>OY728167.1:41441479-42041479 GCA_963277665.1 Viscum album | reverse complement strand
ATAATAATAGACGTTCATGTGCATGTGCATGTGATTATAATAAGAATAATAATAGTAAAAATAATAATAACAACAACCACAACAGATGAACGTGCATGGAAATAAATAATATAAAAAAAATTAATAATTAATAACGCATGGGCATCTAAATTTTCATGTGATGATAATGATAATAATAATAATAGTATCAATAATAATTATAATTATAATAATGATATTGATAATAATGATAATGATAATAATGATAATAATAACCTGTGTGATAATAGAATAACACAAATCCTAACAAACCCTAACAAAACCTAACAAACACTAACAACCACTAATAACCCCTAAGAACCACAAATAAACCCAAATAACACCTGAAACCCACTATTAAACCCTAAAACCCTAATAAAATCTAATAAATCATAATAACCTGTAATAAACCCTAAAAAACCAATTAGACTCTAATAAAGGCTAAAAAAGCCCTAAACCCCCTAATATATAATAAAAACACTGTTGAACCATAATAAATCCTAATAATCTCAAAAAAATCATAACAAAACTGACAGAACACTACAACATCTGCCAAATAATTGCCTACAAAACCCTAAAACCCACTAATAAACCCTAACAAACCCTAATAACCCCATAATAATTCATAACAAACCCTAACAACCCCAAATAAATCGTAATAGATCCTAACAATGCCAAATAAATCGTAAAAAACTAAAATGTACTATAACAAACACCTAATAAACCACAATAAACCCCAGCAAATCATAATAAACCCTTATAAATCATAATAAACCCAAATACATGTTAATAAATCCGAATAAATAAAATTAACCCTCTGAAACCCTAATAAATCCTAAATAACCCTAACAAAGGTTTATAAACCCTAGAAAATGATATTAATGCCTTCAAAAGCCCAATAAAACCGTAATATACAATAAAAATGATAATAAACTATAAAAATTCCTAAAGAACACTAATAAACCCTAAAGAACCCTAATAAACCCTAAAGAACCATAATAAACACTAAAGAGCACTAAAAACCCTATAGAACCCAAATAATGCTAAAAAAATTACATAAAACCTAAAACCACTACAATACCCAAAAAACCCTAAAACACACTAAAAACCCTAACAACCCCTATTAATCCTTAAAAAGAATAATCCCTTAACCCCCCCCCCCCCAAAAAACCATTGAAAACCTATCAGAAACCATAAAAACCATAAACACCCGTTAACAACCCTTAAAAACCCTAAAAACCACTACAAACCATAAACAAGCATTAAAACCCTAAAAAAGGAAACAAATAGATATAAAAACGAAAAAAGGTTACATAAACCCAAAAAATGCAACATAACCCTAAAATGAAACATAAACCCAAAAAATGCACCATAAAACCAAAAAATGCTACATAAACCCAAAAAGAAGTACATAAACCATAGAACCGTAACATAAACCCTAATCAACGCAACATAAACTTTAACAAATGCAACATAAAACCTAAAAACACCATATAAACCCTAAAAGCACTACATAAACCCTAAAAACGTTTCATAAACCCTATAAAATTCAACATAAACGCTACATCACCCTTACAACGCAATATAAACCCAGAAAACGCAACATAAACCTTAAAAAATGCAACATAAAACCTAATCCCTAAACACGCTACATAAACCCTAAAAAATGATACATAAATCCTAAAACCTCTAACTAAACCCTAAAAGTGCTACATAAACATTAAAAATGCTACATAAAAAAACAATGCAACACAAATACTAAAAACACTACAAAAACCATAAAGATGCTTCAAAACCCTAAAAAATATTATACCCTAATATACCATAATATAAAAAATAAAACCCTAATAAACCCCTAATAAAATCTAATAATCCCTAAAAACACTTTATTATCCCTGAAAATTCTAAGAGACTCTACTCAACCATAATAAAACCCCAAAAATACCTCATAAACCCTAATAAATGATAATAAAGCCTAATAAACCCTAAAAACATGTTAAGAAAACCTAAACAACCCTAACCAACCCTAATAGACACTAATAAACTATAATAAACCCCAAAACCCCCTAAAAATCCATAATAAACCATAAATAAATCCAAATAAACCCTACTAAACCCTAACAAACCTTAACAAATCATAATGACCCCTAATAAAACCCTATAAAACCATAATAATGAAAACAAATGCCACATTACCTTAAAAATTCCTTAGAAACCCTAATAAACTCTAATATAACCTAATAAACCCAAAAATGCTCACAAACAGTAAAAAATGATCACAAACAATAAAAACACGCAATATTACCTAAAAAGACATAAAAACAACTAAAAACACTAATATAACCTAATAAAGACAAAAACGCTAATATAACATAAAAATACCTAGAAACCATAATAAACCATAATAAACTCTAATATGACCTAAGAAACCCTAAAAACACTCAAAAACAAAAAAAAATGCTCACGAACAATAAAAATGCTATATTACTTAAAAGACTTAACGAACACTAATATATCCTAATAAAACCAAATAACTAATAAACCCCTAACAAACCCTAATAAACCCTAAAAATCTTTAATAAACGCTAATAAAAACTAATAAACCCTAATACAACCATAATAAAACCCTAAAAATACCTTCTCAATAATAATAAACCTTGACACACCATAATAAAACCTAATAAAACCCAACTAAACCCCAATAAACAATAAAACACCAACAAACCATTAAATAGCCCTAGAAACCCTAATAAACCATAATAAACTCTAATAAAACCTAATAAACCATAAAACATTCTCACAAATAATAAAAACACTCTAATAAAACCTAAAATGTCCTAAAAACCCATCAATTATATTAACAAAAACTAAACACTCATATACCCTAATAAAGACACTAACAAACCCTAGTAAACCCTAAAACCCCTAACAAACCCTAATAAACACTACTCAACCCTAATAAACACTAATAAAACCCTAAAGATACCTACTCAACCCTAATAAGACCCTAAAAATACCTACTCAACCCTAATAAACCTTAACACACTATAATAAACCATAATAAACCCCACTAAACACTAAAAAACGTAAATATACAATTAAAATTCCCAAAACCCCTAATAAATGCAAATAAAACCTAACAAAACATAAAAGCACTAATAAACCCTAATAAACACTACTAAACCCTAAAAAACCCTAATATACCCTCTTAAAATTTAATAAACCATAATAAACGATAATAAACCCAAATAAACACTAAACATACCCAAATATACCATAATATACAAAAATATACCCTAATAACCCCAACTCAATCCTAATAAAACAATAAAAGTATCTATTAAACCCTAATAAACCTTAACACACGAGAATAAACCCTAATAATATCTAAATAACCCCCACCAAACCCTAAAAACACTAATATACCATTAAAAAACCTAAAACCCTAACAAACCATAATAAATGTTAATTACACCTAAAAATTCTAAAAAATGCTAGTAAACCCTAAAAATAACTCTAATAATAATAATAGTAATAACACACGTGCATGTGCATCTGCATGTTCATGGTTTAAATAATAAATCATAACGCACGTATATGTGCATATGCCTATGCATTTGCTTGTGAATGATAATAAATAATAAATAATAAATAATAACGCATGTGAAATACATGTGTATGTGCATGTGCATGTGCATATCTATGTGCATGGTAATAAAAAATAAATAATAACCATGTACACATGAATGTTCATTTGCATGTGAATGATAATAAATAATAAATAATAACTAATGTTATAATAGAATAATGCACGAGCATTGTGGGTGCATGTGCATGAGAATAAATAATAATAACACATGTGATAATAGAATAACACAAGTGCATTGCATTTTCATGTGCATGATAATAAATAATATATAATAACACACATGCATGTGCATTTACTTGTAATGATAATGATAATGACGCATGCACGTGCATGGTAATAAATAATAAATAACAATGCACATGCATGTGCATTTGTATTTGATGATTCAAAGAAAAATAATAAAAAAAATATTAGAATAACACAAGTGCATTTCCTGAGCACGTTCATAGTAGTAAATAATAAATAAATAATAATAAATAAGAACGCACATGCATTTTCATGTGTATTTACATTTGATGATAATATTAATAATACTAATTGTAATACAAATAATAACGCATGCACGTACATGGTAATAAATAATAAATAACAACGCACATGCATGTGCCTTTGCATGTGATAATGATAATGATAATGATAATGATAATAATAATAATAATAATAATAATAATTGTGATAATAATAATAACAATAAAAGAATAATACAATGGTATTTCATATGCACGTGTATGGTAATAAATAATAAATAATAATGCATGTGCATCTATATTTTCATGTGATAATAGTAATAATAACAATAGTAGTAATAATAATAGTAGTGGTGGTGATAATACTAGTAGTACCAATTCATGTGATAATATAATATTGCATGTGCATTACCTGTGCATGTGCATGGTAATAAATAATAATGCATGTGCATTGCATTTGCATGTGATGATGATGATGATAATAATAATAATAATAACAATAATAATAATAACAATAACAACGCATGTGATAATAGAATAATGCAAATGCCTTGATTGTCTATGTATGTGCATTCGCATGTGCATTTTCATGTGATAACAACAACAAAAACAACAACAACAACAACAACAACAACCACAATAATAATAATAACAATAATTAATACAACACATGTAGTAATAAAATAAAATGTGCGCGTTTCATGTACATGTTCATGGTAATAAAAATATAACAATAATAGTCGTGCACGTGCATGTGGATGAGATGATGATGATAATAATAATAATAATAATAATAGTAATAATAAGTTATAGTTTGAGAAACAGAAGGTATGACAAAAATGATAGAAATGGGGTCTCGAAAAACCTAACAAATCATAGAATCATTGAAAAAGGAATAACTTATTCGGGTGTCCATTTCCACTCAAGGAATATTCAAACTGAATCTCATGGAACGAACTATGATAAAAACTGGTGTTAGAGGCCGAACAAACACACAGATCATAAGTTATGACCGTTTTAAGAAAAAATTGACAGGGATCCGTTCACAGAAATGGAGTTTTAGGGGCCTTCTGATGGGTTTCTGGGATTTTAGGATCATAAACCTGACTTGAACTATCTTCAAGTCATCATTCTGCGTAGATCTCTTCGCAACTTTCGATTTGATATGTGGTAGAGCTCAAATGGACAACCGGAGCAAAAGTTATAGCTGCATAAAGTTGGACTTTTTTTTGAAGTGGTATAACTAATATATCTTATATTTCTTTGATCTTCTCATAGTTTTTACTAAACTTGGTTCTCACTCATCTCATGAGCTTCCATTTGACTGGTCACTTTGCTCAAATGGACACCCAAAGGAGAAGTTATATCTATTTTAGTGAGTTGCGGGTTTTTTAGGTTTTTAGGCGCTAGGAGAGTTGCTCAATTTAAAACGACAATAACATCTGTTGTTTGTGTTAATTTTGGCTCTACCACATATCAAATCAAATTTTGTGAGGATATACACACTCTGGTAACCACTGGAACCCTTTCTGACTTTCATCAACCCTCCAAAAGACCCAAAATCCCTTTGGATGCTCAAAATATTGGCTTATGGTGTCCTTTTTTCAATAACTTCTTCTATGGGTGTTTGTTTTGCCTCTAACACATATCAAATCAAAGATTTCGACTAGACCTACACTACTATAACCACCGAAGCACCTTCTCACATCCTTGGAGGCCCAAAAAGGTACTTAAACTCTCCAAAAGACCATAACTTCTACTAAGGGAGTCCGTTTTTCCTCTACCATATATCAAATCGATGCTTTTGACTAGGTCTACACATCTGTGACCAATAGGAACACCTTATCACATTATTAAAGTCCCAAAAGGTCCTTAAGTCCTCTAAATGACCATAAATTCTGCTCTGGGATTCTGTTTCACATCTACCACATATCAAATTGAAGTTTGCGACTAGCTTTTCACATCTGTGACAACAATGAACAACTAAATAACCCTACCAAACCATGAATAACCCAATAAACACTAAAAATCATTAAAAACCATGAAAACCCATAACAAAACATAACAAACCCTAACAAATAATAACAAACCCTAACAAACCCTATCAAGCCCAAACAAACCCCAAGAAGCACTAAGAAACCCCAATAAATAAATAAAAACCCCGAATATACCCTAAAAACCTCTAAGAAGCCATAAGAAGCCCAAAAAACCCTAAAAACTCTATCAAAACCCTTAGCAAACCTAAGAAACACTAACACACCCTTAAAAACCCTAACACACCCTTAGAAACTCGAACACACCCTTAGAAACCCTAGCGCACCCTTAGAAACCCCAACACACCCATAGAAACCCTAACACAACCTTATAAACCCTTAGAAACCATATCATGCCCCTAGAAACCCAATCCCGCCATAAAAACCCTAACCCACCTTAGAAACCCTAACACACCCTTAGAAACCCTAACAAACCCTTAGACACCCTAAATCACTCTAATAAGCACTAATAAATCCTAACAAAACCAACCAACCAATAATAATCCATAATAAACCCTAATAAACCCTAAAGCCCACTACTAAACCCTAATAAACACTAAAAAATTTTAATAAACACTAAAAACCCAATTAGACCCCAATAAATGCTACAAAATACCTAAAATCCCAAATATACAACAAAATGCTATTAAACCATTCAAAACGCTAATATTCACACAGAAAACCCTAACAAACCCAGTAAAACCTCACAAAACCCTAAAAGAACCCTAAAAACCCTAAAAACCCTAAACCCCCCAAAAAACCCCTAAAAAAAATCCTAAAAACCCTACAAAATCCTAAAAACCCTAGAAAACCATAAAATCCCTAAAAACATGAAAAAACCGAAAAACCTGAAAACAAACCTAAAAAAACCTCAAAAAACGCAAAAAACCCTAAAAACCCCTAAAAACACTAAAAACCCTAAAAGGCCTAAAAATGTCTTAAAAATCCTAACCAACCCTATGAAGCAGTTCAAACCCCCTATCAAACCCTAAAAACCTCAAAAGAAACCCTAATACTCCATAGAAAACCCTAAAGAACACTATAAAGCCCTAAAGAACCACTAAAGCCATTAACAATGCTACATAACCCCTAATAATTGCTACAAAAAACTAATAAATGATTCAAAACCTACAAAACGCTATAGAACCCCAAAAAATTCTAAAATAACCCTAACAAAGCATAAAAAATCCAAACACAACAATAAAACCCAAAAAAAACACATAAAACCCCAAACAACTCAAAAAAACCGTAACAAACTCTAAAAACCCTAACAAAACCTAACAAACCCTAACAACCACTAATAACTCCTAAAAACCACTAATAATCCCTAATAATCCCTAAAACCCACTATTCAACCCTAAAATCCTAAAAACACTAATAAATCATAATAACCTGTAATAAACCCTAACATACACTATTAGACCCTAATAAACACTACAAAAGCCCTAAAACCCCTAATGTACAATAAAAACACTAAAACCATAATAAACCCTAATAGTCACTAAACCCCTAACAAACATGACAAAATGCTACAAAAACCACCAAATAATAGCCTAAAAAACCCTACAACCCACTAATAAACCCTAACAAACCCTAATAACCCCAAAATAAATCATAACAAACCCTAACAACCCTAAATAAATCATAACAAATCCTAAAAACGGCAAATAAATCGTAACAAATTGAAACAAACCATAACAAACCCTAATAAACCGCAATAAACCCTAACAAATCATAATAAACCCTAATAAATCTTAATAAACCCAAATTCACTTTACTAGAAAATAATAAATAAAATAAACCCTAATAAACCCTAATAAATCCAAAATAACCCTAAAAAAGGTCAATAAACCCTAGAAAAAGCTATTAATTCCTACAAAATCCCAATAAAACCCTTATATACAAAAAAACTAATAAACTGTAACAAATCCTAAAGAACAATAAATACTCATAAAGAACCCTAATAAGGCCCAAATAACCATATTAAACTATAAAGAACATTAAAACCCCTAAAGAACCTAAAAAATGCTAAAACACATTTTATAAACCAAAAAAACCGCTATAATACCCAAACAAGCCCTAAAACACACTAAAAACCCTAACAACCCCGATCAATCCCAAAAAAACAAATAAACCCATAACCCCCCCCCCAAACCATTAAAAATCCATCAGATACCAAAAAAACCATAAACACCCGTTAATAACCCTTAAAACCCCTAAAAACTACAAATCATAGACAACCATTAAACCCCTAAAAAGGTTTCAAATAGCTACAGAAACCAGAAAAATGTTACATAAACCCTTAAAAATGCATCTAAAACCCTAAAAACGCAACATAAACCAAAAAATGCAACATAAACCCAAGAAATTCTACATAAACCCTAAAAGCACAATATAAACCCTAGAACTGTAACATAACCCCTAAAAAACAGAACATAAACCCTAAAAACGCAATGTTAACATTAAAAAAAACGCTACATAAAACCTAAAAACACAATATAAACACTAAAAACACTACAGAAACCCTAAAAACGTTACATAAACCATAAAAATGAAACATAAACACTACATCACCCCTAAAAACACTATATAAACCTAGAAAATGCAATATAAACCCTAAAAAATGCTACATAAAACCTAAACCCTAAACATGCTCAATAAACCCAAAATACGTTACATACACCCTAAAAATGATACAAAAAATCTAAAACTGCTAACTAAACCCTAAAAATGCTACAAAAACCCTAAAGATGCTTTAAAACCCTCAAAAATATTAAACACTAATATACCATAGTATAAAAAATTAAACCCTAATAAACTCTAATAATCCCTAAAAACACATTATAATCCCTAAAGACCCTAAGAAACTCTACTCAAACCTAATAAACCCCCAAAAATACCTAATAAACCATAATAAATGGTTATAAAACTCAACAAACCCTAAAAACACGTTAAGAAAACCTAAACCACCCTAACTGACCCTAATAGACACTAATAATCACTAAAAAACCCAAATAAACCCCAATCAAACCATTAAAATCCCTAATAAACCATAATTAAATCCAAATAAACCCTAAAAACGGTCACAAACAATAAAGAAAAATATCACAAACAATAAAAATGCGCTATATTACCTAAAAGGACCTAAAAACACTATTATAACCTAATAATGACAAAAAATGCTAATATAACATAAAAATACCTAGAAACCATAACAAACCATAATGAACACTAATATAACCTACAAAACCCTATAAACGCTCACCAAAAAAAAAACAAAACACTCACAAACAATAAAAACACACTATATTATCTAAAAAGACCTAACAGATACTAATATAACCTAATAAAACAAAAAAACTAATAAACCCCTAAAAACCCTATTAAACCCTAAAAATCCCCAATAAACGCTAAAATAATAATAAAACCTAATAAAACCATAATAAAACCTGAAACATACTTTCACAACCATAATAAACATTGACACCTCATAACAAAACCTAATAAAACCCAACTAAACCACAATAAACAAAAAAACGCAAACAAACCATTAAAATGCCATAGAAACCCTAATAAACCATAATAAATTCAAATAAAAGAAAATAAACCATTAAAAATACTCAGAAACACTAAAAACACGCTAATAAAACCTAAAACCTCAAAACAACCCCTCATATATATTAACAAAAAATAAAAACACTCATATACCCTAATAAAAACACCAACAAACCCTAGTAAACACTACAAATCCCTAAAAACCCCTAATAAACCGTACTCAACCCTAATAAACCCTAATAAAACCTTAAAGATACCAACTCAACCCTAATAAAACCCCGAAAATAACTATTCAAACCTAATAAACCGTAACACACCATAATAAACCATAATAAACCCCACTAAACCCTAAAAATGCAAATATACCATTAAAAATCCCTAAAACCCCTAATAAATGCTAAAAAAACCTAACAAATCTTAAAATCACTAATAAACCTGAATAAACACCAATAAACACTAAAAACCCCTTATATACCTTCTTAAAAAAATTAAAAAACCATAATGAACCATAATAAATCCTAATAAATCCAAATCATACCCAAATATACCATAATATACCATAATATACCCTAATAAACCCAACTCAATCCTAATAAAACCCTAAAAATACATAATAAACCCTAATAAACCTTGACACACTATAATAAACCCTAATAAAATCCTAATAACCCCCACAAAACCCAAAAAACGCTAATATACCATTAAAACCCCCTAAACCCTAACAAGCCATAATAAAAGTTAATAACACCTAAAAATCATAAAAAATGACAGTAAACCCTAAAAATACCTCTAATAATAATTGTTGTAATAATGCATGTTCATGTGCATGTGAATGTGCATGGTTTAAATAATAAATCATAACGTATGTGCATGTGCATATGCCTGCGCATTTGCATGTGAATGATAATAAATTATAAATAATAAATAATAACGCATTTGAATTGCATGTGTATGTGCATGTGCATGTTAATGATAATAAATAATAAATAATTATGCACATACAATTGCATGTGCATGTGCATGTGCATGTGCATGTTCATGGTAATAAACAATAAATAATAATCAAGTCCACATGAATGTGCATTTGCTTGTGAATGATAATAAATAATAAATAATAACACATGTAATAATAGAATAATGCAAGTGCATTGCATTTTCATGTGCATGATAATAAATAATATATAATAACGCACATGCATGCGCATTTACATGTAATGATAATGATAATGATTCATGCACATGCATGGTAATAAATAATAAATAACAATGCACGTGCATGTGCATTTGTATTTGATGATAAAAACAATAAGTAGAAGAAGATGATGATGAATAAAAATAATAATATAATAACAAAAGTGCTTTTCATGTGCACGTTCATGTAGTAAATAATAAATAAATAATAATAAATAAGAACGCTCATGCATGTTCATGTGCATTTACATTTGATGATAATATTAATAAAACTAATTTTAATAATAATAATAATAACGCATGCATGTGCATGGTAATAAATAATAAATAACAATGCACATGAAGGTGAATTTTCATGGGATAATGATAATAATGATAATAATAATAATAATAATAAAAGAATAATACAAGTGCATTGCATATGCACGTACATGGTAATAAATAATAAATAATAACCCACGTGCATCTACATTTGCATGTGATGATAGTAATAATAAAAGAAGTAGTAATAATAGCAGTAGTAGTGGTGATAATAGTAGTAGTACTAATGCATATGATAATAGAATATTGCATGTGCATTACCTGGGCATGTGTATGGTAATAAATAATAACTCATGTGCATTGCATTTTCATGTGATGATGATGATGATGATAATAATAATAATAATAATAATAATAATAATAATAATAACAACGCGTGTGATAATAGAATAATTCACATTCATTGAATGTGCTTGTATGTGCATTTGGATGAGCATTTGCATGTGATGATAATAAAAATAACAACAACAACAACAACAACCACAATAATAATAATAACAATAATAATTACAATGCATTTGATAATAAAATAATGTGTGTGCATTGCATGTGCACGTGCATGGTAATAAAAATATAATAATAATGCACATGCATGTGCATGTGCATTTTCATGATATGATAATAATAATAATAATAGTAATAGAAATAATAAGTTATAGTTGTTTGAAAAAACAGCAGACAGGACAAAAATGATAGAAATGGTGTCTCGAGAAACCTAAAAAATCATAGAGTCATTAAAAATTGCTTAACTTCTTCTTCAGGTGTCCATTTCCACTCCATGAATAGTCAAAATAAATCTCATAGAATGAACTACAATAAAAACCAATGCCGGAGGCCGAAAAAACACACAGATCAAAGGTTATGACCGTTTGAAGAAAAATCTGACAGGGATCCAGACACGAAAATGGAGTTTTGGAGGCCTTATGATGGGTTTTGGGATTTTATGGTCGTAAACATGTCTTCAACATTTTTCAAGTTAGCCTTCTTCATAGATCTCTTCGGTGCCTTCTATTTTATATGTGGTAGAGCTCAAACGGACAACGAGATTGAATGTTATGGTTGTTTGAAGATGGACATTTTTTTGAGTGGTATAGCAAATATATCTTCAGTTTTTTTGATGCTCTCACCGGTTCGATTAGACTTGGTCCTCCCTCATCTCACGAGCTTAGATTTTACTAGTCACAATTCTCAAAAGGAAACCCAAAGGATAAGTTATGCATGTTTTAGTAAGTTGTGGGTTTCATAGGTTTTTAGGCACTATGAGGGTTGCTCAATTTAAAACGACAATAACTTCTGCTACGTGTGTTCATTTTTGGCTCCACCACATATCAAATCAAATATTTTGTAAAGATACACACTCTGGTAACCACTGGAACCCTTTTTTACATTCCTCAACCCCCCAAAAGACCCAAAATCCCTTTGGATGGTAAAGAGATTGGCTTCTAGTGTCTGTTTTGTAATAACTTCTTCTCTAGGTGTCTGTTTTGCCTCTACCACATGTCAAATCGAAGATTGAGACAAGACCTACACTCCTATAACCACTAAAGCACTTTCTCACATCCTTGAAGGCCCAAAAAGGCACTTAAACCCTCCACAAGATAATAACTTTTACTTTAGGAGCCCGTTTTGCCTCTATCATATATCAAATCAAATCATTCGATTATATCTACACATCTGTGACCAATAGGAACACCTTATCACATTCTTAAAGACCCAAAAGGTCCTTATGTCCTCCAAATGGCCATAACTTCTACTCTGGGTGTCTGTTTCACCTCTACCACATATCAAATTGAAGCTTGCGACTAGCTCTACACATCTGTGACAACCATGAACAACTAAATAACCCTAACAAACCATGAATGACCCCATAAACACTAAAAACCATTAAAAACCACACAAAACCCCAACAATCCCTAAAAAACCCTAACAAACCCTAACAAACCCTAACAAACCCTCACAAACCCCAAAAAACCCTAAAAACATAACAAACCCTAAAAAACCCTAACAAGCCCTAACAATCCTCAAGAAGCATTATGAAACCGCAATAAACACAAAAAACATAGGAAACCCTAAAAACCCCTAAGAAACCATAAGAAACCCTAACATAACCCTAAAATTCCTAAAAACCCTAAAAAACCCTAAGCAAACCTAAGAAACACTAACACACTCTTAGAAACCCTAACACACCCTTAGAAACCCTAAAACACCGTTAGAAACCCTAGCACATTCTTAGAAACCCCAACACACTCTTTGAAACCCTAACACCACCTTAGAAACCCTTAGAAACCATATCACACCCTTAGAAACCCTATAAAACCCTTAGAAACCCTAAATCACTGTAATAAGAACTAATAAATCCTAACAAACCCTACTAACCAATAATAAACCATAATAAACACTAATAAACCCTAAAGACCACAACTAAACACTAATAACCACTAATAAATCGTAATAAACCATAAAAACCCTATTAGACCCCAAAAAAGCTAAAAAATAACTACAAACCCAAATATACAACAAAAACGCTATTAAACCATTCAAAATGCTAATATTCACAAAAAAACCAAACAAACCTGAAAAAACCCAGCAAAACCCTAAAAACCCATAAAAACCAAAAAAACCCTAAAAACCATAAAAACCCCTGAAAACCATAAAAATCCTAAAAACCCAAAAATAGACCTAAAACCCTAAAAAACCTCAAAAAACCGTAAAAAACCTAAAAACCAATAAAAATGATAAAAACCCCTAAATGCCTAAAAATGCCAAACAAAACCCTAACCAACCCTATGAAACCCTTAAAAATCTTAAAAACCCCTTAGCAAACCCTAAAAACCTCAAAAGAAACCCTAATACACCCTAAAGAACCCTAAAGAACCCTAAAAACCATAAAGAACACTAAATAACCACTAAATCCACTAACAAGGCTACATAAACCCTATCAATTGCTACAAAAACCCGACAAATGCTTCAAAACCCACAAAATGCCACAAAACCCCAAAAAACACTAAAATAACCCTAACAAAGCATAAAACATCCAAAAACACCCATAAAACCCAAAAAAATGCATAAAACCCAAAACAACTCAAACAAACCGTAATAAACCCTAAAAACCCTAAAAAAAGCTAACAAACCCTAACAACCACTAATAACCCCTAAGAACCACTAATAAACCCTAATAACCCATAAAACCCACTATTAAACCCTAAGAACCCAAATAAACACTATTAAATCGTAATAACATGAAATAAACCCTAACAAACTCTATTAGACCCTAATAAATGCTAAAAAACTGTAAAACCCCTAATATACAATAGAAAACACTATTAAACCATAATAAACCATAATAATCACTAAAACCATAACAAACCTGACAAAACGCTAAAAAAATCACCAAATAATAGCCTACAAAACCCTACAACCCACTAATAAACCCTAGAAAACTGTAATAACCCAAAAATAAATCGTAACCAACCCTAAAACACCAAATAAATTGTAAAAATTCCTAAGAATGCCAAATAAATCGCAACAAACTGAAACAAACCATAACAAACCCCTAAAAAAACTCAATAAACCCTAAAAATCATAATAAACCCTAAAAAATCATAATAAACCCAAATACACGTTACTAAACCATAATAAGTAAAATAATCCCTAATAAAACCTAATAAATCCTAAATAACCTTAAAAAGGGTTATTAAACCCTTTAAATAGCTATTAAGGCCTACAAAATCCCAATAAAACCCTAATATTCAATTAAAAATGCTAATAAACTGTAAAAAATCCTAAAGAACACTAATGAACACTAAAGAACCCTAATAAACCATAAAGAACCATATTAAACTCTAAAGAGCACTAAAACCCCTAAAGAAACCAAAAAAATGCTAAAACACATTATATAAACACTAAAACCCGCTACAATACACAAAAAAAACCCTAAAACACACTAAAAACCCAAACAACCCCTATCAATCCCAAAAAAAACCCATAACCCCCCCCCCCAAACCATTAAAAAGCCACCAGATTCCATAAAAACCATAAACACCCGTTAACAATTCTTTAAAACCCCCCAAAACACTACAAACCATAAACAACCATTAAAACCCTAAAAATGGCTTCAAATAGATATATAAACTCAAAATATTGCAACAAAAACCCTAAAAATTCAACACAAACAAAAAAATGCATCATAAACCCAAAAAACGCTACATAAACCCTAAAAGCACTACATAAACCCTTGAACTGTAATCTAAACCCTAAAAAACACAACATAATCACTAAAAACACAACATAATCATTAAAAAATGCTACAAAAAACCTAAAAACACAATATAAACCCTAAAAACACTACATGAATCCTAAAAACGTTAAATGATCCCTAAAAAATGCAACATAGATTCTACATCACCCAAAAAAATGATACATAAACCCTGAAAATGCAACATAAACCCTAAACATTGCTATATAAAACCTAAACCCTAAACATGCTAGATAAACAATAAAAATGTTACATAAACCCTAAAAATGATACATAAAACCAAAAACCGCTAACTAAACCCTAAAAAAGCTACATAATCACTAAAAATGCTACATAAACTCAAACAATGCTACACAAACCCTAAAAAGTGCTACAAAAACCTTAAAGATGCTTCAAAACCCTCTAAAATATTAAAACCTAATATACCATAATATAAAAAATTAAACCCTAATAAACTCTAATAATTTCTAAAAACACCTTATAATCCTTAAAAACCCTAAGAAACTCTACTAAACCCTAATAAAACCACAAAAATACCTATTAAAATCTAATAAATTATAATAAAACCTAATAAACCCTATAAACAAGTTAAGAAAACCTAAACAACCATAACCAACCCTAATAGACACTAATAAACACTAATGAACCCTAATAAACCACAAACAAACCTTAAAAAGCCCCAATAAACCATAAATAAAGGCAAATAAACCCTACTAAAACCTAACAGACCTTAACACACCATAATAAACCCAAATGAAACCCTAAAAACCCTAATAAATAAAAAAATTCTAGAATACCATAAAAATACCTAGAAACCCTGATAAACTCTAATATAACCTAATAAACCCTAAAAATTCTCACAAACAATAAAAAAATGATCCCAAACTATAAAAACGCTTTATTTTACTTAAAAAGACCTAAAAACACTAATATAAGCTAATAAAGATAGAAAACACTAATATACCTTAAAAATACCTAGAAACCCTAATAAACCATAATAAACTCTAATATAACCCATGAAACACTAAAAATGCTCACAAACAAAAACAAAATGCTCACAAACAATAAAAAACGTTATATTATCTAAAATTACCTAACAAACACTAATATAACCAAATAAAACAAAAAAACTAATAAATCCCTAACAAACCCTAATAAACCCTAAAAACCCCTAATAAACACTAATAAAAACTAACAAACCCTAATAAAACCATAATAAAACCCTGAAAATTCTTTCTCAACCCTAATAAACCTTGACACACCAAAATAAAACCGAATAAAACCAACCTAAACCCCAATAAACAAAAAAAAAACACAAACAAACAATGAAAAAGTCCTAAAAAACCTAAAAAACCATAATAAATTCTAATAAAACCTAATAAACCATAAAACAATGCTCACAAACACTAAAAACATTCTAATAAAACATAAAAAGTCCTAACAACCACTAATATATATTAACAAATACAAAAAAACACTCATATACTGTAATAAAAAGTGTAAAAAACCCTAGTAAACCCTAAAAGTCCCTAACAAACCCAAATAAACCCTACACAACCTAATAAACCCTAATGAAACCCATAAGATACCTAATCAACCTTAATAAAACTATAAAAATACCTAGTCTACCCTAAAAGCCTTAACACGCCATAATAAACCATAATAAACCCCACTAAACCCTAAAAAAGGCAAATATACCATTAAAAATCCCTAAAACACCTAATAAATGCTAATAAAACCTAACAAAGCTTAAAAGTGACAATAAACCCTAATAAACACTACTGAAACCCAAAACCCCCTAATATACCATCTTAAAAATTAATAAACCATAATAAACCATAATAAACCCTAATAAATCCTAAACATTCCCAAATATAGCATAATATAGCATAATATACCCTAATAAACCCAAATCAATCCTAATAAAACCCTAAAAATACCTAATAAACCCTAATAAACCTTGACACACCATATTAAACCCTAATAAAATCCTAATAACCCCCACCAAACCTTAAAAAATGCAAATATACCATTAAAAACCCTAAAACCCTAACAAACCATAATAAATGTTAATATCACCTAAAAATCCTAAAAAATGCTAGTAAACCCTTAAAATACCTCTAATAATAATAATAGTAATAACACATGTGCATGTGCATATGCATGTGCATGGTTTTAAAAATAAATAATAACACACATGCATGTAACACCCTGAGATTTTATGAGATATATTATTTTCTTTGATGTCTTCTATTATACACTACACTAAGATTAGCTTGTACTATACACAACACCGTATTAGCGTGCAGTATACGCAACATGGTTCTTGGCTCGTGTTACACACAATTTCAAGTTCATTTTGTGGAAATTATTGTACACAACATTACGTATAGATTTTATTTAATATATAAATGAAATAAGTTTTGATTATGTTATACGCAACATCAAATGGATCTTTAACTACACGCAGCCCTGACATGGCTTGCATTACACACAATCAAGACCTTCTTCAATAGCGTGTGTAGTACTCAATACAGAGTTTCACTAAATGGGATATTATTATAATATTATTATAAACTAGCCATTATGAATAGTAATACCCCCATTTTGAAATTTTATAAATTTTATCTTTCAAAATGAACTTTATTTTTGGATTCAAAATATTGAAATTATCCTAGGGTGAATTTTTGGTATTTTTCTGAAAACACTCAATTTTTTATGAATAGTGAAAACACTAGGTTACTATTTAAAAACCGACTTTTTATTTAAATAATTATTTTTTTATTTAAATTTATTTTAGGTAAAAATTGATACACAATACCTATATACATCACTATAATTCATTGGATTCAATTTATAATAATTATATATATATATATATAAATTTTATTGAACTTTTCACCCTCTTTTACCAACCTTCTAGGAGAATTTGAAAATTTATATAAAACTCAATTTTACCACTTCTGTGAGTGGAAATTCGAAAATCTGAAAGACACAGTTAATATCAAGGAGTAAAATGTGGTTCAATAAGATAAAAATAATTTTTGATGCATAATAACCTTTTACTTTTATTTACCACGGTTAAAAGTAAATCGGATAATTAAGGGTAAAATGATATTATTATTACCCTAAACATGTCCTAATTATATTTTATAAGTGTAATTTGACCCAAAACAACCTTAGGAATAAAATATTACCCTTTAGGTCCACTTGGATTAGATTAGGACATTTATTATTATTTTATTTAAAGAAGATTTAAAATAGTTAAAATCAATGTTTAATAACTAAAACATTGTTAATTTAGGTTTATGCATAGGATAAATTAGACTATAAATATTCATTAGAAAGATAAAAATATTTCCTAAATAATGGTAATTTATTTATAAATTTTAGACATTAAATAATGTAATTTATTTATGACACAATGATGATACAGTAATTCCGTTATTAATGAAATATTAACATAATTGATGTTATAAACACCCAAATATATGTAATTTGAGACTTTTTATAAATTACAATAATTTTTTAGGTTAATATGACATGTTATTATTTATTCAATTAACTTTTTTTGAACTAATAATGCTGTTATGAGTTTCACAAAAATCAATTACCAAATAGTGTCAAAATTGACATAAAATAGTTTTTAAAACAAATATTATATTATTAATTGTTATTATATTCCTAAAAATCTAAGGTTCATACAAATGAATAAGATAAGTTTATATATATGAATAATGAAACACTTGGGGTTCGTTTGGCTTGTTATAGTTTTTTTATTAACCATATAGTGTAAAAATACAACAAGACACGGTAAAAGTTAAATTATTTAACTTAGAGTTAAATCTAAATGATAAGGTTGAAATAGTAACATAAACATTTCTACAACCTATTGGTTGAGAGGATTTAAACCCATATCCACATTATATTCTAAATAAGTCACTTTGGAGCCATTATTAACCGAATATCACTTTATTATAAAAAAAATATTTTAAGTTTTTCCCAAAAGTGCCCCTCTCGTCCCTTATAAAAGGGAACCTCTTCCCTCTTCTCTTTACACAATTTTGAGCCTTAAATCTCGGCCAAACCATGAAAATTTACCTTATAAACTTCTCTAGAAACATTATAGAGGTTCTTCTCTCCTCAAAGGACCGACTCTAGTGCCTTAAGAGGAAGTTTAAAAGAGGTGCGTCGAAGAAGAGGTAATCTCTTCTACTGATTCTTTCAAGTTTTGTTCTTCTTAAACTTCTTCTTCTTTAGTTGTTTCATTATAAAGTAATAAAATAATTATCACTAATATACTGATATGTTATTATAAATATGAAACAACTCCATTTCACTATATATTCATCTTATAGAAAACGAAATCACTACGCGTGCGTACGTACGGAATACCGTCTCCACGCCGTGGTGTAATTTGTTTTTCCACCACCACCATACTTGTATGGGTATAATAGTGTAAAAATAACTATATATGATTATTATAACATCATAATTATTCTGAGATATTATATCATCCACTCCAATTCCATCCAATAATTATGGGAACGATATCATCGCTCGTGCGTACGTACAGATTACCCTTTCCACGACGCGATGAGATTCATTCACCATGTTAACCATTCAAGAATGATTATAAAGTATATATAATGAATAATAATGAAATATATTAAATAATGAATCTACTGGATTTATTTATATATATATATGTCATCTACTTACTTCTATTCAAGTCAATAAGGAAAGGAAAACAACATACATGCGTACGTACGGCCTACCGCCACATTGAACGATATATTTCATTTCATTCATCTATCTAATATATATATATACTGAATATATATGATATATAAATCATGATTTAAATTATTTATGTAATTAAATCATTATATAAGTAATAATAATATCAATAACTACAATTCCAAACACGTACGATAAATAAAACGATTTTACACAAAACACTGCTTTGACATGGAATTTACAAAAGAACGGGTAATATAAAGTCATAAGTGAACCATATATGATATCATAACAATGAAAATGATTCTGTAATAAGTAAATGACATTATTTAAATCATTATACAAGTGTTTCGGTTACATACGAAGCATATCGGACCTAAGGTAAGGGATAACTTTTCCAATCTCGTTATTATCTGAGATTGATTATTCGTAAGTATTTACTGGGGTTATATTTATCATCCATGTCCCTATTTTCTAAAAATGGTTTCATGTATGTTTAAATTCCTTTTTACCCATTTTTTACTTGTACTACATGGTATGTAAGGAATCTTTCTTTTGATTACCATACGAGTTACTTTTTTACTTTTGAGTAAAAATTACGAGAAGAATGTTTTTTATATTATACGGCATGAATGGATTTTTAAAGGTTTCATAAAGCCTTATTTTCATGAAGCTTCTTCCAAAATATTTCATTATTATTTTCAACAAAATCCTTTTCTTTTAATATTGCATGTAATTTTGTGAAAATAAACTGATTTTTAAGAAGAAAGGATATTTTCCTCAAGAATTCATTTCAAATGTTTTGTCAAAACTATTTTCCATATAAGATGACATTATTTAATACTTTTATGTTTCAAGTATAATTTATCTATTATTTAAATGTTTTCATTTTTCTTATGATTAAATTATATCCATTTATTCTATATGGATTATGTTATGATGGGATGATGTTTATGAAAACCATTTTATTCATTGGGTTATGATGAATGATTTATGTTTATTTTGTGGCACAAGAAAGAATGTTTTAATTATGAAATGGGTGAGAACTATATCTCCCTCCAATTAATTGGGAAAAGATTTATATCTCATGAGATAGACATGTCTGAAATGGAATGTTAATCCGGTTCAGTGATACAAGACTGGAACGAGGAGTCAACTCGATTCAGAAAGGGACTTTGTCCACTAAGATAGTCTTGGCAGCAATGCCTTGGCTACTATGGAAATCATATCATGTGCTTAATGGTTTTCCACAATTACATGTTTTATTCCCATGCTATTTTATCATAATTGATGTTCCTTTATGATATATTCCTTACATACTTCCAAGATTTATGTCTTTGCTCAAGATTTTGATGTTTAGATTTTATGTTCATGTTTTTTTGCATTCAAATGTTTATGAATTATTTTATGTTTTCTATGTTTACTTTTACTGAGCATTTGAGCTCACCCTTTTTATGTTTTCTTTTCCCCAAGATATAAATAAAGGTTTTAGGTATGAAAAAAAATGGGGAAGATTTTTATGGGAGATGTAGAAGATCTTTCACAATGATTAGAAGATTATTTTTCCGAGTTTCCATAGACACTAAACTATTACGGTCCTTGTGTGTCTATTTTTGTAGTGTATTAAGTATTCCACAAAAGTAATGTAATGTCCATGCACGTTATGTATGGGTCTCTATAGTTGGTATTAGAGGAAAGGTTTAGTTAAGCTTTAGAAACTAGGATGCAAAAACATTATTGATATCCCTAGAGATATTTCTAAGGTATGTCTAGGGATGTCCCTAAGGTTAAGTATAAGTATAGGTTATAGTGGTAGAATTATGGTAACGATATTATAATTAAACCTATGATGTTAAATATTGAAGGTACTCCCCCATTATTATGTGGTTTTCCAATCATGATTTTTCCTCTCACACTATTCTTTTTGGGTTTTAGATGATGGTTGGAACCCAAAGGAACCATGTTGATCAATATAATGGACGATGCAATGATTTTCCTCCTGAACAAACCAACGTTATGGGAGATGGAGTGGAAAATATTAATTCTATACTTACACAAGCTATGATTCATTCTGGACTTCCAAATGAGCAGAGAAGGTAACAATATTCTATTGAGTTTTTCATGAGGCAACGTCAACCTTATTTTAATGGGTCTTCTGATCCACTTGTTACTAAACAATGGATCAGTACCATTGAAAAGATATTTTCCATACTTTGCTGTTCAGAACATTAAAAAGTCATTTTAGCTGTTTACCGTTTAGAATGTGAAGCAGACCAGTGGTTGACTCTAATTAGGAATATAAGGCTCCATGATGAAATTGAATCCATGGAATGGAATGAGTTCATGAACTTGTTCTTCAATAAGTACTTCCCTCGCATTCTTAGAACAAATATGGAGAAGGAGTTCCTTGAGCTTAAGAAAAATGATGATGAATCGCTTGGTATATACGGAGCGAATTTTACAAGGCTTGCAAGGTATGCATCTGGATTTATCATCCAACCTAAAAGTAAAGTTGATCGATTTTTCAGTGTCTTAAAACCAAGTCTTTGAAGGGAATTACCGATAAGAGACTTCAGTAGCTATGAAGAAATTGTGCGTTGTGCTATCAAGGTAGAATTGGAAGTTGGTGCTATATATCCATCTCATGGTTTTAACAAGAAACGAAAGATGGAGTTCAAGGAAAAATCTCAGAACAATGGTGAAATTAAGGTGAATGTTTTTTTATGCTCAAAGTGTGGAAAGAATCGTGGTGAAGATTGTCTAAAAGGTACTATAAAATGTTTCAAGTGTGGAAAAGAAGGACATCGAGTACCTGAGTGCCAAAGTAATGGGAAAAAGGTTTCTAATGATGTGAATAGAGAAATGACTATAGAAAATGCTCCACCAACACTTCAATGATTCATGTGCAAGGAAATGGGGCCTTGTGCTAATCATTGCCCTAATCCAAGGGTTAATGATGATCGACGTGACCAACCTCTTAAGGACAAGGACAAAGGGACGTCACATGCGATCACTATTAGCAATGTTGAGTATGACAATGATGTGCTGGAATGATTATGTTTTTATGTAAAGGGATTCTAAAATAATGTTGTGGAATCTCATTTATAGTACTGTGGAACATTGGAATATCTATGTAATGGTTTATTGTGGTTTTCGATAATTATATGGTACAAGTAACCATGAAAAGTGATTGAAATATTTTTGGAAAGTAGATGATATGTGCATAATGAATAGATAAGGAGAAAATAATATGTTTTATAGTATTCATGAGATTATGATTGATATAAGGACTAAGTGATATCATGGTTTGAGTATATAGAATTTTTGGGATTTTGGTATGTGGAAAGAGTTAACTTTTAACTGCAATCATGTTTTCACTAAGGTTCAATGGGTATTCATTTTTCAAATGAATACATGATTAAGGAATTCGAATGATTGGAATGTGACCAACAAGACATATCTTATGATATATGGGGATAAATGATGGTATTTACATGCTTGGTAGATGACGTCTCTATCAATCTTTTTCTTTATACTATAAGTTTGGGTAAGCCTAAAGATTGGAATAGATTATGTTAGACATCAGATAGTATTGTTTAAGGCTAGAACTTTTTGATATTATTTTTGGAATGTTATAATAGTATAATTTTAGAAAAAGGACAACCCGTAGGACGGGAAACAACCCGTCGCGTTGGACAAGGAAGCAGGAATCAAACCCACAAACGAAGTGCGATAAGGTTTTATCACATACCAATGGCCTACAGTAAGTCCCTTGTCAGTAGAGACTAGTTTTATTTTATAAGTGCTATCATAGATGAAGTATAAGTCCATTTTTGGAACCATATACGATTAATCTCACCATAATATAGACGTATAACTTTTGCTAACCATATGCTTGAGATAGATGGAATGACTTATCAATCAATCGCATGATCTACTAATAATTCACAGAAGAAAAATTCAACTTCATTTCTTTAAGAGATGAAGTGGAAATTGTTCAAGGCACAAACAACAGAAAGACTGTATCAAAATCAAGTAAGTATTTATTTTAATTCAATTTTTTTTTTTAACATTAGGGAAATGATCTTGAAAACCAAAAATGTTGTCCTAGTGCCCTAATATCTGATGAATCAGATGGTACCTTAGATCATCACAAATTTATGGCTTTATGATTGTTTTCTTTTTTCATAGCCATGTTCTCTGCAACTATTTATCTAAACATGATGGGTAGATTTCTCTTCCATATCCATATTTTCACCCATATTCTTCTATGTGGAAACCCAGTGATGAGTTAATTTGGGTATCCATTTTTATTATAACACTCCTTTTTAAAATGATGATTTAGTATTCCTTTTTACGATGTGGGTTTCTATGAATGAAACTTTCAAGTAGTAAACAATTTATAACCCCGACGAATTTCGAGGGCGAAATTAATTTTAAGGGGGTAGAATGTAACACCCCGAGATTTTATGGGATATATTATTTTCTTTGATGTCTTATATTATACACTAAACCAATATTATCTTGTACTATACACAACACCGTATTAGCTTGTAGTATACAGAACACGATTCTTGGCTCGTGTTACACACAATTTCAAGTTCATTTTGTGGAAATTATTATACTCCACATTAAGTATATATTTTGTTAATGTATAATTGAAATAAGTTTTGATTATGTTATACGCAACACCAAATAGAGATTTCACTACACGCGGCCCTGATGTGGCTTGCATTACATGAAATCAATACCTTCTTCGATAGCGTGTTTAGTACGCAATACCGAGTTCCACTAAACGAGATATTATTATAATATTATTATGAACTAGCCGTTATGAATTGTAATACCCACTTTTTGAAATTTTATAATTTTTTTCTTTTAAAATGGACTTCATTTTTGGATTCGGAATATCGAAATTATCCTAGGGTGAATTTTTGGTATTTTTTTGAAAACTTTCAATTTTTGATGAATAGTGAAAACACTAGGTAACTATTTAAAAACAAAATTTTTATTTAAATAAATTTTTATTTTATTTAAATTTATTTTAGGTAAAAAATGATACACAATACCTATATAATATCAGTATTATTCATTGGAGTCATTTTATAATAATTTTTTATATATAAAAATTTTATTAAAATTTTCACCGTCTTTTACCCACCTCCTAGAAGAATTTGAATATTTACATAAAACATAATTTTTCCACTTCTGTGAGTGGAATTTAAAAAATACGAGAGACATGGTTAATATCAAGGAGTAAAATGTGGATCAATAGGATAAAAATAATTTTTGGTGAATAGTCACTTTTTACTTTATTTACAACGGTTAAAAATAATAGGGTAATTAAGGGTAAAATGATATTATTATTACCCTAAACATGTCCTAATTCTATTGGATAAGTGTATTTAGACCATAAAAATCCTTAGGAATAAAATATTACCCTTTAGGTCCACATGGATTAGATTAGGACATTTATTATTATTTTATTTAAAGAAGAGTTAAAATAGTTAAAATCAAAGTTTAATAACTAAGACATTAATAATATAGGGTTATACATAAGATAAATTAGACTATAAATATTAATTATAAATATAAAAATATTTACTACATAATGGTATTTTATTTATAATTTTTAGACATTAAAAAATTTAATTTATTTATGACACAATGATGATGCAGTAATAACCTTATTAATGAAATATTAACATAATTGATGTTATAAATACCCAAATAAATTTAATTTGAGACTTTTTATAAATTACACTGTTTTTTAGGATAATATGACATGTTAGTAATGATTAAATTAATGTTTTTAGAACTAATCATGCTGTTATGAGTTTCAAAAAAAATTACCAAATAGTGTCAAAATTGACATAAAATAGTTTTTAAAACAAATATTATATTATTAATTGTTATTCTATTCCTAAAAATCTAATGTTCATCCAAATGACTTATATAAGGTTATATATATTAATAATTAACCACTTGGGGTTCGTTTGGCTTGTTATAGTACGTTTATTAACCATATAGTGTAAGAAAACAAGAAGACACTGTTAAAGTTAAATTATTTAACTTAGAGTTAAATCTAAATGATAAGGTTAAAATAGTAACCTAAACTTGTATAAAACCTATTATTTGAGAGGATTTATACCCATCAAAATTTTATCTTAGAAATAAATCACTTTTGAGCCATTATTAACTAAATATGACTTTATTATAAAATAATATTTTAAGTTTTTTCCTAAAGAGCTCCTCTCCTCCCTTATAAAAGGGCACCTCCTCCCTCTTCTCTTTACAAAATTTTGAGACTTCAAGCTCATCCAAACCCTTCCCATTTCCCTTATCAAATTCCCTAGAAACATTATATAGGTTCTTGTCTCCTCAAAAGACAAACTCTAGTGCCCTAAGCGAAAGCTTAAAAGAGGTGTTTCGAAGAAGAGGTAATCTCTTCTACCGATTCTTTCAAGTTTCTTTCTTCTATAACTTATTCTTCTTTAGTTGTTTAATTATAAATTAATAACATAAGTATCTCTAATATTCTAAAAATATATTATAAATATTAAACAACCTCATTTCACCTTCTATCTATCCTATGGAAAATGAAATCACCGCGCGTGCGTACATACAGAATACTGTCTCCACACCGTGGTGTAATCTGTTTTTCCACCACCACCTTACATGGATGGGTATAATGGTGAAAAGAATAACTATATATGGTTATTATAAAATCATAATGATTCTGAGATATTATATTAACCACTCCAATTCTATTCAATAATTATTGGAACGATATCATCACTAATGCGTACGTACGGATTGCCGTCTCCACGATGCGATAAGATACATTCTCCGTGTTAACCATTTAAGAAAGATCATAAAGTATATATAATGAATAATAATGAAATATATTAAATAATGAAGCTAAATGATTTATGTGTATATATATTTATATATGTCATCTACTTACTTCCATTCATGTCAATAAGGAAAGGAAAACAACGTTCATGCGTACGTACGACCTACCGCCTCCATGAATGGTGTGTTTCATTTCATTCATCTAACTATTATATATATATATACACTGAATATATATGATATAAAAATCATGATTTAAATTTTTTAATTATGTAAATAATGATATATTTAATAATAATATCAAGAACCAAAAGTCTGAACATGTACGATAAATAAAACGATTTAACCCAAAACTTTGCTTTAACATGGAATTTACAAAAGAACGGGTAATATAAAGTAATGTGTTAACCATATATGATATCACAACAATGAATATGATTCTGTAATAAGTAAAGAACATTATTTAAATCATTATACCGGAGGTTCAAATACATACAAAGCATATCATACCTAAGGTAAGGGATAACTTTTCCAATATCGTTTTTATCCGAGATTTTTTATTCGTAAGTATTTACTGGGTTTATATTTATCATCCATGTCCCTGTTTTCTAAAAAAATTTAATGTATGTTTAAATTCCTTTTTAACCATTTTTAACTTTATGTACATGTTATTTAAGGAATCTTTATTTTGTTTACCATACGAGGTACTTTTTTACTTTTCTGGAAAAAGTACGAGAAGAATGTTTTTTTAACTAAACGACATGAACAGATTTTTTACAGTTTCATAAAGCCTTATTTTCATGAAGCTTCCTCCACAATATTTCATGATTATTTTCAACAAAATCCTTTTCAATTAAAATTTCATGGCATTTTGTGAAAGGAAAATGATTTTGAAGAAGAAAGGATATTTTCCTCATGAATTCATTTCAAGTGTTTATTCAAAACTATTTTCCATCTAAGATGAAATTATTTAATATGTTTATGTTTCAATTATAATGTCTCTATTATTTACATGGTTTCATTTTTCTTATGATGAAATGATATCCATTTATTCTATATGGATTATGTTATGATGGGATGATGTTTATGAAACCCATTTTATTCATTGGGTAATGATGAATGATTTATGTTAATTTGTGGCATACGAATGAGTGTTTTAATTATGAGATGGGTAGGACCTATATCTCCATCCAATTATTGGGTAAAGATTTATATCTCATGAGATAGACATGGCTGGAATGGTTTGTTAATCCGGTTCAGTGATACAGGACTGGAACGAAGAGTGAACTCGATTCAGAAAGGGACTTTGTCCACTAAGATGGTCTTGGCAGCAATGTCTTGGCTACTATGGAAATCATATAATGTGCTTATTGGTTTTACACAATTACATGTTTTATTACCATGATATTTTATCATTATTGATGTTCCTTTATGATATATGCCTTATGTACTTCCAAGATTTAGGTATTTGCTCAAGATTTTGATGTTTAGCTTTTATGTTCAAGTTTTTTTGCATTCAAATGTTTATGGATGGTTTTATGTTCTCTATGTTTACCCTTAATGAGAATTTTAGCTCACCCTTATTTTGTTTTCTTTTCCCCAAGATATAAAGAAAGGTTTTAGGGATGAAAACAGATGGGGAATATGTTTATGGGAGATGTGGAAGATCTTTCATGACGATTAGAAGATTATTTTTCCGAGTTTCCAAAGACACTAAACTATTATAGTCCTTGTGTTTATGTTTTTTTATGTATTAAGTATTCTATAAAAGTAATGTAACGTCCACATACTTCAAGTATGGTTCTCTACAGTGCATGTGCATATGCCTGCGCATTTACATGTGAATGATAATAAATAATAAATAATAAATTATAACGTATGTTAATTGCATGTGTATGTGAATGTTCATTTTAATGATAATAAATAATACATAATAACGCACATACAAGTGCATGTTCATGTGCATGTGCAAGTGCATGGTAATAAACAATAAATAATAACCAAGTCCACATGAATTTGCATTTGAATGTGAATTATAATAAATAATAAATAATAACACATGTGATAATAGAATAACACACATGCACTGTGTGTGCACACTACTACAAAAACGACCATTATCAGTGCTAGAAAAGTGCATTAACAGTGCTAAAAAATCACTGTTAATCGAGGAAAGGATATAGGGGGGTCCATTTTATCAGCTCTTAGAAAAGCGCTGAAAAAGGGCCCTTTTATCATCGCTAAAAAAAGTGCTGATAAAAGACCCCTTTATCAGTTCTATTTTTTAGCCCTGATAAAAGTCAAAAAATATAAAAAATATAAAAATATTTATATAATGCAGGGGGGGAGCTATTAGCAGTGCTTGACCCCCCTTTATCAGCACTAGGTGGACCCCCCTCAATCTCTCCCAAATGCTTCCCTTCCCGCGCATCCCCCACACGTGCAAACCTCCATGCTTCCAACCAAACTCGAACCTGTGACCTCCCCCCTTGTGTGCCTCCACCTTTACCACCAAGCCATTTACTTTTTTCCCTATTTAATGATATATATATTTATTTATATATATAGTTATATTTATTTATATACTAATATATATTCATATTAATATAAATATATTTAGTTATATTAATACATATATATTTATTCATATATTAGTATATATATATTCATTCTTATATTAATATATATTAATATTAATTTGTTTTTTATCCGTATATTTATTTTTATATTAATATATATTTATAAGATTCATTTTTAATAAATTTATAAATTAATTTTTTTATGTGTGTTCATAAATAAATAAATACATACATATATACAACACACACACACAGACACACATAGACACACACATACACGCACACACATAGACACATATATATTTACAAATAAATACTTTTATATGTGTATTTAAAAATCCATAGAATGTTAAAATGACCATAAATTCTAATCTAGAAGCCCATTTCAACTCCACAACCAGTCCAATCGAAGAAAATGAAACAATCTTCGATATGATATGTAGTACAGGCCTAACAGACATCCGGATCAGAAGTTATACTTGTTTGAATGTTTAAAAATCAGGGTGTCCTGACTAAAGCCACTAACAACACTACATAAACCCTATCAATTGCTAAAAAACCCGAAAAAAATGCTTCAAAACCCACAAAATGCAACAAAACCCCCAAAAAATGCTAAAATAACCCTAACAAAGCATAAAAATATAAACAGACCCATAAAACCCAAAAAAACTCATAAAACCCCAAAAAACTCAAATAAACTGTAACGAACCCTAAAAACCCTAACAAAACCTAACAAACCCTAACAACCACTAATAACCCATAAGAACCACTAATAAACTTTAATAACCCCTAATAGCCACTATTAATCCCTAAAAACCATAATAAACACTGATAAATCATAATACCATGTAATAACCCCTAACAAACTCTATTAGACCATATTAAATGCAAGAAAATACCTAAAATCCCTAATATATAATAAAAAACACTATTAAACCATAATAAACCCGAATAATCACTAAAAATCTTTACAAACTCGACTAAACTCTACAAAAAATTCCAAATAATAGCCAAAAAATCCATACAACCCACTAATAAACCCTAAAAAACCCTGATAACCCAAAAATAAATCGTAACAAACCCTAAAAACCCCAAATGAATCGAATCAAATTCAAAATATACCAAATAAAATCGTAACAAACTGAAACAAACCATAACAAACCCCAAATAAACTACAATAAACCCTAACAAAGCATAATAAACCCTAATAAATCGTAATAATCCCAAATACAATTTATTAAACCCTAAAAAATATAATAAACCCTAATAAATCCTTAATAACCCTTAAACAGGTTGATAAACCCTAGAAAAAGCTATTATTTCCAACAAAAACCCAATAAAACCCTAATATACAATAAAATTGCTAATAAACTATTACAAACCCTAAATAACACTAATAAACCCTAAAGAAACCTAATAATCCCAAAATAACCATATTAAACTCTAAAGAACACTAAAAACCTAAAGAACCCAAAAAAATGCTAAAACACATTATATAAACCCTAAAAACCACTACAATACACAAACATACCCCAAAACACACTATAAAACCCTAACAACCCCTATCAATCCCAGAAAATCAAATAAATCAAATAAACCCATAAAACCCCCTCAGAAAACCATTAAAAAGACATCAGATACCATAAATACCCGTTAACAACCCTTAAAACCCCTGAAAAACACTACAAACCATAAACAACCATTAAAACCATAATAAAGGCTTCAAATAGATACATAAACCCTAAAAACGTTACATAACCCCTAAAAAATGCAACAAAAATCCTAAAAACGCAACATAAACCTAATAACGCAACATACACAAAAAAAAGCTACATAAACTCTAAAAGCACAACATAAACCCCAGAACTGTGACATAAACCCTAAAAACACAACATAAACCCTAAAAATGCAACATAAACATTAAAAAATGCTACATAAAACCTAAAAATGCGATATAAACACTAAAAAAACTCCATGAACCATAAACACATTACATAAAACCTAAATATATAACATAAAAGCTACATCACCCCTAAAAACAATACATAAACCCAGAAAACATAACATAAACCCTAAAAAATGCTACATAAAAACGAAACCCTAAATAGGCTACATAAACCCTCGAAACGTTACATAAACCCTAGAAATGATACATAAAATCTAAAACCGCTAACTAAACCCTAAAAACCCTACATAAACACTAAAAATGCTATATAAACTCTAACAACGCCACAAAAACCGTAAAAATTCTACAAAAACCCTAAAGACACTTTAAGAACCTCAAAAACATTATACCCTAATATACCATATTATAAAAAATTAAACCCTAATAAACCCCTAATAAACTCTAATAATCCATAAAAACACCTGATAGTCCCTTAAATCCTTAGAAACTCTACTCAACCCTAATAATCCCCAAAAATACCTAATAAACCCTAAAAACCCTATCCAACCCAAATAGAAACTAATAAACACTAATAAACCCTAATAAACCCCAAACAAACCCTAAAAAGCCCTAATAAACCATAAATAAAGCAAAATAAACCCTAATCAACCCTAACAAACCTTAACACATCATAATAACCCCTAATAAAACCCTACAAAACCCTAATAAAGAAAAAAATGCTAGTATACCATAAAAATCCCTAGAAACCTGGATAAACTTTAATATAACCTAATAAACCCTAAAAATTCTCACAAACAATAGAAAAATGGTCAAAAATAATAAAAAACGCTATATTACCTAAAAAGACTTGAAAACACTAATATAACCTAATAAAGACAAAAAATGCTAATATACCTTAAAAATCACTAGAAACCCTAATAAACTCTAATATAATCAAAAAAAACCCTAAAACACTCACAAAAAAAAAACAAAATGCTCACTAACAATAAAAAATGATATATTATCTAAAAAGACCTAACAAACACTAATATAACCTAATAAAACAAAAAAACTAATAAACCTGTTACAAACCCTAATAAACCCTAAAAATCCATAATAAACCCTAATAAAAACTAATAAACCATAATAAAACCATCATAAAACACTAAAAATACCTTCTCGATCCTAATAAACCTTTTCACACCATAATAAAACCTAAAAATTTGTAACAACCCTTCATATATATTAACAAAAACTAAAAAACACTCATATACCCTAATGAAAACACTAACAAAACCTAGTAAATCTTAAAAATTTCTAACAAACCATAATAAACCATACTCAACCCTAATGAACCCTAATAAAACCTTAAAGATACCAACTCAGCACTAATAAAACCCTAAAAATACATAATCAACCCTAATAAACCTTAACACACCATAATAAACCATAATAAACCCCACTAAACCCTAAAAAGCACAAATGTACCATTAAAAAGCCTTAAAACCCCTAATAAATGCTAATAAAACATAACAATGTATAAAAACAATAATAAACCTGAATAAACACTACTAAACACTAAAAACCCCCAATATACCCTCTTAAAAATTGATAAACCATAATGAAACATAATAAACCCTAATAAATCGTAAACATACCCAAATATACCATAATATACCATAATATACCCTGATAAACCCAACTAAATCCTAATAAAACCATAAAAATACAATATAAACTCTAATAAACCATAACACACCACATTAAATCCAAATAAAATCCTAATAACCCCACAAAACCCTAAAAACGCTAATATAGCATTAAAAAACCCTAAAACCCTATCAAACCATAATAACTGTTCATAACACCTAAAAATCCTAAAAAATGATAGTAATCCCTAAAAATACCTCTAATAATAATAGTATTAATAACGCACGTGCACGTGCATATGCATGTGCATGGTTTAAATAATAAATCATAACGCACATGCATGTGCATATGCATGCTCACTTGCATGTGAATGATAATAAATAATAAATAATAAATAATAACGCATGTGAATTGCATATGTATGTGCATGTAAATGTGAATGATAATAAATAATAAATAATAATACACATCAAAGTGCATGTGCATGTGCATGTGCTTGTGATTGTGCTTGTGCATGTGCATGTGCATGGTAATAGAAAATAAATAATAGCAAAGTCCACATGAATGTGCATCTTCATGTGAATGATAATAAATAATAAATACTAACACATGTGATAATAGAATAATGCAAGTTCTTTACTTGTGCACGTGCATGAGAATAAATAATAATAACACATGTGATAATAGAATAACACAAGTGCATTGCATTTTCATGTGCATGGTAATAAATTATTTATAATAACGCACGTGTATGTGCATTTACATGTAATGATAATGATAATGACGGATGCACGTGCATGGTAATAAATAATAAATAACAATGCACGTTCATGTGCATTTGTATTTGATGATACAAACAACAACAACAACAACAACAACAACAACAACAACAGAATAATGCAAGTGCATTGCATGTGCACATGCATAGTAGTAAATAATAATTAAATAATAGTAAATAAGAACACAAATTCATGTGCATGTGCATTTACATTTGATAATAATATTAATAATAGTAATTTTAATTATAATAATAATAATAACGCATGCACGTGCTTGGTAATAAAAAATAAATAACAACGCACATGCATGTGGATGTGCATGTGATAATGATAATAATAATGATAAAGATAAAGATAATAATAATAATATTATTATTATTAATTGTGATAATAATAATAATAATAATAAAAGAATAATACAAGTGCATTGCATATGCACGTGCATGGTAATAAATAATAAATAATAACGCTTGGGCATCTGCATTTGCATGTGATGATAATAATAAAAACAGCAGCAGTAATAGTAGTGATAATCATAGTAGTACCAATGAATTGATAATAGAATATTGATTGTGCATTACATGTGCACGTGCATGGTAATAAATAATAACGTGCGTGCATTGAATTTTCATGTAATGATGATGATGATGATAATAATAATAAAAATAATATTATTTTTATTTTTAATAATAACAACATATGTGATAATAGAATAACGCATGTGCATTGAATGTGTGTGTTTAGGTATTTTCATGTGCATTTGCATGTGCATTTTCATGTGATGATAATAAAAATAACAACAACAAAAACAACCACAATAATAATAATAACAATAAGAATAACAATGTATGTGATAATAAAATAACATGTGTGCATTGCATGTTCACGTGCATGGAAATAAAAAATAAATAATAATGCACGTGCATGTGCATGTGCATGTGTATGAGATGATAATAATAATAAAAATAACATTAATAATAATAATAATAATAACAATGCATGTGATAATAGAATAACGCACGTGTATTGCATGTGTAGTGCATGATAATGAATAATAACTCATAGCCCACGTGATGATAATAAATAATAAATAATAACACATGTGATAATAGAATAACGCACATGCATTGCGTGTACACACTACTACAAAAATGGTCATTATCAGCGCTAGAAAAGTTCATTAAAATCCCTAAAAACCACTATTAATCGAGGCGAGGATTTAGGGGGGTCCCTTTTATCATCGCTTAGAAAATCGCCGATAAAGGCCCCTTTTATCATCGCTAAAAAAAGAGCTGATAAAAGGCCACTTTATTAGTGCTATTTTTTAGCGCTGATAAAAGTAAAAAATATAAAAAATATTTATGTAGTGCAGGGGGGAGCATTTAATAGTGCTTGACCCCCCGCCCCTTTATCAGTGCTAGGTGGACCCCCCCCCCTCAATCTCTCCCACATGCTTCCCTTCCCGCTCATTCCCCACAAACGCACACCTCCTTGCTTCTACCTAAACTCGAACCTGTGACCTCCCCCTTTGCGTTCATGCACATTTACCACTAAGCCATTTCTTTTTTCTCTCTATTTAATGATATATCTATTTATTTATATATATATTTATATTTATTCATATATTAATATAGATTCATATTAATATAAATATATTTAGTTATATTAATATGTATATATTTATTCATATATTAGTATATATATATTCATTCTTATATTAATATATATTTATATTAATATGTTTTTTATCCGTATATTTATTTTTATATCAATATATATTTATAAGATTAGTTTTAAATACATTTAGAAAATATGTTTTTTATGTCTGTTTATAAATAAATAAATACATACACATATAAAACACACACACACAGAGACACACACACACACACACACAGACACATATATATTTACGAATAAATACATATATATGTATATTTGAAAATCCATATAATCTTAAAATGATCATACCTTCTAATCTAGAAGACCATTTCAACTCAAAAACCAGTCCAATAGAAGAAAATGAAACAATACTCGATATGATATGTGGTACAGGCATAACGGACATCCGGATCAGAAGTTATACTTGTTTGAATGTTAACAAATCAGGGTATCCCGACTAAAGCCACTAAAAACACTACATAAACCCTATCAATTTCTACAAAAACCCGAAAAATGATTCAAAACCCACAAAATACAACAAAACCCCAAAAAAACACTAAAATAACCCTAACAAAGCATAAAAAATCCAAACACACCAAAAAACCCAAAAAAACTCATAAAACCCCAAACATGTCAAATAAACCGTAACGAACCCTAAAAACCCTAACAAAACCGAACAAACCCTAACAACAACTAATAACCCCTAAGAACCACTAATATACCCTAATAACCCCTAATACCCACTATTAATCCCAAATAACCGTAATAAACACTAATAAATCATAATAACCTATAATAACCCCTAACAAACTCTATTAGACCCTAATAAATGTTAAAAAATCCCTAAAACCACTAATATACAATAAAAAACAATATTAAACCATAATAAACCGTAATAATCACTAAAAACCCTAACAAACCCAACTAAATTCTAAAAAAACCTCCAAATAATAGCCTACAAAACCCAACAATAGACTAATAAACCCTAACAAACCCAAATAACCCCAAAATAAATCGTAAAAAACCATAAAACCCCCAAATAAATTGAAACAAATCCAAACAATTCCAAATAAATCGTAACAAACTGAAACAAATCATAACAAACACCAAATAAATTGCCATAAACCCTAACAAAGCATAATAAACCCTAGTAAATTGTAATAAACCCAAATACACGTTACTAAATCTTAATAAATAAAATAAACCACAATAAACCCTAATAAATCCTAAATAACCATAAAAATGGTTGATAAACCCTAGAAAAATCTATTAATGCCTACAAAGGCCCAATAAAAACATAATATACAATAAGAAATGCTAATAAACTATAACAAATACTAAAAACCCTAATAAACCATAAAGAACCCCAATAGACCCTAAAGAACCATATTAAACTCTAAGGAACACTACAAACCCTAAAGAACCCAAAAAAAAACACATTATATAAACCCTAAAAACCGCTACAATACCCAAAAAAACCCTAAAACACACTAAAAACCATAACAACCCCTATCAATCCAAAAAAACAAATAAACCCATAAAACCCCCAAAGAATCATTAAAAAGCCATCAGATACCATAAAAACCCATAAACACCCGTTAACAACCATTAAAAACCTTGAAAAACACTACAAACCATGAACATCCATTAACACTATAAAAAAGGCTTCAAATAAATACATAAACCCTAAAAAAGTTACATAAACCCTGAAAAATGCAACAAAAAACCCTAAAAATTCAACATAAACCAAAAAACACAACATAAAACCAAAAAACTCTACATAAAACCTAATAGCACAACATAAACCCTAGAACTGTAACATAAACCCTAAAAATACAACATAAACCCTAAAAAACGCATCATAAACATTAAAAAAAACTACACAAAACCTAAAAACACGATATAAACACTAAAAACACTCCATGAACCCTAAAAACATTACATAAACCCTAAAAAATACAACATAAACACTACATAACCCCTAAAAATGCTACATAATCACATAAAACACAACATAAACCCTAAAAATGCTACAGAAAACCAAACCCTTAAACACGCTACATAAATCATAAAAACGTTACATTAACCCTAAAAATGATACATAAAAACTAAAACCACTAATTATACCCTAAAACACTACATAAACACTAAAAATTCTATATAAACTCTAACAACGCTACACAAACCCTAAAAAATGCTATAAAACACCAAAGACATTTTAAAACCCTCAAAAATATTAAATGCTAATATACCGTAATATAAAAAATTAAACCCTAATATACGCCTAATAATCTCTAAAAATCCGTAAAAAACACATGATAATCCCTAAAATCCTAAGAAACTCTACTCAACCCTAATAAATCCTAAAAAATGATAATAAAACTGAATAAACCCGAAAAAGTGGTTAATAAAACCTAAACTACCCTAACCAACCCTAATAGACACTAATAAAAACTAATAAACCCTAATAAACCACAAAATACAATAAAAATCCCTAATAAACCATAAATAAATCCAAATAAACCCTACTCAACCCTAACAAACCTTAACACACCATTATAACCCCAAATAAAACCCTACAAAACCCTAATAAATAACAAAATGCTAGTATACCTTAAAAAATCCCTAGAATCCCTGATAAACTTTAATATAACCAAATAAAACCTAAAAACTCTCACAAACAATAGAAAAACGATCACAAACAATAAAAATGCGCTATATTGCCTAAAAAGACCTAAAAACACAAATATAACCTAATAAAGACAAAAAATGTGAATATACCTTATAAATCCCTAGAAATCCTAATAAACCATAATAAACTATAATATAATCAAAGAAACCCTAAAATGCTCACAAAAAAAAACAAAATGCTCACAAACAATAGAAAAATGCTATATTATCTAAAAAGACCTAACAAACACTAATATAACCTAATAAAACAAAAAAAACTAATAAACCCCTAACAAACCCTAATAAACCCTAAAAATCCCTAATAAACCCTAATAAAAACTAATAAACCCTAATAAAACCCTAAAAATACCTTCTCAACCCTAATAAACCTTGTCACTCCATAACAAAACATAATAAAACCCAACTGAAGCTCAATTAACAAAAAAACACAAACAAACCATTAAAATCCATAGAAACCCTAAAAACCATAATAAATTCAAATAAAATATAATAAACCCTTAAAAATGCTCACAAACACTAAAAACATGCTAATAAAACCAAAATATTTATAACAACCCCTCATATATATGAACAAAAACTAAAAATCAGTCACATACCCTAATAAAAACACTAACAAACCCTATTAAACCCTAAAAATTCCTAACAAACCCTAATAAACCGTACTCAACCCTAATAAACCTTGATAAAACCTTAAAGATACCGACTAAACCCTAATAATACCCTAAAAATTCTTACTCAACCCTAATAACCCTTTACACAATATAATAAACCATAATAAACCCCACTAAACCCTAAAAAATGAAAATATACCATTAAAAATCCCTAAAACCCCTAATAAATGCTAATAAATCCTAACAAAGTTTAAAATCACTAATAAATCCTAATAACACTACTAAACACTAAAAACCTGATTATACCCTATTAAAAATTAATAAACCATAATGAACCCTAATAAACCCTAATAAATCCTAAACATACCCAAATATACCATCATATACCATAATATACCATAATATACCCTAATAAACCCATCTTAATACTAATAAACCCCTAAAAATACCTAATAAATCCTAATAAACTTTGACACACCATAATAAATCCTAATAAAATCCTAATAACCCCACCAAACCCTAAAAACAATAAAATACCATTAAAAACCCCTAAAACCCTATCAAACCATGATAAATGTTCATAACACCTAAAAATCCTAAAAAATGATAGTATTCCCTAAAAATACCTCTAATAATAATAGTAGTAATAACGCACGTGCACGTGCATATGCATGTCCATGGTTTAAATAATAAATCATAACGCACGTGCATGTGTATATGCATGAACATTTTCATGTGAATGATAATAAATAATAAATTATAAATAATAACGCATGTGAATTTCATATGTATGTGCATGTGCATGTGAATGATAATAAGTAATAAATAATAATGCACATCCAAGTGCATGTGCATGTGAATGTGCATGTGCATGTGCATGTGCATGGTAATAAAAAAGAAATAATAACGAATTCCACATGAATGGCATTTTCATGTGAATGATAAAAAATAATAAATAATAACACATGTGATAATAGAATAACGCAAGTGCATTGCGTGTGCACGTTCATGAGAATAAATAATAATACCACATGTGATAATAGAATAACGCAAGTGCATTGAATTTTCATGTGCATGGTAATAAATAGTATATAATAATGCACGTGTATGTGCATTTACATGTAATGATAATGATAATGACGCATTCATGTGCATGGTAATAAATAATAAATAACAATGCACGTGCATATGCATTTGTATTTGATGATACAAACAATAATAATAATAATAATAATAATAATAGAATAATGAAATTTCATTGCATGTGCACGTGCATAATAGTAAATAATAAATAAATAATAGTAAATTAGAATGCACATGCATGTGCATGTGCATTTACATTTTATAATAATATTACTAATACTAATTGTAATAATAATAATAATAACGCATGCACGTGCATGGTAATAAAAAATAAATAACAACGCACATGCATGTGGATTTTCATGTGATAATGATAAAAATAATGATAATAATAATAATAATAATTGTGATAATAATAATAATAATAAAAGAATAATACAACTGCATTGCATATGCACGTGCATGGTAATAAATAATAAATAATAAATAATAACGCACGTGCATCTGCCCGAATGGCCCGAAGGCCTTCTTTTTTTTATTTTATTATGGATTATCCCCCTTTTAAGGGTCAAAGGGGAACCCATACATGACCCATAGGCCCAAGGCACAAGGCCCGACACACCCGCAATACATAACTCGAAGGCCTAGAGGCATACCATGCCCAATACATGACCCGTAGGCCCAACCCACTTGAACTTCCCATCACCATATTTATGCGTCATTGATCACCTAGCTCCCCACCTTGCATTGTTGATCATCTAGCATTGCCCTGTACAAAGCTTCCTGGTGCCTGGTCCCGATAGCGGCTGCCATCACCTCTCATTCTTCCAATCTGGTTAGTTTTGCATCTGGTGGCTGCTACTCCTGTTGCTCTGATCCTCTTCTGGGGCATGTTCTATGTGAACTGGACTACTACATGGTCTACATGACCCGAAGGCCCTGTGGCCCGAAGGCCTTGGAGACCCGAAGGCCCTGGAGACCCGTAGGCCCAAACCGGTGGCCCGAAGGCCCAAATCGGGTGAATAGTTCCGGCTGCTATAGTACCGAATAGTAACTGCTACAGTAACTGCTATAGTGCCAAGCAGTAACTACTACAGTACTGCTACAGTACCCCCCGGAAATTCGCCTCCACCCTGTTTTGAACTCGGGTCTCTTGGATGCCATGCAGCAGCCCTTACCACTCGGGTACAGTCTCGTTGGCACACACGTGCATCTGCATTTTCATGTGATGATAATAATAAAAACAACAGCAGTAGTAGTAGTGATAATATTAGTAGTACCAATTCATTGATAATAGAATATTGCATGTGCATTACGTGTGCACGTGCTTGGTAATAAATAATAACGTGCATGCATTGAATTTGCAGGTGATGATGATGGCAGTGATAATAATAATAATAATAATATTTTTATTATTATTTTTAACAATAACAATGCATGTGATAATAGAATAACGCACGTGCATTGAATGTGTGTGTTTATGTATTTGTATGTGCATTTGCATGTGCATTTTCATGTCATGATAACAACAACAACAACAACAACAACAACAACAATAATAACAATATGAATAACAACGTACGTGATAATAAAATAACGCGTTTGCATTTCATGTGCACGTGGATGGTAATAATATATAAATAATAATGCAAGTACATGTTCATGTGCATGTGGATGAGATGATAATACTAATAATAATAACATTAATTATTATAATAATAATAATAACTATGCATGTGATAATAGAATAACGCACGTGCATTGCATGTGCAGTGCTTGATAATAAATAATAACTCATAGAGCAAGTGATGATATTAATAACAATAATAGTAATATTAATAATAATAGAGCATGTGATAATAGAATTGCACACATGTATTGAATGTGCGCGTGTATGGTAATAAATAATAACGCACGTGCATTTTCATTTGCATTTTATGATAATAAAAATAATATCAATAGTTGTAATAATAACAATAAAAATGCATGTGATAATTGAATAATGTTAGTGCATTGTGTGTGTGCGTTCATGGTAATAAATAATAATGGACGTGAATTTGTGTTTGCATGTGATGATAATAATAACAATAATAATAGTAATAATAATAATAATAACAACAACCACATATGCACGCGCATGGAAATAAATAATATATAATAAAAAATAAAAAATAACGCATGCGCATCTACATTTTCATGTGACGATAATAATAATAATAGTAATAATAATAACAATAAAGATAATTATAATAATGATAATGGTAATAATGATAATGATAATAATGATAATAATAACGTGTTTGACAATAGAATAACCCACGTCCTAACAAACCCTATCAAAACCTTACAAACCCTAACAACCACTAATAACCCCTAAGAACCACTAATAAACACAAATAACACATGAAACCCACTATTAAACACTAAAACCCTAATAAACACTAATAAATCATAATAACCTTTAACAAACCTTAAAACCCTATTAGACTCTAATAAACTCTACAAAAGCCCTAAAACCCCTAATATACAATAAAAAACACTATTGAACCATAATAAATCCTAATAATCACTAAAAACCATAACAAACCCAACAAAACACTACAAAACCCACCAAATAATAGCCTACACAACCCTACAACCCGCTAATAAACCCTAATAACCCCATAATAAATCTTAAAATACCCTAACAACCCTAAATAAATCATAACAAATCCTAACAGCACCAAATAAATTGTAACAAATTGAAAAAAAACATAAAAAACCCCTAATAAACCACAATAAACCCAAACATATCATAATAAACCCTAATAAATCGTAATAAACCCAAATACACGTTAATAAACCCTAATAAACAAAATAAACCCTAAGAGACCCTAATAAATCCTAAATAATCCCAAAAAAGGTTGATAAACCACAAAAAAGCTATTAATGCCTATAAAACCACAATAAAACCCAAATAAGAAATAAAAAATGCTAATAAACCATAACAAATCCTAAAGAACACTAAATAACCTTAAAGAACCTTAATAAACCCTAAAGAACCATAATAAACTGTAAAGAACACTAAAAAATCCTAGAGAACCCAAAAAATGAAAAAACACATTACAGAAACCCTAAAAATCGCTACAATACCCAAACAAACCCAAAAAAACACTATAAAACCCTAACCACCCCTATCAATCCCGAAAAAACAAATAAACCATTAAAAACCACCAGAAACACATTGAAAACCCATCAAATACCATAAAAATCATATACACCTGTTAACAACCCTTAAACACCCTAAAAACCACTACAAACCATAAACAACCATTAAAACCCAAAAAAAGGCAACAAATAGATACATAAACCCAAAAAACGCTACATAAACCCTAAAAGAACTACATAAACCCTAGAACATTAACATGAACCCTAAAAACACAACATAAACCCTAAAAACGCAACATAAACATTAACAAACGCTACATAAAACCTTAAAACACAATATAAACCCTAAAAACACTACATGAACCCTAAAAACATTACATAAACCCTAAACAATGCAACATAAATGCTACATCACCCCTAAGTACGATACATAAACTTATAAAATGCAACATAAACCCTAAAAAATGCTACATAAATCCTAAAACCTAAACACACAACATAAATCCTAAATACATTAAATAAACCCTAAAAATGACACATAAAATCTAAAACTGCAAACTAAAACCTAAAAACGGTAGATATACAATAAAATGCTACATAAACTCTTACAATGCTACACAAACCAAAAAAAATGCTACAAGAACCCTAAAGACGCTTTAAAGCCCTCAAAAATATTAAACCCTAATATACCATAATATAAAAAATTAAACCCTAATAAACTGCTAATAAGCTCTAATAATCCCTAAAAACACATTATAATCCCTAAAAACCCTAAGAAACTCTAATAAACTCTAATAAAACCCCAAAAATACCTAATAAACCATAATAAATGTTAATAAAACCTAATAACCCCTAAAAACAAGTTATGAAAACCTAAACAACCCTAACCGACCCTAATAGACACTAATAAACACTAATAAACTCTAACAAACCCCCAAAATCCTAAAAAGCCCTAATAAACCATAATTAATTCTAAATAAACCCTACTCAACACTAACAATCCTTAACATGCCATAATAACCCCTAATAAAACCCTACAAACCCCTAATAAAGAAAGAAATGCTATTATTGCTTAAAAAATCCTTAGAAAACCTAATAAACTCTAATATAACCTAATAAACCCTAAAAATGCTCACAAACAATAAAAAAATGATCATAAACAATAAAAACGCGCTATATACCCTAAAAAGACCTAAAAACACCAATATAACCTAATAAAGAAAAAAAATTCAAATATAACTTAAAAATCCATAGAAAGCCTAATAAACCATAATAAACATTAATATAACTTAAGAAACCTTAGAAACACTCACAAACAAAAACAAAATACTCACAAACAATAAAAATATGCTATATTATCTAAAAAGTCATAATTATCACTAATATAACCTAATAAAACAAAAAAACTAACAAACCCCCATCAACCCCTAATAACCCCTAAAAATCCCTAATAAACCCTAAAAAAACTAATAAACCCTAATAAGACCATAAAAACCCCTAAAAATACCAACCCAACCCTAATTAACCTTAACACCCCATTAAAAAACATAATAATACCCAACTAAACCCCAATAAACAAAAAAAAACGCAAAAAAATGTTTAAAAAGCCCAAGAAACCATAATAAACCATAATAAATTCAAATAAAAGCTAATAAACCATTAAAAATACTCACAAACACTAAAAACACACTAATAAAACCTAAAAATTCTAAACAACCCCTCATATAGATTAAAAAAACTAAAAAACACTCATATACCCTAATAAAAACACTAATAAACCCTAGTAAACCCTAAAAATCCTTAAAAACCACTAATAAACTGTACTCAACCCTAATAAACCCTAATAATACCATAAAGATATTGACTCAAACCTAATAAAACCCTTAAAATATCTACTCAACCCTAATAAACCTTAACACACCATAATAAACCATAATAAACACCACTAAACCCTAAAAAACGCAAATATACCATTAAAACGCCCTAAACCCATAATAAATGCTAATAAAACCAAACAAAGCTTAAAAGTGCAAATAAACCCGTATAAACATTACTAAACACTAATAAACCCTAATATACCCTCTTAAAAATTAATAAACCATAAAGAACCATAATAAACCCTAATACATCCTAAGCATACCAAAATATACCATAATATACTCTAATAAACCAAACTCAATCCTAATAAAACCCTAAAAATACCTATTAAACTCTAATAAACATTGAAAGACCATAATAAACCCTAATAAAATTCTAATAACCCCCACAAAACCCTAAAAACACAAATATACCATTAAAAACCCCTAAAACCCTAACAAACACAAATAAATGTTAATAACACCTAAAAATCCTATAAAATGATAGTAAACTCTAAAAATACCTCTAATAATATAAGTAGTAATAACACGCGTGCATGTGCAGATGCATGTGCATGGTTTAAATAATAAATCATAATGCACGTGCATGTGCATATGCCTGCGCATTTGCATGTGAATGATAATAAATAATAAATTATAAATAATAACGCATGTGAATTGCATGTGTTTGTGCATGTGAATGATAATAAATAATAAATAATTACGCACATACATGTACATGTGCATGTGCATGGTAATAAAAAATAAATAATAATCAAGTCCACATGAATGTGGATTTGAATGTGAATGATAAAAAATAATAAATAATAACACATGTGATAATAGAATAATGCATGTGCATTGCATTTTCATGTGCATGATAATAAATAATATATAATAACGCACGCGCATGTGCATTTACATGTAATGATAATGATAATGGGGCATGCACGTGCAAGGTAATAAATAATAAATAACAACGCACGTGCATGTGCATTTCTATTTGATGATACAAACCACAACACCAAGAATAATAATAATAATAATAATAATAGAATAACACAAGTTCATTTCATGTGCACGTGCATAGTAGTAAATAATAAATAAATAATAATAAATAAGAACGCACATGCATGTGCATGTGCATTTACATTTGGGGATAATATTAATAGTTCTAATTATAATAATAATAACAACGCATGCACGTGCATGGTAATAAATAATACATAACGACGCACTTGCACGTTCATTTTCATGTGACAATGATAATAATAATGATGATAATAATAATAATAATAATAATAATAATAATAATACAAGTGCATTTCATATGCACGTACATGGTAATAAATAATAAACAATAACACACATGCATCTACATTTGCATGTGATTATAGTAATAATAACGGCAGGAGTAATAATAATAGTAGTAGTGGTGATAATAGTAGTAGTACTAATGCATATGATAATAGAATATTGCATTTGAATTCCATGGGCATGTGTATGGTAATAAATAATAACTCACGTGCATTGCATTTTCTTGTGATGATGATGATGATGATAATAATAATAATAATAATAATATTATTATTATTATTAATAACAATGCATGTGATAATAGAATAATTCACTTTCATTGAATGTGCTTTTATGTGCATTTGGATGAGAATTTGCATGTGATGATAATAAGAATAACAACAAAAACAACAACAACAACCAAAATAATAATAATAATAACAATAATAATTACAACGCATGTGATAATAAAATAGCGTGTGTGCATTTCTTATGCACGTGAATGGTAATAAAAATATAATAATAATTCACATGCATGTGCATGTGAATTTTCATGAGATGATGATAATAATAATAATAATAACAGTAATAATAAGTTATAGTTGTTTGAAAAAATAGAAGACGAGACCAAAGTGCTAGAAATGGTGTCTCGAAAAACCTAACAAATCAAAGAGTCATTAAAAAAGGAATAACTTCTTCTTCAAGTGTACATTTCCACTCTATGAATAGTAAAAATAAATATCATGGAATGAACTATGATAAAAACAGGTACCAGAGGCCGAACAGACACACAGATCAGAAGTTATGACCGTTTTAAAAAAATTTGACAGGGATCCAGACACGAAAATGGAGTTTTGGAGGCCTTATGATGGGTTTTTGGGATTTTAGGGTCCCAAAAATGACTTCAAATTTTTTTCAAGTTAGCCTTATGCATAGATCACTTCGCTGCCTTCGATTTGATATGTGGTAGAGCTCAAACGGACAACCATATTGAAAGTTATGGCCATTTGAAGTTTGACATTTTTTGAGTGGAATAACTAATATATCTTCTTTTTCTTTGATCTTCTCATAGTTTCGATTAGACTTGGTCCAAAATCATATCACGTGCTTCGATTTTACTAGTCACAGTGCACAAACAGACACCCTAAGGATAAGTTATGTCTATTTTAGTGAGTTGCGGGTTTCTTAGGTTTTTAGGCGCTAGGAGGGTTGCTAAATTTAAAACGACAATAACTTCCGCTACATGTGTTCATTTTGGCTCTACAACATATCAAATCGAAAATTGTATAAATATACACACTTGGTAACCACTGTAACCCTTTCTTGCATTCTTCAACCCCCCAAAAGACCCAAAATCCCTTTGGATGGTCAAATGATTGGCTTCTGGTGTCTGTTTTGTAATAACTTCTTCTATGGGTGTCTGTTTTGCCTCTACCACATATCAAATCGAAGCTTGAGAAAAGAACTACACTCCTATAACCACTGAAGCACCTTCTCACATCCTTTAAGGCCCAAAAAGGTACTTAAACAATCCAAAAGACCATAACTTCTACTCCGAGAGTCTGTTTTTCCTCTAACATATATGAAATCGAAGCTTTCGACTAGATCTTCACATCTGCGACCAGTAGGAACACCTTATCAATTTCATAAAGACCCAAAAGGTACTTAAGTCCTCCAAATGACTGTAACTTATACTCTGGGTGTCCGTTTCCCTCTACCACATATGAAATTGAAGCTTGCGACTAGCTCTACATATATGTGGCAACCATGAACAACTAAATAGCCCTACAAACCATGAATAACCCCATAAACACTAAAAACCATTAAAAACCACACAAAACCCTAACAAACCCTATAAAACCTTAACAAACCCTAACAAACCCCAAAAAACCCTAAAAATTTTAACAAACCCCAAAACCCTAACAAACCCTAACAAGCTCTAACAAACCCCAAGAAGTAGTAAGAATCCCTAATAAACACAAGAAACCCGAAGAAACCCTAAAAATCCCTATGAAACCATAAACATAACCCTAAATATCCTAAAAACCTAAAAAACCCTAAGAAAACCTAAGAAACACTAACACACCCTTAGAAACCCTAACACACCCATAAAAACCCTAACACGCCCTTAGAAACCCTAGCATGCCCTTAGAAACCCAACACACTCATAGAAACCCTAACAAACCTTTAAAACCCTTAGAAACCATAACACACCCTTATAATCCTTAACCCGCCCATAAAAACGCTAACCCACCCTTAGAAACCCTAACACACCCTTAGAAACCCTAACAATCCCTTAGACAACCTATATCACTCTAATAAGAACTAATAAATCCTAACAAACCCTACAAACCAATAATAAACCATAATAAACCCTAATAAGCCCTAAAGCCCACAATTAAACCCTAATAACCCCTATGAAATCGTAATAAACCCTAAAAACCCTATTAGACACCAACAAAAGCTCGAAAATACCTAAAAACCCAAATATACAACAAAAACGCAATTAAACATTCAAAAATATAATATTCACAAAAAAACCTAAAAAACCCACAAAAACCCGGCAAACCCTTAAAAAAACCATAAAAACCCAAAAAAAACCCAAAAAACCCAAAAAACCCAAAAAACCCCTAAAAACCCAAAAAACCCTAAAAAATACAAAAAAATCCAAAAAAACCCCCAAATCACCTAAAAATATGAAAAACCCGAGAAAACCCAAAAACAACCTAAAAACCCTAAAAAGCTCAAAAAATTCCCAAAAAATCATAAAAACCTAAAAACCCCTAAAAACGCCAAAAAACTCTAAAATGCTTAAAAATTCCCAACAAAACCCTAACGAACCCTATGAAACCATTAAAAATCCTAAAAACCCCTAGAAAACCCTAAAAACATCAAAAGAAACCCTAATACACCCTAAAGAACCCTAAATAACCTTAAAAACACTAAAGAACCCTAAATAACCACTAATGCCACTAACAATTCTACATAATCCCTATCAATTACTACTAAAACCTGGAAAATGCTTCAAAACCCACAAAATTCCACAAAACCCAAAAAAATGCTAAAATAACTCTAACAAATCATAAAAAGATCCAAACACACCCATAAAACCCAAAAAACACATAAAACCCCAAACACTGAAAAAAAAAATGTAACAAACCCTAAAAACCCTATCAAAACCTCACAAACCCTAACAACCACTAATAACCCCTAAGAACCACTAATAAACAATAATGACCCATAAAATCCACTATTAAACCCTAAAAACCCTTATAAACACTAATAAAACATAATAACCTGTAATAAACCCTAACAAACTCTTTAGACCCTAATAAACTCTACAAAAGCCCTAAAACCTCTAATATATAATAAAAACACTATTAAACCATAATCAATCTTAATAATCACTAAAACCCCAAAAAAAACCGAAAAAACGCTACAAAAATCTCTAAATAATAGCCTACAAAAACCTACAACCCACTAATAAACCCTAAAACCCCTAATAATCCGAAAATAAATCGTAACACACCCTAACAACCCCAAATAAATCGTTAAAATTATAACAACACCAAATAAATCATAACAAACTGAAACAAAGCATAACAAAGCCCAATAAACCCTAACAAATCATAATAAACCCTAATAAATTGTAATAATCCCAAATACACATTACTAAACCCTAATAAATAAAATAGACCCTAATAAACCCTAATAAATCCTAAATTACCATAAAAATGGTTAATAAACCCAAGAAATAGCTATTCATGCCTACAAAAGCCCAATAAAACCCTAATATAAAATAAAAATGCTAATAAACTGTAACAAATCCTAAAGAACACTAATAAACCCTAAATAGCCCTAATAAACCCTAAAGAACCATATTAAACTCTAAAGAACACTAAAAACCCTAAAAAACCCAAAAAATGCTAAAACACAATATATAAACCCTAAAAACCGCTACAATACCCAGACAAACCCTAAAACACACTAAAAACCCTTAAAACCCCAATCAATCCCAAAAAAAACAAATAAACACATACAACCCCCCCCCCCCCAAATCCATTAAAAGACATCAGATGCCATAAAAACCATAAACACCATTAACAACCCTTAAAATCCCTAAAAACACTACAAACCATAAATAACCATTAAAACCCTAAAAAAGGCTTCAAATAGATATATAAACCCTAAAAAATGCAACAAAAATCCTAGAAACGCAACATAAACAAAAAAACGCAACATAAATCCAAAAAACGCTAGATAAACCATAAATGCACTACATAAACCCTTGAACTATAACATAAACCATAAAAAACACAACATCAAACCTAAAAAATGCAACATAAACATTAAAAAATGTTACAAAAACCCTAAAACACAATATAAACCCTAAAAACACTACATGAATCCAAACAACGTTACATAAACCCTAAAACTGCAACATAGACGCTACATCACCCCTAAAAATGCTACATAAACCCTAAAAGCACAACATAAACCCTCAAAAGTGCTACATAAAACCTAAACCCTAAACATGCTACATAAACCCTAAAAATGTTAAATAACCCTAAAAATGATACATAAAACCTAAAACCGCTAACTAAACCCTAAAGAGGCTACATAAACACTAAAAATGCTACATAAACTCTAACAACGCTACAAAAACCCTAAAAATGCTACAAAAACCCTAAAGATGCTTCAAAAACCTAAAAAATATTAATCCCTAATATACCATAATATTAAAAATGAAACCCCAATAAATCCCTAATAAACCCCTAATAAACTCTAATAATCCCTAAAAACAATTTATAATCCCTAAAAACCCTAAGAAACTCTACTCAACCGTATTAAAACCACAAAATACCTAATAAACCCTAAAAAATGATAATAAAACCTAATAAACCCTTAAAACAAGTTAAGAAATCCTAAACAACCCTAACCAACCTGAATAGACACTAATAAACACTAATAAACCCTAATAAGCCACAAAAAATCCCTAAAAAGCCATAATAAACCATAATTAAAGGCAAATAAACTCTACTCAAACCTAAAAAACCTTAACACAACATTATAACCCCAAAGAAAACCCTACAAAACCCTAATAAAGAAAAAAATGCTAGTATACCTTAAAAAATCCCTATAAACCCTCATAAACTCTAATATAACCTAATAAACCCTAAAAATGCTCAAAAACAATAGAAAAATGATCGAAAACTATAAAAACGTGTTGTATTACCAAAAAAGACCTAAAACACTAATATAACCTAACAAATACAAAAAACACTAATATACCGTAAAAATCCCTAGAAACCCTAATAAACCATAATAAACTCTAATATATCCTAAGAAACCCAAAAAAACACTCACAAACAATAAAAACACGCTATATTATCTAAAAAGACATAACAAACACTAATATAACCTAATAAAACAAAAAAACAAATAAACCCCTAACAAACCCTAATAAACCCTAAAAATCCAAAATAAACACGAATAAAAACTAATAAACCCTAATAAAACCATCATAAAACACTAAAAATACCTTCTCAGCCCAAATAAACCTTCTCACACCATAATGAAACCAAATCAATCCCAACTAAACCCCAATAAACAAAAAACGCAAACAAACTGTTAAAAAGTCGTAGAAAACCTAATAAACCATAATAAATTATAATAAAACCTAATAAACCATAAAAAATGCTCACAAACACTAAAAACATGCTAATAAAACATAAAAAGTCCTAACAACCACTAATTTATATTAACAAAAACTAAAAAACACTCATATACCCTAATAAAAACATTAACAAGCCCTAGTAAACACTAAAAATCCCTAACAAACCCTAATAAACCCTACTCAACCCTAATAAAACCTAATAAAACCCTAAAGATACCTAATAAACCTTAATAGAACCATAAAAATACCAATTCAACCCTAATAAACTTTAACACACCATAACAAACCATAATAAACCCCACTAAACCCTAAAAACGCAAATATAACATTAAAAGCCCTAAAACACCTAATAAATGCTAATAAAACATATTAAAGCATAAAAGTGTCAACAAACCCTAATAAATAGTACTAAACCCTAAAAACCCCTAATATACCATCTTAAAAATTAATAAACATTAATGAACCATAATAATCCCTAACAAATCCTTAACGTACCCAAATATACCATAATATAGCATAATATACCCTAATAAACCCAACTCAATCCTAATAAAACCCTAAAAATACCTAATAAACCCTAATAAACTTTGAAACACCATAATAAACCCTAATAAAATCATAATAACCCCCACCAAACCCTAAAAAAATGCTAATATACCTTTAAAAACCCCTAAAACTCTAACAAGCCAAAATAAATGTTAATATCACCTAAAAATCCTAAAAAATGCTAGTAAACCCTTAAAATACCTCTAAAAATAATAATGGTAATAACGCACGTGCATGTGCATCTGCATGTGCATGGTTTAAATAATAAATAATAACACACGTGCATGTGAATATGCCTGTGCATTTTCATGTGAATGATAATAAATAATAATGCATGTGAATTGCATGTTTATGTGCTTGTCCATTTGATTGATAATAAATAATAACTAATAACTGGCATACAAGTGCATGTGCATGTGCATGTGCAAGTGCATGGTAATAAACAATAAATAATAACCAAGTCCACATGAATGTGCATTTGAATGTGAATGATAATAAATAATAAATAATAACACATGTGATAATAGAATAACGCACATGCAATGCGAGTGCACACAACTAAAAAATGACCATTATTAGCACTAGAAAAGTGCCTTAATAGCGCTAAAAAGCATTGTTAATCGAGGAGAGGATATAGGGGGTCCCTTTTATCAGCGCTTAGAAAAGCGCTGATAAAGGCCCCTTTTATCCTCGCTAACAAAGCACTGATAAAAGACCCATTTATCAGTGCTATTTTTTAGCGCTGATAAAAGGGGACTTTTATCAGCTCTTCTAAAAAGCACTGATAAAAGTATAAAATATAAAAAATATAAAAAATATAAAAAATATTTATATAATGCGGGGGGGGATGGGGGAGCTTTTAACAGTGCTAGACCCCCCCTTTATCAGTGCTAGGTGGACCCCCCTCAATCTCTCCCACATGCTTCCCTTCTCGTACACCCCCACACGTAGGCACCTCCTTGGTTCCACCCGAACTCGAACTCGTGACCTCCCCCGTTGCGTGCCTGGACCTTTACCACTAAGCCATTTTTTTCTCTATTTAATGATATAACTATTTATTTATATACATAGTTATATATATTCATATATTCATATTGATTCATATTAATATAAATATATTTAGTTATATTAATAAATATATATTTATTCATATATTAGTATATATATATTCATTCTTATATTAATATATATTTATATTAATATTTTTTTTATCTGTATATTTATTTTTATATTAATATATATTTATAAGATTAGTTTTAAATACATTTATAAAATCTTTTTCTTATGTGTGTTTATAAATAAATAAATACATACATATATACAACACACACACACAAACACACACACAAACACAAATACACACACAGGCAGATACACACACGAACACATATATATTTACTAATAAATACATATATATGTGTATTTTCAAATCCATATAATGTTAAAACAACCATAACATCTAATCTTGAAGCCTGTTTCAACTCCACAACTAGTCCAATTGAAGAAAATGAAACAATTTTCGATATGATATGTGGTACAGGCCAAACGGACATCTAGATCAGAAGTTATACTTGTTTGAATGTTAAAAAATCAGGGTATCCCAACTAAAGCCACTAACAACACTACATAAACCCTATCAATTGCTATAAAAACCCGAAAAATTCTTCAAAACCCACAAAATGCAACAAAACCCTAAAAACACTAAAATAACCCTAAAAAAGCATAAAAAATCCAAATACACCCATAAAACCCAAAAAAACTCAACAACTCAAACAAACTGTAATGAACCCTAAAAACCCTAACAAAACCTAACAAACCCTAACAACCACTAACAACCCCTAAGAACAACTAATTAACCCTAACAACCACTAATACCCACTATTAAACCCTAAAAACCCTAATAAACACTAATAAATCCAAATAACCTGTAATAAACCCTAAAAAACTCCATTAGACCCCAATAAATGCTACAAAATCCCTAACACCCCTAATATAAAATAAAAAAACACTATTACACCACAATAAAACCTAATAATAACTAAAAAACCTAAAAAACCAGGCTAAACGCTACAAAATTCTCCAAATAATAGCCTACAAAACCCTACAACCCACTAATAAACCCTACAAACCCAAATAATCCCAAAATAAATCGTAACAAACCCTAACCACCCCAAATAAATCGTAACAAATCCAAACAATGCCAAAAAAATCGTAACAAACTGAAACAAACCATAATTATAAGAACCCAGCCTTAAACATTACATAATATTGAATTAAATGAATAATTAGAATTGAGGATCTTTTCAGGTTTAGGGTTTTAGAGAATTAGGACATAACTATTACATCTCAAAAGATTTCAAAGTAGACACTTCTACACAGTTTCCATTTTTTTTACAAAACATAAACTCTTGAAAAAATGAGTCATGTTTTGTTCTATGTTTAAGACAGCAGGAATTTTCCTTGATCCCATCCTTGACCCTATTCAACATTATGTCCTGTGAAAAAACATTTGAAAAACTTGGGATAAGCATAAAAACCTCAGTAAGGGATACACAAGGAAGGAGAACTGTTAGTTTTTCAAAACAAAAAATAAACCATTAATACTTTATCATAAGTAATACTTTTCACATTTTTGAAGAAGTAAATAATCTTTAGTAAATAAAAGATCATCACTTACCCTTTTTTAACCAAAAGATTATCATAAAACCCATATAAAGAACACATAACGTATAAAAGTAACTTGGGACATTAAAATACTTAAATGGAACAACCATACGATCGACTTCCACACATATCACTAAATGGAATAGTCATACGGCCGACTTCCAGACCAAATGAATTGGAGGTTATAACGTAACCACCCATCCTAGTATTGACGGAACCACCCGTCATATGGTTTATCATGTAACCACCCATAAAATGTCAAAGTACCAATATAAAATCATAACACATACAACAAATATAAAGGAAATAAAATATTTCCTCATTTCAATTACAATATATCACTTACATATATTCACATAACAAATCCATTATCAAACCATTTTCATTAACAAAATACATTAAAGAGTATATGGTATTTGTTTGCTTTTAAAAAAATTATGGCTTGTTGAGCAAGCCAATGGTCAAATAATACTCGCGGCGGTGAAAAGGTCATTGTCACTGCTTAAGTTAAAAGAAACATTCCTTTTTTTTTTAGTAAAACGCTTCATAGAAAATGTTTCCCTTTGAAAAGTCAAGGGTTTTTATACAGTGTATAAAAGAAAGTCGTGTATTAAAACAAAATATGCCTCAATGAAAGGAGATTGAGACGAAGTCCCTTACCTCGTGTCCGACTTGACTCGATCGTTATTTAATATCCTGAATAATAAGATAAAGTTAATTTCTACTTTTTTAAGAACCTTTTAAAGTTTATTATTCCTTTTATATCACTTATTTCAGTGTTAAAAACATTATGTAATCAATTAAGTTAATAACTTTGGTTTTGTCGATATTTGGCACTTGAGTAAAAAATGAACACCTTATATTTAAAAGTTTTCCATGTGGTCAATAGTCCTTTATATCCAGAATTATATTCATGATTTAGATATCATATATATCATATATATCCATTATATACATGTATTTATAATAGTACATAACATTTAGAGGTAAGAAATGAAATGCACCGTTCATAGAGACGGTAAGCCGTATGTACGCATTAACGCTACTTCCATTTCTATTTCTTATTTTAATGGAATTAAAACATAATTATACATAGGTATATTATAATTCCAGTATATTATAATATATAATATCATTAACTCCATCCATTATAAATCCCACATAAGGCATTAACGAATCACATCACTTTGAGGGGGTGGTAGTCCGAACTTCCTCAAATGAGATTATCGTATTTACCCACTATGGAGACCATAAAGCCGTGATATAAATGGGAGGTACATAAGCATAAGGGAATAATAAATATAATATATATAATATATAAATACATTTCCATCATAACGGCCACCATGATAGGCGGTAAGATGTAATTGAACAATCATCATTTCGTGAGGCGTTAGTTTTCCATACACAGAAACATTATATTCTTCTTCCATTAGATGGAGGTGTGTGTAATTGTAGTTCAAATACTTCTCATAGAAACATCCTAGTATATTGAGGATACTGGTGTTGTAACAAAATAATGGAATAAAAAGATTTTAGGGGTTGGAGAAGTAAAATAAATGAAAACAATTTAAGAGAAACTGTTACCTTTAATTTGGGTAACTCTCTTTGGTTTGAACCAAAGGACTTCTTGAAGTGCCTTCTGCCTAAGGTAAGGCTTCTAGGAGGAGGATAGAGATGTAGGGAGCTTAATTGGGAAGATTTTGGATGATCCAAATGGCTTTATAGGTGTGATAAATTGGTTTGAAATGGTCTCCTTTTATAAGGGGGAGGAGGGGCTCTTTAGGAAAGTGTGGAAATATTATTTTATTATATAATGATATTAGGTTTATAATGGTCCAAAAATAATTATAGTTGACGATAAGATGACTCATGGTCGATATAAAATCATCTAATAGGAATTGGAAAGGTTTTGGATAATATTTTAATAATTATAATCCTTTTTTATTTAAATGATTTATTAATGAGGTAAACACTGCATCATTATTGTGTCATAATTAATTTAAATTATTTTTTGTTTAAAAATTATAAAAAAATATCATTATGTAGAAAATATTTTTATATTTACAATTAATATTTATAGTCAAAAAGATAATTCATATAACCCCTTATAAAAATTAATTTACTAAAACATATTTGCTTTTGTCATTTTTGCCTTTACATTAATTTAATTAATCTAAATTGTCATTATCACTCCAAAGTAGCTCAATGGGGTCCCAACATTGACCCAAGGATGCCCATGGTCTGCCACTACTCATTAAATAATTTTAGGAAAAGTGTTAAGGTAATTTTGAATTATTATAATATTCTTTTAACCTTAAATTACCATATTTATCTTTAATCGTGGTAAATAAAAGTCAAAAGTTACTTTTCACTAAAAATTATTTTCATCTTATTGAAACACATTTTACTTATTGATAACAACCATGTATGTTGAATTTTAGAAATTCAATTCACAGAAGTGGTAAAATTTTATTTAAATGAAAAAGTCAGTTTTTTAACTACCACTAAGGGGTTTCACTATTCATCAAAAATTGAATTTTTTCAGAAAAATACAACAAATTCAGCCTAAGAATTATTTGATATTCTGAATTAAAAATTGATGTCTATTTTTACATATTCAAACATATAAGTGGAATTAATTAATTTTAAAATTAATTCCCGTTATTAAAACAAATAGCGTGTTTTAATAAACAATAACTATCAAAAGAATGACAGTTGTTTATGTCCAATTTCTATGTGAAATTAATTCCAACGACAAACATTGGATTAAATGGTAAAAATATATTCTAATTACACTTTAAAACTAATTAAAAAGATAATCTAGCCATATCAATTAATTAGATTAAAAGGCACTTTTGAATTAAAATACAATATTTTTCACTATTCATTAAAAAATGAACTTTATCAGAAAAATACCAAAAAATTACCCAATTTAAAATTTGATGTCTCTATCCTAAAGAAAGATTTTATTTGGTCAATTAGATTGTATTAAAGTAACCAAAACTAGATTTAATGAGGGTTCCCCAATAAAAGGCGGTCAATCGGCCTTTTAATGTAAATTATGCTTAAAATTAGATTCATTCATATTTTAAGCCAATAACTTTTTATTGGATAAATTTAAATACATTTAACAAACATATATAATCATATTTTAGTCATATTTGTTAATTATCACCAATACAATGGCTAGGAATTAACTACCATTTAAAATAATTATATTATATTATTAGTGTGCAATGTAAGATTTCAAAAAAAACTCGTTGGTGCGTATCAGGTATGCTATCGAACATAGGAACCCCTTTAAATTAAAATTAATATTTAATTCACAAATATTAATAAATATGAAAATATGTGTTCTTCATTTACTTGGGATGTTATAATAAGAAACCCCAAATAAATTGCAATAAACCCTACCAAGCATAATAAACCCTAATAAATCATAAGAAACCCAAATACATGTTACTAAAACCTAATAAATAAAATAAACCCTAATAAACCCTAATAAATCCTAAATAACCCCAAAAAATTGTTTATAAACCCTAGAAAAATCTATTAATGCCTACAAAACCCCAATAAAATCCTAATATACAATAAAAAATGCTAATAAACTGTAAAAAGTCCTAAAGAACACTAATAAACCCTAAAGAACCCAAACAAAACCTAAAGAACCATATTAAACTCTAAAGAACACTAAAAACCCTTAAGAACCTAAAAACGTTAAAATACATTATATAAACCCTAAAAACTGCTACAATAACCAAACAAACCCTAAAACACACTAAAAAACTATAACAAACCCTGTTAATCCCAAAAAGCAAATAAACCCATTAAAACCTCAAAAAACCATTAAAAAGACATCACATACCATAAAAATCATAAGATCCCATTAACAACCCTTAAAAACACTCAAAACACTACAAACCATAAAATACCATTAAAACCCTAAAAAAGGCTTCAAATACATACATAAACCCTAAAAACGTTACATAAGCCCTAAAAAATGCAACAAAATCACTAAAAACGCAACATAAACCAAAAAACTCGCCATAAACAAAAAAACGCAACATAATCCCAAAAAACGCTACATAAACCCTAAAAGCATTACATAAACCCTAGAACTGTAACATAACCCCTAAAAAACACAACATAAACCTTAAAAACGTAACATAAACATTAAAAAAGGCTACATAAAACCTAAACACATGATATAAACCCTAAAAATGCTCCATTAACCCTAAAAAATGCAACATAAAGGCTACATCACCCCTATAAACGCTACATAAACCCTGAAAACACAACATAAACCCTAAAAAATGCTACATAAAACCTAAACCGTAAACACGCTACATAAACAATAAAAACATTACGTAAACCCTAAAAATGACACATAAAATTTAAAACCGCTAACTAAACCCTAAAAACACTACATAAACACTAAAAAATCTACATAAACTCTAACAATGCTACACAAACCCTAAAAAATTCTACAAAACCCCTAAAGACTCTTTAAAACCCTCATAAATATTAAACCCTAATATACCATAATATAAGAAATTAATCCCTAATAAACCCCTAATAAACTCTATTAATCCCTTAAAACCCCTTATAATCCCTAAAATCCAAATAAACAATACTTAACCCAAATAAACCCAAAAAATAACTAATAAACCCTAATAAATTATAATAAAACTATTTAAATCCTAAAAATACATTAAAGAAAACCTAAACTACCATAAACAACCCTAATAGACCCTTAAAAACACTAATAAACCCTAATAAACCCCAAATAAACCCTAAAAATCCCTAATAAACCATAAATAAAGCCAAATAAACCCCACTCAACCTTAACAAACCTTAACACACCATAATAACCCCTAATAAAACCCTAAAAAACCATATAAAGAAAAAAATGCTACTATACCTTAAAAAATCCATAGAAACCCTGATAAAATCTATTATAAACTAATAAACCATAAAAACACTCACAAAAAATAGAAAAACGGTCACAAACAATAAAAATGCGTTATATTACCTAAAAAGACCTAAAAACACTAATATAACCTAACAAAGACAAAAAATGCTAATATACCATAAAAATCCCTATAATCCCTAATAAACCATAATAAACTCTAATATAATCAATCAAACCCTAAAACGCTCACAAACAAAAACAAAAGGCTCAGAAACAATAAATAAATGATATATTATCTAAAAATTCCTAACACACACTAATATAACCTAATAAAACAAAAAAACTAATAAACCCCTCACAAACCCTAATAAACCCTAATAATCCTTAATAAACCCTAATAAAAACTAATAAACCCTAACAAAACCCTAATAAAACCCTAAAAATACTTTCTCAACCCTAATTAACCTTGACACACCATAACAAAACCTAATAAAACCCAACTAAACCCCAATAAAAAAATGAAAACAAACCATTAAAAAGACATAGAAACCCTAATAAACCATAATAAATTCAAATAAAATCTAATAAACCAATAAAAATTCTCAAAAACACTAAAAACAGGCTAATAAAACCTAAAAAGTCATAACAACCCCTCATATATATTAACAAAAACAAAAATACACTCATATACCCTAATAAAAACACTAACAAACCCTAGTAAACTATAAAAATCCATAACAAACCCTAATAAACCGTACTCAACCCTAATAAACCCTAATAAGACCATAAAGATACCAAATCAACACTAATAAAACCCTAAAAATACCTACTCAACCCTAATAAACCTTAACACACCATAATAAACCATAATAAACCCCACTAGACCCTAAAAACACAAATATACCATTAAAAACCCTAAATCCCCTAATAAATGAAATATAACCTAACATAGTTTAAAAACACAAATAAACCCAAATAAATACTACTAAACACTAAAAAACCTCAATATACCCTCTTAAAAATTAATAAACCATAATGAACCATAATAAACCCTAATACTTCCTAAATATACCCATATATAACATAATATACCATAATATACCCTAATAAACCCAACTCAATCCTAATAAAAACCCTAAAAACGTAATAAACACTAATAAACCTTGACACACCAAAATAAATCCTAATAAAATCCTAATAACCCCACCAATCCTTAAAAACGCTAATATACCATTAAAAACCCCTAAAACCCAATCAAACCATAATAAATGTTCGTAACACCTAAAAATCCTAAAAAATGATAGTAATCCCTAAAAATACCTATAATAATAATAGTAGTAATAATGCAAGTGCATGTGCATATGCATGTGCATGGTTTAAATAATAAGTCATAATGCACGCGCATGTGCATATGCATGCGCATTTGCATGTGAATGATAATAAATAATAAATTATAAATAATAACGCATGTGAATTGCATGTGTATGTGCATGTGCATGTGAAGGATAAAAAATAAAAAATAATAACGCACATCCAAGTGCATGTGCATGTGCATGTGCATGTGAATGATAATAAACAATAAATAATAACAAATTCCACATGAATGTGCATTTGCATGTGAATGATAATAAATAATAAATAATAACACATGTGATAATATAATAACGCAAGTGTATTGCGTGTGCACATGCATGAGAATAAATAATAATAACACATGTGATAATAGAATAACGCAAGTGCATTGCATTTTCATGTGCATGGTAATAAATAGTATATAATAACGCACATGTATGTGCATTTACAAGTAATGATAATGATAATGATGCATGCACGTGCATGGTAATAAATAATAAATAACAATGCACGTGCATGTGCATTTGTATTTGATGATACAAATAATAATAATAATAATAATAATAATAATAATAATAGAATAACGCAAGTGCATTGCATGTGCCCGTGCATAGTAGTAAATAATAAATAAATAATAGTAAATAAGAACGCACATGCATGTGAATGTGCGTTTACATTTGATAACAATATTAATAATACTAATTGTAATAATAATAATAATAACTCATGCACGTTCATGGTAATAAAATATAAATAACAACGCACATGCATGTGGATTTTCATGTGATAATGATAATAATAATGATAATGATAATAATAATAATAATAATAATAATAACAAATAATAAATTATACAAGTGCATTGCATATGCACGTGCATGGTAATAAATAATAAATAATAACGCATGTGCATCTGCATTTTCATGTGATGATAATAATAAAAAAAACATCAGTAAAACTAGTGATAATAGTAGTAATACCAATTCATGTGATAATAGAATATTGTATGTGCATTACGTGTGCACGTGCATGGTTATAAATAAAAATGCATATGCATTTCATTTGCATGTGATGATGATGATGATGATGATAATAATAAGAATAAGAATATTATTATTAATAATAACAACACATGTGATAATAGAATAATTCACGTGGATTGAATGTGTGTGTTTATGTATTTGCATGTGCATTTGCATGTGCATTTTCATGTGATGATAATAACAATAACCACCACAACAACAGCAACAACAACAACAACCACAATAATAATAATAACAATTAGAATAAAAACGTATGTGAAAATAAAATAATGCATCTGCATTACATGTGCACAAGCATGGTTATAAAAAATAAATAATAATGCACATGCATGTGCATGTGCATGTGCATGAGATAATAATAATAATAATAATAACATTAATAATAATAATAATAATAATAATGCATGTGATAATAGAATAATGCACGTGCATTTCATGTCCAGTGCATGATAATGAATAATAACTCATAGTGCATGTGATGATAATAATAACTATAATAGTAATATTAATAATAATAGAGCATGTGATAATAGTAATAATAGTAATAACAATAATGATAATTATAATAATGATAATCATAATAATGATAATGATAATAATGATAATAATAATGTGTGTGACAATAGTATAACACATGTCCTAATAGACCCTACCAAATCCTAAAAAACCCTAACAACAACTAATAACCCTGAATAACCGCTAATAAACCCAAATAACACCAGAAACCCACTATTAAACCCTAAAACCCTAATAAACACTAATAAATCATAATAACCTTAAATAACCCCTAAAAACCTATTAGACTCTAATAAACGCTACAAAATCCCTAAGACCCCTAATATACAATAAAAACACTATTGAACCATAATAAATCCTAATAATCACTAAAAACCGTAACAAACCTGACAAAACACTACAAAACCCACAAAATAATAGCCTACAAAACCCTAAAACTCGCTAATAAACCCTAAAAAAACCCTAATAACCCCATAATAAATCGTAACAAACCCTAAGAACCCCATAAAAATCGTAACAAATTATAACAACACCAAATAAATCTTAACAAACTAAAACAAACCATAACAAAACCCCTAATACACCATAATAATCCCAAAAAATTCATAATAAACCCAAAAAAATCATAATAAACCCAAATACACATTAATAATCCCTAAATAATAAAAGAAACCCTACAAGACCCTAATAAATCCTAAATAACTCTAAAAAAGGTTGATGAACCCTAGAAAAAGCTATTAATGCCTACAAAAGCCAAATAAAACCCTAATAAAAAATAAACAATGCTAATAAACCATAGAAAATCCTAAAGAACACGAATAAACCTTAATGAACCTTAATAAACCCTAAAGAACCATTATAAAATCTAAATAAAACTAAAAAATCCTAAAGAACCATAAAAATGCTAAATCATTTTACAAAAACCCTAAAAACCGCTACAATACCCAAAAAACCCTAAAACACACTAAAACACCCTAACAAACCCTATCAATACCGAAAAAAATAAACCCTTAAATCCCACCAAAAACCATTGAAAACCCATCAAATACCGTAAAAACCATAATCACCTATTAACAACCCTTAAAAACCCTAAAAACCACTACAAACCATCAACAACCAGTAAAACCCAAAAAGGAAACAAATTGATACATAAAACCAAAAAATGTGACATAAACCCAAAAAATGCAACATTAGCCCTTAAAACACAACATAAACCCAAAAAACGCAACATAAACCCAAAAAAGCTACATAAATCCGAAATTGACTATATGAACCCTAGAACTGTAACATAAACCCTAAACAACGCAACATAAACATTAAAACACGCTACATAAAACATATAAACACAACATAAACCCTAAAAACACTACATGTACCCTACAAAAGTTACATATACCTTAAAAAATGGAACATAAATGCTACATCTTCCCTAATAATGCTACATATACCTAGAAAACGTAACATAAACCCTAAAAAAAGCTACATAAAACCTAACCCCTAAACACACTACATAAACCCTAAAAAAATTACATAAACCCTAAAAATGCTACATAAAACCTAAAACTGCTACATAAAACCTAAAACTGCTAACTAAACACTAAAAGTGCTACAGAAACACTAAAAATGCTACATAAACTCAAACAATGCTACAGAAACACTAAAAATGCTACAAAAGCCCTAAATATGCTTCAAACCCCTCAAAAATATTAAACCCTAATATACCATAATATAAAAAATTAAACCCTAATAAACCCCTAATAAACTCTAATAATCCCTAAAAATGTCATATAATCCCTCTAAACCCTAAAAGACTCTATTCTACCCTAATAAAACCCCCAAAATACCTATCAAAACCCTAATAAATGATAATAAAACATAATAAACCCTAGAATCACGTTAAGAAAACCAAAACAACCCTAACCAACCATAATAGACACTAATAAACCATTATAAACCCCCAAAAAACTAAAAATCCTGAATAAACCATAAATAAATCCAAATAAACCCTACTCAACCCTAAAAAACCTTAACAAACCATAATGACCCCTAATAAAATCCTACAAAACCCTAATAACGAAAAAAACGATAGTATACCTTCAAAATTCCCTAGAATCACTGATAAACTCTAATATAACCGAATAAACCCTAAAAACGTTCACAAACAATAAAAAATCATTAAAAAATATAAAAACACGCTATATTACCTAAAAATACCTAAAAACAATAATATAACCTAATAAAGACAAAAAAACACTAATATACCTTAAAAATCCCTATAAACCATAATAAACCATAATAAACTCTAATATAACCTAATAAAACCTAAAAACACTCACAAACTAAAACAAAATGCTCACAATCCATAAAAACACTATATTATCTAAAAAGACTTAACAAACACTAATATAACCTAATAAAACAAAAAAAATAATAAACACCTAAAAAACCCTAATAATCCCTAAAATTCCCTAATAAACACTAATAAAAACAAATAAACCCTAATAAAACCATAATAAAACCCTTAATATACCTTCTCTACCCTAATAAATCTTGACACTCCATAATAAAACCAAATAAAACCCTACTAAAACCTAATAAACATAAAAAGGAAAACAAACCATTAAAAAGCCCTAGAAACCCAAATAAACCATAATAAATTCTAATAGAACCTAATAAACCATAAACAATTCTCACAAACACTAAAAACATGATAATAAAACCTTAAAAGTCATAACAACCCCTCATATATATTAAAAAATACTAAAAAACACTCATATACCCTAATAAAAACACTAACAAACCATAGTAAACCCTACAAATCCCAAACAGACCCTAATAAACACTACTCAACCCAAATAAAACCTAATAAAACCCTAAAGATAGCTACTCAAACCTAATAAAATTCTAAAAATACCTACTCAACCCTAATAAACCCTAACACACCATAATAAACCATAATAAACCGCACTAAACCCTAAAAAACGTAAATATACCATTAAAAATCCCTTAAACCCCTAATAAATTCTAATAAAACCTAACATAGCTTAAAAGCACTAATAATCCCGAATAAACACTACTAAACACTAAAAAACCCTAATATACCCTCTAAGAAATTAATAAACCCTAATGAACCATAAAAACCCTAATAAATCCTAAACAAACCCAAATATACCATAATATACCTTAATAAACCCAACTCATTCCTAATAAAACCCTAAAAATACATAATAAACCAGAATAAACCTTAACACACCATAATAAACCCTAATAACCACAACCAAACCCTAAAAAACGGTAATATACAATTAAAAACCCTAAAACCCTAACAAACCATAATAAATGTTAATAACACCTTAAAATTCTAAAAATTCCTAGAACACCCTAAAAATTCATCTAATAATAATAATAGTAATAACGAACATGCATGTGCATATGCATCTGCATGGTTTAAATAATAAATCATTACGCACATGCATGTGCATATGCCTGTGCATTTGAATGTGAATGATAATAAATAATAAATTATAAATAATAACGCATGTGAATTACATGTGTATCTCCATGTGCATGTGAATGATAATAAATAATAAATAATAACACACATCCAAGTTCATGTGCATGTGAATGTGCATGTGCATGGTAATAAACAATAAATAATAACCAAGTCCACATGAATGTGCATTTTCATGTGAAAGATAATAAATAATAAATAATAACACATGTGATAATAGAATAATGCACTTGCATTGTGTGTGAACATGGATGAGAATAATTAATAACAACAGATGTGATAATAGAATAATGCAAGTGCATTGCCTTTGCATGTGCATGATAATAAATAATATATAACAAGACACATGCATGTGCATTTACATGTAATGATAATGATAATGACAGTTACAAGAGCATGTTAATAAATAATAAATAACAATTCACGTGCATGTGCATTTTCATTTGATGATACAATCAATAATAATAATAATAATAATAATAATAATAGAATAACACAAGTGCATTTTTTGTGCACGTGCATAGTAGTAAATAAAATATAAAAAATAATAAATAAGAACACACATGCATGTGCCTGGTAATAAATTATAAATAACAACGCACATACATGTGCATTTCCATATGATAATGATAATAATAATGATAATGATAATAATAATGATAATGATAATAATAATAATTTTGAAAATAATTGTGATAATAATAATAATAATAAAAGAATAATACAAGTGCATTGTATATGCACATGCATGGTAATAAATAATAAATAATAACGCATGAGCATCTACATTTTCATGTGATGATTGTAATAATAACATCAGTAGTAATAATAGTAGTATTGGTGGTGATAATAGTGGTAGTACCAATGCATGTGATAATAGAATATTGCAAGTGCATTACGTGTGCACGTTCATGGTAATAAATAATAACTCTTGTGTGTTGCATTTGACTCTCAGTTTTACTGCTGTTTCTTAGGAACAATTTTTGGAGAGGCGGTGAAGCTGCGGGGATGGGTTTTGAGGTTCGCTGAACCTTGAATGGTCATCGTGCTAGTCCCCCCCCCCCCGGCGGGGGAGGGATCCTTTCCTCTTCCAGCTAACACTTTGCAATTCTTCTCCCCCTTCTCCAACCACGATTTCCTTCCTCCCTTTCCCCAGATTCGACTCAACCCAAAAGTGCCATATCTTTTCGAACGATGCCCTAATCTTCCAATCTCTTCCGCCGAGTACCATGAAGCGTCATCTCTTCTGAATCTAACCCTGATTGCGCGGTTGAAATTGAGACGTCCTCCAGTGGATGTCTTCTACAAGTATGTTTTTGGATCCTGGGATTTACAGGATTGTGCGATGGTGGGCATACTTGACAACAAACATATCATGATTCATTTTGCAACAGAGGACGATTTGATCAAGGCGTGGTCTAGTGATCCTCGAATATGCAACGGTTCCCGATTATTTTTGTTCAGGAGGTGCTTCAATTTTAATATGAAGCGCGATATATCGACAATGGAAATATGGGTTAGTCTACCTGAACTTCCTTTACCATTTCAAAATCCTTCGATATTTCACATGTTAGAAAACTTGGTTGGAAGATATCTGTGCTCGGATAGTAGAACCAGGTCCGTATGTCATTCGGTAGCTCCTCGAATATGTGTGGAAGTGGAAGTGTCTAGAAGGCCAGCTGATTTTTTGTGGCTTACATTTGGGGAATAATTCCAGTGGAAACAACCCATTTTGTTTGAATCGTGGTCTGATTTTTGCTCTACGTGAAAAAAACTGTGTCATGTCATGACTGCTTTCAGGCGTGGAAGTGAGTTGAATGCTGGCTCTGTAGGTAGCAGTAACATTTTGGTTGTTGGATCTGGAGAAGGGATGATGGAGCCATCATTACTGGGTTCCTCCAGGGACCAACCTAAGGTGTGGAAGTTACTAGATAAGAGAACAGAGGACAATCTGAAGGTGGCTGATATCTTGAAACGCTTGAGGAAGGATCTGGGAGCTCCTCAGGTTGCTGGGCATGAACCTGCAGGCTTAGTGGAAAGTGGTGTGGTTAGTGAGGATGGAACTGTGAATTCTAGCCATGGAACTTATGCATTGGATTTGCGAGCAGGCGGTGGTATAAATGATGAAGGAGTGTCCCAACAGACTAGGGAGGGTAGTGCTAAGGATTGTCAGGACTATGTAGAACCAAAACATGGCTACGATAGAGTGCCGAATGACAAACTGGGACTCCAACTGAGAAGGACCTTGTCCTGTATTAACCTGAATAACCGTTTTGATCGCCTGGGTGATGATGGTTGTGCAGAGGGCAGTAGTAATAGCCTCTCCAGAGCAGAGTCAGGAAAGGAAATCTCAGATGAAAATGACAATGTCAATGCAACTGGAGAGTATGGTAAGGGCCTTCACAGTCCAAGTACGAAGAGAGGGAATAAGGAAAATAGGGATCCAAGGAGTTTCATGCCAACAAGAAGAATAAAAATAAGGGGCGTAAAGACTACTCAGGCCTCCCTAAACCAATGGAGACGCAGTTGGATAAAAAAGGTGGTATCATCAAGATGTAGGAGATTCAGGGAGTGGAGGGTAGAAAGAGGAATCCAGGGCCAATTGGTGAAGTCAATGAGGGTACAAAGGGGAATGATTTTCTGGAAACACTGGGGGTTTCTCAAGGGGAGGTAGATGAGCAGCAGGCTGGGGACATTCTTGGAGGGAATCTATTGCAATATGAGGATGTGCAGTTGGAAGAGGAGGCTAAAGTCACTGTGGGAAAGTCTAACGGACAGTAGTGGGAGGCTTCTATAGAACCCAAACAAGCTCTAGAAATTCTTATACATTCAGGAGAAGAAGTATAAGAGAAAGTCCTTACGATTAATGCCACAAAAGAGGAAGCAACGAGGATGATGGGAAGAGAGATAAATGTGGACACTAATAGTAATAAAATTGAATGGATTGACATGCAGGACCTTCTTTTGACTAGGGGCTTCAACAGAGGGAATATCAATATTGATGAGTATCTATAGGTTTGGGATCATTTGGCAACACACTTTGAAGATCTAATAATAGAGGACCGAGGATTACAGGTACCAGCTCCTTCCTGGGAATTATGTAGGGAGAATGCATCCAGTAGGCTTAAGTCTGTTTTCAAAAGTATGTAGTTTACTTTAGTGGTGTACCAGGGTGATCTTGGGGTTTCTCACTTTTCCTAAAAAGTGTTTTGATAATAAAAAAAAGTTAACTTTCAGTCTTGTGCATTGAATTTTCATGTGATGATGATGATGATGATGATGATAATAATAATAATAATAACGCTTGTGATAATAGAATAATGCACGTGCATTGAATGTTCGTCTATGTGAATTCGCATGTGCATTTGCAAGAGTTGATAACAACAACAACAACAACAACAACAACAACAACCACAATAATAATAATAATAATAATAATAATAACAACGTATGTGATAAAAAAAATAAAGTGTGTGTATTGCATTTGCACATGAATGGTAACAAAAATATAATAATAACGAATCTTCATGTACATGTGCATCTGCATGTGGATGAGATGATGATAATAATAATAATAACAATAGTAATAATAAGTTATAGTTTTTTTAAAAACAACAAAAATGACATAAATGATAGAAATGGGGTCTTGAAAAACCTAACAAATCATCGAGTCATTAAAATAGGAATAAATTATTCGGGTTTCCATTTCCACTCCATGAATAGTCAAACTGAATCTCATTGAATGAACTACGATATAAACAGGTTCCAGAGGCCGAACAGACACACTGTTTAGATGTTATGACCATTTTATGAAATATTTTATAGGGATACATTCGCGGAAATGGAGTTTTGGAGGCCTTCCGATTGGTTTCTGTTATTTTAGGGTCTGAAACATGACTTGAACTATTTTCAAGTCATCCATCTGCATATTTCACTTTTCTACATTCGATTTGATATCAGGTAGAGCTCAAACGAACAACATGAGCGAAAGTTATGGCCATTTGAGGTTGTACTTTTTTTTGGAGTGGCATAACTAATCTATCTTATATTTTTTTGATCTTCTCATATATTCTACTAAACTTGGTCCTCACTCATCTCACGAGCTTCGATTTTACAAGTCATAGCGCTCAAATGGACACCCGAAGAAGAAGTTATTACTATTTTAGAGAGTGGCGGGTTTCATAGGTTTTTAGGTGCTAGGAGAGTTTCTCAATTTAAAATGACAATAACATCTACAACGTGTGTTCATTTTGACTCTACCACATATCAAATCGACGATTGTGAAAAGATACACACTTTGGTAACCACTGGAACCCTTTCTGACATTCTTCAACCACCCAAAAGACCTAAAATACCTTTGTATGGTCAAAAGATCGGCTTCTGGTGTCCGTTTTGCAATAACTACTTCTATGGGTTTCTTTTTTGCCTCTACCACATATCAAATTGAAGCTTGTGACTAGACATACACTTCTATAACCACTGAATCACCTTCTCAAATCCTTGAAGGCCCAAAAGGTACTTAAACCTTTCAAAATACTATAACTTCTACTACGGGAGTCCGTTTTGCCTCTACCATATATCAAATTGAAGCTTTCGACTAGATCTACACATCTGTGACCAATAGGAAAACCTTATCACGTTCTTAAAGTCCCAACGGTCCTTCAGTCCTCCAAATGACCATAACTTCTACTCTGGGTGTCCATTTCACCTCTACCACATATCAAATTCAAGCTTACGACAAGCTCTACACATTTATGACAACAATAAACAACTAAATAACCCTAAAAACCCATGAATAACCCCATAAACACATAAAACCATTAAAAATAATGAAAAACCCTAACAAACCCTGACAGACCCTAACAAACCCTAACAAACCCTAAGAAACACTAACAAACCCTAACAATCCCCAATAAACCCTAATAAACATAACAAACCCTAAAAAACCCTAACAAGCCCTAAAAAACCCCAAGAAGCACTAAGAAACCCCAATAAACACCAAAAAAACCTGATGAAACCCTAAAAACCCCTACGAAACCATATGAAACCCTAACAAAACCCTAAAAACACTAACAAAACCCTTAGCAAACCTAAGAAACACTAACACGCCCTTAGAAACCCTAACACACCTTTAGAAACCCTAACACACCCTTACAAACCCTAGAACACCCTTAGAAACCCCAACACACCCATAGAAACCCTAAAAAACCTTAAAAACCCTTAGAAACCATAGCACACCCTTAGAAACCCTAACCCAACCATAAAAACCCTAACCCACCCTTAGAAACCCTAACACACCCTTAAAAACCCTAAAAAACCTTACACACCCTAAATCACTCTAATAAGAACTAATAAATCCTAAAATACTCCACCAACCAATAATAAACCATATTAAACTCTAAAGCCCGCTATTAAACCCTAATGAACACTAATAAATCGTAATAAACCCTAAAACCCCTATTAGACCCCATTAAAAGCTACAAAATACCTAAAAACCCCAATATACAAAAATGCTATTAAACCAATCAAAATGCTAATAATCACAAAAAAACCTAACAAACCCGGCAAAACCTGACAAAACCCTAAAACCCCAAAAAACCCAAAAACCCTAAAAAAACCCTAAAAACCCAAAAAACCCTAAAAAAATCCTTAAAACCCTAAAAAACCCTAAAACCCTTAAAAACACGAAAAAACCAAAAAACCTCAAAAGAAACCTCAAAAACCCAAAAAACCTCAAAAAAACCTCAAAAAAACAACAAAAACGCTAAAAACCCAAAAAAAACACTAAAAATGCTAAAAACCCTAAAATGCCTAAAAATGCCTAACAAAACCCTAACCAACCCTAACCAACCCTTAAAAACCCTAAAACCCCCATAGTAAACCCTAAAAACCTCAACAGAAACCCTAATACACCATAAAGAACCCTAATGAACCCTAAAAAACCCTAAAGAACCACTAAAGCCACAAACAACGCAACATAAACCCTAAAAATTTCCAAATAAACGAAAAAGGCTTCAAAACCCACAAAATAAAAAAAACTAAAAAACGCTAAAATAACCCTAACAAAGAATAAAAAATCCAAACACACCCATAAAACCGAAAATAATGCATAAAAGCCCAAACAACTCAAACAAACTGTAACAAACCCTAAAAACCATAACAAAACATAACAAACCCTATAAACCACTAATAACCCCTAAGAACCCCTAATAAACCCTAATAACTCCAAAAAACCACTATTATGTGAACCATGTTGAAGGCACCAAACTGATTACCCGAGTGGAGGTGTTGGATTTGCAAGACCCGATGACACATGGGAGATTAAAGAGGTTGAATGCAACAATGGGTACCCATCTCGCTTCACTAAAGGCCAAATGGATATTGACTTGAATGGATGGAGAAAATGGGCCTATTATCTCACTTATTCATGCCCAAAAAGTATTTTTAAATTTTGTCCTACGTTGTTGCACGAATTTGGATGTCTTGCTCAAATGGAGGATTCTAGAAATGGAATCTTCAGACACCAAAGTCAAATCTTGTGGGCTATGAACTCAAAGTAAAATATGGTGGGATAAAGATGGAAATTTGTGTTCTACGTTTCCAAAAAACCTTGTTAGACTTCATCTTTTTAACATTTAAGGGTATAAGGTAGGTTTAGCCTTTATGAATTTAGGATATAAATATCCACCCCATGGCATTGTATTTTCATCCTAGAATTAATTGAGAGCTTATGATTTGTTTCTCTTCATTTTGTGAGAATTGTTCTGAATTTTTCCCTTGCTCTTGTGCATTCTTGCCTTGTCAATATATAAGATAGATTGGTGATCCAAGGTCACAAAGCCCCCAATTTCGTGAATCAACCCAAGTACATTGTTGTGTGGATTGACTATAACATCCCTACCTTGAGTGTGTTGTCTAAGTAGTAGGTCGCGCTCTTTATAGCATTGATTGACTACTTTCACCCACTCTTCAGACCCATCATCCGCCACTTTTCCCCGAACCACATCCTTCAACCGTCTCCCTTCGCCGTGAAGATCGGGCCACCCCATGCGTCTCACATCAATTGGTATCAGAGCTCTGATTGACACGGTATGCATCTATCACCCTCTTTTATCCCATATATCTACTACTCTTCACATATTTCTTTATTATCCACCCACTCATAAAAACCTATCCTTTGAAAACCTCCAGAATTGGCCTTTGTTGTGAAAGATTGATATATTTTTACATTGATTAAATTGTTCATCCATATTCTTTTTACATTTAATTCGCTATATGTGATTTGTATCTGACCAAAAACGAAAAAAATAAAATTCTCTCAACTCATCATTTTGTTCTTCTAAAAATTAAGCACATCCTTTCCTTTGAGATATTTCAATAACAAAAATTTTCTTACTCGCCATTCATCATCTTGTGATTTAAAAGTCCAAGAACATCACTTTTTGGGGATAATTTACAAAAAAAGCGGATACAATTACTTCATCATCATGCTTTACATTATTAGCACTTTCCATTTTTGTACATCACTTTCTCCACCATTTTTATTCATTCTCATATTCTATTTGGATCATATTGTTATTAATTTTTCTTATCATGCATAATTGGGAAAAACCCAAATACCACATTTCTACCCCCTTTTTCATCCATGTTTTATCCATTTTCTACCATCTTTTCACCCTTTACCCTTTACCACTCATGCGGGTTGTGTTAGACTAGCCCCCAAAACAATCTTTATTGGGGAAATATTGGTGGCAAGTGATCACCAAAAACAAGTTATTATATTTCATAAGAGATTGTAATTTTAATTGAGTGTTGAGAGTGGAGAGAAATAAGAAAAAAATATATTGTGTGTGTGAGTGTGTGCATCTTGGTGCGTGTGTGTGTGTGTGTAAATCATGCGTGTGTGAGTGTGTATCCTTGTTTGTGTGAGTGTGTACTTCTTATGTGTGTGTGTGTGTGTGTCACGTGTGTGAGTGAGTGTGTATCATTGTGTGTGTCCCCCCTGGTGTGTGTTTTTGTTTGCATAACTTATCATGGAAGAAGATCGTGGGAAGAAAATTTCACATGGTAGCGATGAAGGAAGTCGAAGTAGATCTCTGGCACCAGAAGCTACACAACTCTAAATACAATCTTTGGTGAGACAATTTGAGAAGCTTCATTATAGAATGTTTGAAGTTCTACATGAGAGGATTGATGAATTGGAGAATAAATCGAGCTCAAGGATGTTCCATGATAACCCATGACGCACTCCAGCACCACGTCGTCCCCACATCATGGAGGAGGAGATGGTGAACTTTTATGATGATCTTGATGATGACTCACAAAGGAGGAGGTTGTACCAACAACCTAGAGGAGGACAAATAAGACAACAAGATGATGACCTACTTAGTGGGATCAAGGTGAACGTCCCCTCTTTTTAAGGGAAAAGTGACCTGGAAGCATACTTGGAGTTAGAGATGCAGATCGAGCAAGTATTTTCATGCCATGCGTATTCAGAGGAGAAAAATGTCAAGCTTTATTCCCTTGAATTTTCTGATAATTCATTAATATGGTGGTATCAAGTTCAAAAGGAGAGGGCTAGATATGGTTGACATCCCATCAACACTTATAAAGACATGATGTTCGCTATGTGGAAGCGATTTGTTCCCACACATTACCATAGATATCTCCACAACAAACTTAAATGCATCGCCCAAGGGAGTAAGAGTATAGAAGACTACTACAAGGAGATGAAAATTTCCATGATTCGTGCAAATGTTGAGGATGATCTGGAGGCATCCATGGCACGATTTTTACATGGGCTTAATCTGGAGATTTCCAATCATGTGGAGATGTACCACCATGTGGAAATATAAGATATGATCCATCAAGCCACCAAGATCGAGCAACAAATCAAAAGGAGGAGCAACATGACGAAACCCAGTACCCCTTTCACGCCATGGAGAAATCCATGGAAGGAGATTTGAGAACCATAAAATACAAAAGAGGTGGTCGATCAAAAATGTGACAAGGTAATTCATCCACTTAAGAAACCTACTATTAAGGCTAACCAACCCAGGAATAGGGATATTTGGTTTTTCAAATGTCAAGTAAAATGTAACATTGCTAGTGAGTGCGCAAACCAGCACACCATGACCATCAACAAGAATGGTGAATGGGAGACTGATGGAGAGAGCTCGGAAAAGATGGAGGAAGAATCTCTAGAAATTGATAGTGGAGAGTTTGCAGAAGATGGTGAGATTCTTTTCACTAGGAGAGTTCTAAGAGCACAAATGATAGTGGGAGAGAACAAGCATTGGGAGAACCTTTTCCATACACGCTTTAAGATCAATGGGAAGGTATGTAGTGTTATTATTTATGGAGGAAGCTCTAGTAATGTTGTGGGAACCGAGTTAGTAGAGAAGTTGGGACTTCCTACTTTGATGCATCAATATCCATATCAGCTTCAGTGGTTGAATTATTCCAGGTAGATGAAGGTCATCAAGCAAGTGAAGGTACTGTTCACCATCGGGATGTACAAAGATGAGGTCTTGTGTGGTGTTATTCTTATGAAGGCCCTCCATTTGTTGTTGGGATGACCATGGCAGTATGATCGACATGTTACTCATGACGGTTTCTTGAATCATCATTCTTTTGTATTCTGATGGGAACCTATAACCCTCAACCACATGTCCCTGAAACAAATTCTGTAAGATCACATTTTTAGAGAAAAGAAAAAAATGAGTGATGATGGAAAAAAGAGTGAAAATAAAAGAGGATATAATGAGGGAAAGAGAGAAAATGAGAGAAGAAAAGAAATGGAGAGCAAAGAAAAATCAAGTGGGAAAAAGAACATGAGAGAAGAGAAAAGTGTGATGTTGAAAAAAAACAGTGAGGTTAAAGAATCATTGTTATCACAGCAAACCCTCCTAGTACTCATGTACAAAAAGGTGTTTCTAAATACTAAAAACGTACCCAATTTGCCAAATGTTGTTGAGTTGTTGTTATATGAGTATGATGACGTCTTTCTAAAAGAGGTGCCACTATATTTTTTACCCATTAGAGGTATTGAGCATCAAATTGAACTCATACCTGGAGCATCACTACTGAACTGCCCTGCATATTGCAACAATCTGGAAGAGACAAAAGAAATTCAAAATCAAGTTCAAGAGTTTTTGGATGTGGGATATTTCAGAGAGAGCCTTAGTCCTTATGTCGTACCAGTTATTCTAGTACCAAAGAAGGATGGAACATGGAGAATTTTCATTGACTGTAGATCCATCAACAATGTCACGGTCATGTATCATCATCCTATCACTAGGTTAGATGATTTTCTAGATGAATTAAATGGTTCAAATATTTTTTCAAAAATTTATTTAAGAAGTGGCTACCATAAAATTAGGATTAAAGGAGGAGATGAGTGGAAAATTGAATTTAAGACAAAACATGGAATTTATGAATGGTTAGTCAAGCCCTTTGGTCACACCAATGCACCTAGCACATTTATGAGGTTAATGAATCATGTCTTACATGCATATATTGGAAAATTTGAGGTAGTTTAATTTGATGACATTTTGGTTTATAGTAGGACCATGCATGAACATGTTGATCACTTAAGAAAAGTCATAGAGGTGTTAAGGAAGGAAAACCTGTTTGGAAACATAAATAAGTGTGAATTTTGTCTCGATAATATTGTTTTTGTTGGATTTTATGTGAGTGGAAATGGAATTGATGTTCAAACTGAGAAGATCAATTAAATACAAGAATGGAAAACTCCAACCTCTTTTCTATAGGTAAGAAGTTTTCATGGGCTTGCTAGTTTTTATAGGAGATTTTTGAAAGACTTCAAAACACTAGCAACACCATTGAATGAGTTGAAAAAGAAGAATGTTCCTTTAAATTGGAGGACAACTCAAGAGAAGGCCTTTCATACTTTTAAGGAGAGACTCACCCACGCCCTCTACTTGATCTTCCAGACTTCAGTAAGACCATTGAAATTGAATGTGATGAAAGTGGAATTGGCATAGGAGGAGTACTCATGCAAGAAGGTAAGACTATTGCTTTCTTTATTGAGAAGTTAAATGGACCAAATCTAAACTATGCTACATATGAAAGAGTTGTATGAATTGTTTAGAGTACTAGAGACATGGTAGCACTATCTTTGGCCTAATGTATTTGTGATCCATTCTAATCATGAGGTTCTTAAATACCTTAGGAGACAACATAAACTAAATAGGATACATGCTATATGGCTTGGATTCATTGAATCATTTCCATATGTCATCAAGTATAAAAATGGTAATGAAAATACTATGGTCGATGAACTTTCATGTAGATATTCTCTTTTATCCTTGTTGGATTCAAAAATCCTTGGTTTGGAATACATTAAGCATTTATTTTCCACTAATAGTGATTTTATAGAACCTTATGGACATTTTATACATGGGTTTAGTTGTGAAAAGTTCTATTTATAGGATGGATTCTTATTTCAGATTAATAAGATTCACATTCCCAATTTCTCAATCCGTTTACTTTTAATGAAGTAGTCACATTCGGGTGGGTTAATGGGGAATTTTGGTATAGAAAAAACTCTAAGTGTTCATAACAATAATTTTTATTGGCCTAGGATATCTAAAGATGTTGAGAAATTTGTGGGAAAGTGCATTGTCTACGATAAAGCCAAATCGAATCTGAACCCACACAGACTATATCTTTCTCTCCCAATTCCCAACACCCCTTGGGATGACATATCAATGGACATTATTGTGGGGTTACCATGGAGAAAGAGGGGGAGAGTTTCTATTTTTGTTGTGGTGGATTGGTTTTCAAAAATGGCACATTATATTCCTTGTCACTAAACAGATGATGTCACTAACATTGCAATAATTTTCTTTCAGGATGTAGTCAAATTTTATGGAATGCCAAGAAAAATTGTGTCAGATAAATACACAGCATTCCATAGATACTTTTGGAAGATATTATGGAGCAAACTAGGAACAATGTTACCGTTTTCCACTACTTGTCATCCGCAAACCGATGGAAAAACCGAGGAGGTGAATCAGACACTATCTCCCCTTCTGCGAACCATTGTGAAGAAGAACATAAAGAATTGGGAGGAGTGTCTGCTACATGTGGAATTCACATATAACAGGGCCAAGCCTTCCACTACTCAATATTATCCATTTGACATTGTTTATAGCTTTAACCCATTTCCCCAATTGATTTGCCTTTGTAGGAAGCAGTTAATATGGATGTAAAAGGGCGTGCAGAATTCATGAAGAAAATCCAAGAAAAGGCAAGGATATATATCGATCAGATGACCCAGAAATATATTGATCGTGCAAAAAAGGGTTAAAAGAAATTTTTTTCGATCCTGGTGACTTGGTTGAGATTCATATGTGAAAGGAAATATTTCCCGAAAATCAGAAATGAAACCTCAGGTCATGAGGCGATGGACCTTTCCAAGTGCTTGAGAATATTAACAACAATGCTTACAAGATAGGTTTTCTAGGTGAGTATGGTGTAAGTGGAACTTTCAATGCTTCTGATATTTGTCGTTTTTTTGGGTGTAGAGGATGAAGAGTCGAGGATGACTCATTTTCAAGAGGGGTTGGATGATGTGGACCATGTTGAAGGCATTGAGTTGATTAACCAAGTGGAAGAGTTGGATTTGCAATGCCCGATGACGTGTGGGAGATTAAAGAGCTCGAATGCAACAATGGGTGCCCATCTCGCTTCATTAATGGTCCAATGGATCATTCTTTGCATGGATGGATAAAATGATCCTATTATCTCACTTATTCAATCCCAAACATGATGTTTAATGTTTTTCCCACATGGTTGCACGAATATGGATGTCTTTCCCACATGTAGGATTCTAGAAATGGCATCTTTGGACACCAAAGTCAAATCCAGTGGGCTATGCTCTCAAAGTCAAATACATTGGGCTATAGTTGGAATGTTGTGTGATACTTCTCAAAAAGTCTTTTTTAGATTTTATCTTTTTGACTTTTATGGGGAAAAGGTAGGTTTAGCCTTTATGACATTAGGGTATTAGACCCTTTACTATTGTATCACCCCTTGGCTATAAATAGCCACCCCATGGCATTGTATTTTCATCCAAGAATTAATTGAGAGTTTATGCATTGTTTCTCTCCATTGTGTGAGAATTGTTCCGAATATTCCCCTTTCTCTTGTGCATTCTTGCCTTGTCAATCTACAAGTTTTATTGGTCATCCAAGATCAAAAAGCCCACAATTCCGTGCCTCAAGCCAAGTGCATTGTTGTGTAGATGAGCTATCACAACCCTCCCTTGAGTGTGTTGTCTAAGTAGTAGGTTGCGCTCTTTATAGCATTGATTGAATACTTGCATCCACTATTCAGACCCACCATCCGCCACTTATCCCCGTTCTGCATCCTTCAACCGTCGCCCTACACCATGACGATCGGGACACCCCATGTGTCTCACAACACACTATTAAACCCTAAAAACACTGATAAACACTAATAAATTGTAATAACTTGTAATAAACCCTAACAAACTCTATTAGGCCGTAATAAATGCTAAAAAAGCCCAAAAACCCCTAATATACAATAAAAACACTATTAAACCATAATAAATCGTAATAATCACTAAAAACCCTAACAAACACGACACCACGCTACAAAAACCTCAAAATAATAGCCTACAAAACCCTAAAAACCACTAAAAACCCTAATTACCCCAAATTAAATCGTAAAAAACCCTAACAGACCCAAATAAATCGTAAAAAATCCTAAAAATGCTAATTAAATCGTAACAAACTGAAAGAAACCATAAAAAACCCCTAATAAACCTAAATAAACCCTAAAAATCATAACAAACCCTAATAAATCATAATAAACCCATACACGTAACTAAACCCTTATAAATAAAATAAACCCTAATAAATCCTAAAAAACCCTAAAAAGGTTGATAAACCCTAGAAAAATATATTATTGCCCACAAAAGCCCAATAAAACCCTACAATACAATAAAAACACTAATACACTGTAAAAAATCCTAAAGAACACTAATAAACCATAAAGAACCCTAATAAACCCTAAAGAATCATATTAAACTCTAAAGAACAATAACAAATGATAAAGATCCCAAAAACGCTAAAACACAATATATAAACCCTAAAAACTGTGACAATACCCAAACAAACCCTAAAACAAACTAAAAAACCCTAACAACCCCTATCAATCCCAAAAAAACAAATAAACCCATAAACCTCCCACCCCAAAAAAAACCATTAAAAAGCCATCAAATACCCTAAAAACCATAAACACCTGTTAACAACCCATAAAATCCCTAAAAACACTACAAACCATAAACAACCATTAAAACCCCCAAAAAGGATTTAAATAGATACATAAACACTAAAAACTATACATAAACCCTAAAAAATGCAACAAAACCCCTAAAAACACAACATAACCCAAAAACATGCAACATAAACCCAAAAAAATGCTACATAAACCCTAAAATCACTACATCAACCCTAGAACTATAACATAAACCCTAAAAACACAACATAAAACCTAAGAAATGCAATGCAAACATTAAAAAATGCTACATAAAACCTAAAAACACAATATAAACCCAAAAAACACTCCATGAACAACAAAATGCCACATAAACCCTAAAAAATGCAACATAAACTATATATCACCCCTAAAAACGCTATATAAACCCAGAAAATGCAACATAAACTCTAAAAAATGTTACATAAAACCTAAACCCTAAACACACTACATAAACCCTAAAAACGTTACATAAACCCTAAAAATGATACATAGAATCTAAAACTGCTAACTAAACCCTAAAAACGCTACATAAACACTAAAAATGATACATAAACTCTAACTACACAACACTAACCATAAAAAATACTACACAAACCCTAAAGACGCTTTAAAACCCTCAAAAATATTAAACCCTAATATACCATAATATAAAAATTTAATCCCTAATAAACCCTTTATATACTCTAATAATCCATAAAAACACATTATAATCCCTAAAAACCCTATGAAACTCTATTCAGCCCTAATAAAACCCCAAAAATACCTAATAAACACTAAAAAATGATAATAAAACCAAATAAACCCTAAAAAATATTAAGAAAACCTAAACAACCCTAACCAAACCAAATAGGCAATAATAAACACTAATAAACCCCAATAAACCCTAAAACCCCTAAAAAGTTCTAATAAACCATAAATAAAGCCAAATAAACCCTACTCAACCCTAAAAAACCTTAACACACCATAATAACCCCTAATAAAACCATAAAAAACCCTATTAAAGAAAACAAATGCTATTATACCGTAAAAAACCCCTAGAAACCCTGATAAACTCTAATATAACTTAATAAACCCTAAAAATGCTCTCAAACAATAAAAAATGACCACAAACAATAAAATAGTGCTATATAACCTAAAAAGACCAAAAAACAATAATATAACCTAATATAGACAAAAAATGCTAATAAACCTTAAAAATCCCAAGAATCTCTAATAAACCATAGTAAACTCTAATATTACAAAAGAAACCCAAAAAATGACCACAAAAAAAACAATCACAAACAATAAAAACATGATATATTATCTAAAAAGACCTAACAAACAATAATATAACCTAATAAAACAAAAAAACTAATAAACCCCTAACAAACCCTAATAAACCCAAAAAATCTCTATTAAACCCTAAAAAAACTAATAAACCCTAATAAAACCATAATAAAACTCTAAAAATACCTTCTCAACCATAATAAACCTTGACACACCATAAAAAACCTAATAAAACCCAACTAAACCCCAATAAACAAAAAAATCAAACAAACTATTAAAAAGCCCTAGAAACCCTAATAAACCATAATAAATTCAAATAAATGCTAATAAATGATTAAAAATGCTCACAAACACTAAAAACGCACTTATAAAACCTAAAAAGTCATAACAACCCCTCATATATATCAACAAAAACTAAAAAACACTCATATACCCTAATAAAAACCCTAACAAACCCTAGTTAACCCTGAAAATCTCTAACAAACCCTAATAAATAGTAATCAACCCTAATAAACCCTAATAAAACCATATAGATACCGACTCAACCCAAATAAAACCCTAAAAATACCTACTCAACCCTAATAGAGCTTAACACGCCATAATAAACCATAATAAACCCCACTAAACCCTAAAAAATGCAAATATACCATTAAAAATCCCTAAAACCCCTAATATATGCTAATAAAGCATAACGAAGCTTAAAAGCGCTAATAAAATAGAATAAACACTAATAAACACTAAAAAACCCTAATATACCCTCTTAAAGTTTAATAAACCATAATGAACCATAATAAACCTCAATAAATCCTAGACATTCCCAAATATACCATAATATACCATAATATACCATAATATACACTAATAAACCCAACTCAATCCTAATAAACCCTAAAAATACCTAATAAACCCTAATAAATCTTGACACACCATAATAAACCCTAATAAAATCCTAATAACCCCCACCAACCCTAAAAACACTAATATACCATTAAAAAACCCTAACACCCTAACAAACCATAATAAATGTTTATAACACCTAAAAATCCTAAAAATGATAGTAAACCCTAAACTACCTCTAATAATTATAGTAGTAATAATGCATGTGCATGTGCATATGCATGTGCATGCTTTAAATAATAAATCATAACGCACATGAATGTTCATATGCCTGCGCATTTGCATGTGAATGATAATAAATAATAAATAATAAATAATAACGCGTGTGAATTTCATGTGTATGTGAATGTGCATGTGAATGATATTAAATAATAAATAATTACACACATCCAAGTGCATGTGCTTGAGCATGTGCATGGGCATGTGCATGGAAATAAATAATAAATTATAACCAAGTCCACATGAATGTTCATTTTCATGTGAATGATAATAAATAATAAATAATAACACATGTGATAATAGAATAATGTACGCGCATTGCATGTGCAAGTGCATTAAAAAAAATAATAATAACACATGTGATAATATAATAATGCAAGTGCATTGCATTTTCATGTGCATGATAATAAATAATATATAATAATGCAAGTGCATGTGCATATACAAGTAATGATAATGATAATTATGCATGCACGTGCATGGTAATAAATAATAAATAACAATGCAGGTGCATGTGCATTTGTATTTGATGATAGAGACAACAACAACAACAAGAATAATAATAATAATAATAATAATAATAATAATAATAATAGAATAATGCAAGTTCATTTCATGAGCACGTGCATAGTAGTAAATAATAAATAAATAATAATAAATAAGAACTCACATGAATGTGCATGTGCATTTACATTTGATGATAATATTAATAATAATAATTGTAATGATAATAATAATAATAAAAAATGTACATGCATTGTAATAAATAATAAATAACAATGCACATGCATGTGAATTTGCATGTGATAATGATAATAATAATGATAATGATAATAAAAATATTTAAAAAACCATGATAATAATAATGAAAATAATAAAAGAATAATACAAGTGCATTGCATATGCATGTACATGGTAATAAATAATAAATAATAACATACGTGCATCTACATTTGCAAGTGATTTTTTTATAAGAGGTGGTGCCTTAGTCAAAGACCAAGGCACTGTTTATTTCTCAAAAAAGAAGAGGAGTTACAAAAGTATGAAAGGCGGAATCTTATTACAATCCTTATCGTAAAAGGGGAGAGAAATATCAGGCAAATCATCCAGCTAGGTAATATCTTGGTTGACCTCTTTTTTGGAAAGAATATTAGCAACCATGTTTACTTCACAGAACACATGAGTGGAAATGTAGATGAGATGCATGAGCGAAGCAAGGCATTTCATCCATTGAGAGGTAAGCAGCCATGCAAGGTGCACCACCCCCTTCCAGATAGCTTGAACAATAGTGGTTGAATCACATTAAATCCACAGCTTGCTCCAACCCTTTTGTTTGGAAAAGTCCACCACATGAATCATTCCCAACATTTCTGCTTCCAATGCCGAGGCCGTACCACATCCCTCTACTATCAGCTCTCAATTACAACACTGTATCAATTGGGACTCTTCTAATCAAATCAAGAATATTTTTTTGACTGAAGTGGTGGAACTCCTGCATGTGATCTGGTATGACAGAAATAATTTTATTCATAATAATTGCTCATTCAGTCTCAATGCAGGTAAAACACGTATTCTCATTGCCATCAAGGATGTTGCTTCTCTTCATAAAGATCATGGTGACAACCCTGTTGGTGATTTTGAGATCCTTCGTCGTCTTCGGATTGCAGGATCTCATGCGCATGTGCATGGTAATAAAAATATAATAATAACGCATGTGAATGGGCATGGGAACTTTCAAGAGATGATGATAATAATAATAATAACAACAACATTAATAATAAGTTATAGTTGTTTGAAAAAACAACAGAAATGACAAAAGTGCTAGAAATGGTGTCTTGAAAACCCTAACAAATCACAGAGTCATTAAAAAGGCATAAATTCTTCATCATGTGTCCATTTCTACTCTGTGAATAGTCAAACCAAATATCATGGAACTAACTATGATAAAAAATGGTCTTGGAGGCCGAACTGACACACAGATCAGAAGTTATGACCGTTTTAAGAAAACTTTAACTTGGATTCGGACACAGAAATGGAGTTTTGGAAGACTTATGATGTGTTTTTTGGATTTTAGGGTCCCAAACATGACTTCAACTATCTTCAAGTTATCCATATACATAGAAATATTTGTTTCCTTCGATTTGATATGTGGTAGAGCTCAAATGGACAACCGAAGTGAAAGATATGGCCGTTTGAAGTTGGACTTTGTTTTTGGAGTTGTATAACTAATATATCTTATGTTTCTTTGATATTAACATAGTTTCAATTATACTTGGTCCTCACTCATCTCACAAGATTCAATTTTACTAGTCACGGTGCTCAAATGGACACCCAAAGGGGATGTTATGCCTATTTTAGTGAGTTGCGGGTTTCTTAGGTTTTTTGGTGCTAGGAGGGTTGCTCAATTTAAAACGACAATAACTTCTAATACGTGTGTTCATTTTTTCTCTACCACATATCAAATTGAATATTGTGAAATGATACAAACTCTGGTAACCACTGGAACCTTTTATTACATTCTTCAACCCCCCAAAAGACCCAAAATCCCTTTAGATGGTCAAAAGATTGGCTTCTGGTGTCCCTTTTGCAATAACTACTTCTATGAGTGTCCGTTTTGCCTTTACCACATAAAAAATCGAAGCTCGAGACTAGACCTACACTCCTATAACCAATGAAGTACCTTCTCACACCCTTGAAGGCCCAAAAAGGTACTTAAACCCTCAAACAAACCATAACTTCTACTCCGAGAGTCCATTTTTCCTCTACCATATATCAAATCGAATCTTTCCACTAGATCTACACATCTGTGACCAATAGGAACACCTAATCACGTTATTAAAGACCCAAAAGGTCCTTATGTTCTCCAAATGATCATAAATTCTACTCTGGGTGTCTGTTTCACCTCTTCCACATATCAAATTGAAGCTTGCGACTAGCTATACACATCTGTGACAACTATTAAAAACAAAATAAACCTAACAAACCATGAATAACCCCATAAACACTAAAAACCCTTAAAAACCACGAAAAACCTTAACAAACCCTATAAAACCCTAACAAACACTAAAAAACCCTAACAAACCTTAACAAACCCTAACAAACTCCAAAAACCCTAAAAACATAACAAAACCTAACAAACTCTAACAAGCCCTAACAACCCCCATGAAGCCATAAGAAACCCAAATAAACACAAAAAACCAGAAGAAGCCCTAAGAAACCACTAAAAAACCATAAGAAACCCAAACATAACCCTAAAAACCCTAAAAACCCTAACAAATCCCTAAGAAAACCTAAGAAACACTAACACATCCTTAGAAACTCTATCACACCCTTAGAAACCCTAACGCATCTTGTAAACCCTAGCACACCCTTAGAAACCCCAACACACCCATAGAAACACTAACACAATCTTAGAAACCCTTAGAAACCATATCACACCCTTAGAAACCCTACCCCACCCATAAAAACCCTAACACGCCCTTAGAAACCCTAACACACCCTTAGAAACCCAAACAAAACCTTAGACATCCTAAATCACTCTAATAAGCACTAATAAATCCTAACAAACCCTACCAACAAATAATAAACCATAATAAACCCTAAATCCCAATACTAAACCCTAAAAACACTAATAAATCATAACAAACCCTAAATCCCTATTAAGGCCCAATAAAAGCTACAAAATACCTAAAAACCCAAATATACAACAAAAATGCTATTAAATCTTTCAAAATGCTAATATTCACAAAAAACCCTCACAAGCCTAGAATAACCCGACAAAGCACTAAAAAAACCAAAAAACCCAAAAAACCCCTAAAACCCATAAAACCCGAAAAAACCAACAAAAACCTAAAAAAAACCTAAAAACCCTAAAAACATCAAAAAACCTCAAAAACCCCTAAAAACCTAAAAACCACTAAAAACACTATAAAACCCTTAAAATCCTAAAAATGCCTAAAAAAACCCTAACTAACCCTATGAAACCCATAAAAACACTAAAACCCCCTAGTAAACCCTAAAATCCTCAAAAACCCCTAACACACCCTAAAGAACCCTAAAAAACCTAAAGAACCCTATGGAACCTCTAAAACCCCTAATAATGCTACATAAACCCTATCAATTGCTATAAAAACCCAAAAATTCTTCAAAACCCACAAAGTGAAAAAAACCCCCAAAACGCTAAAATAACCCTAACAAAGCATAAAAAATCCAAACATAGCCATAAAACCCAAAAAACGCATAAAACCCCAATCAACTCAATCAAACCGTAAATAACCCTAAAAACCCTAACAAAACCTAACAAACCCTAAAACCACTAATAACCCCTAAGAACCACTAATAAACCCTAATAACCCATAAAACCCACTATTAAACCCAAAAAACCCTAATAAACACTAATATATCGTGAATAACATGTAATAAACCATAAAAAACTCTATGAGACCCTAATAAATGCTACAAAATCCCTAAAACCCCTAATATACAATAAAAACACTATTAAACCCTAATAAACCCTTAGAATCACTAAAAACCATATCAAACCAGACAAAACGCTACAAAAATCTCCAAATAATAGCCTACAAAACCATAAAACCCACTAAAAATCCAAAAAACCCTAATAACCCCAAAATAAATCGTAACAAACTCTAAAAACCCCAAATAAATTGTATAAAATCCTAACAACACCAAATAAATCATAACAAGCTGAAACAAACGATAACAAACCCCTAATAAACCCCAATAAACCCTAACAAATCATAATAAACCCTTATAAATCGTAATAAACCCAAATACACGTTTCGAAACCCTAATCAATAAAATAAAACCTAATAAACCCTAATAAATCCTAAATAACCCAAAAAAAGTTGATAAACCCTAGAAAAAGCTATTAATGCCTACACAATCCCAATAAAACCCTAATATACAATAACAAATGCTAATAAACTATAACAAATCCAAAAGAACACTAATAAATCCTAACGAACCCTAATACACCCTAAAAACCATATTAAACTCTAAAGAACACTAAAAACCCTAAATAAGCCAAGAAAAAACTAAAACACATTATATAAACCCTAAAAATTGCTACAATACCCAAACAAACCCTAAAACACACTAAAACCCCTAACAACTCCTATCAATCCCAAAAAAAACAAACAAACCCATAATACCCCCCAAAAACCATTAAAAAGCCATCGGATACCATAAAGAACCATAAACACCTGTTAAAAACCCTTAAAACCCCAAAAAAACACTACAGACCACAAACAACCATTAAAACCCTAAAAAGGCTTAAAATAGATACATAAACACTAAAAAAGTTACATAAACCCTAAAAATGATACAAAAACCCTAAAAATGCAACATAAACCAAAAAACACAACATAAAACCAAAAATTGCTACAGAAAACCTAAAAGAACTACATAAACCCTAGAACTGTAACATAAACCCTAAAAACACAACATAAAGCCCTAAAAAATTCAAGATAAACAGTAAGAAACGCTACATAAAACCTAAAACCACAATATAAACTCTAAAAACACTACATGAACCCTAAAACCGTAACATAAAACCTAAAAAATGCAACATAAATGCTACATCACCCCTAAAAATGCTACATAAACCCAAAAAATGCAACATAAACCCTAAAAAATTCAACATAAAACCAAAACCCTAAACACGCTACATAAACCCTAAAAATGTTACATAAACCCTAAAAATGATATATAAATCCTAAAACCGCTAACTAAACCCTAAAAATGCTACATAAACACTAAAAATGATACATAAACTCTAACAACGCTACACAAACCCAAAAAAATGCTACAAAAACCCTTAAGATGATTCAAACCCCTCAAAAATATTAAACCCTAATATACCATAATATAAAAGATTAAACCTTAATAAACCCCTAAAGAACCACAAAAGCCACTAACAACGCTACATAAACCCTAAAAATTTCTAAAAAAACCAAAAAATGCTTCAAAACCCACAATACGCAACAAAACCCCAAAAAATGCTAAAATAATGATAAAAAAGCATAAAAAATCCAAACACACCCACAAAACCCAAAAACTCATAAAACCCCAAACAACTCAAACAAACCATAACAAACCGTAAAATCCCTAACAAATCCTAACAAACTCTAACAACCACTAATAACCCCTAGGAACCACTAATAAACCCTAATAACACTAAAACCCACTATTAGACTCTAAAAACCCTAATAAACATTATAAATCATAATAACCTGTAATAAACCCTAACAAACTCTATTTGACACTAATAAATGCTACAAAATCCCTAAAACCCCTAATATAAAATAAAAAACACTATTAAACCGTAATAAACTCTACTAATCAATTAAAACCCAGACAAACCCAACAAAACGCTGCAAAAACCTCCAAATAATAGCCTACAAAACCCTACAACCCACTAATAAACACTAAAAACCCCTAGTAACCCCAAAATAAAACGTAACAAACCCTAAAAACCCCAAATAAATCATAAAAAATCTAAACAATGCCAAATAAATCATAACAAAAGGAAACAAACCATAAAAAACTTATAATAAACCCTAACAAAGCATAATAAACCCTAATAAATCGTAATAAACCCAAATACACATTACCTAATCAAAATAAAAAAAATAAACCCTAATAAACTCTAAAAAACCCTAAATAACCCTAAAGAATATTGATAAATCCTAGATAACGCTATTAATGCCTAAAAAGCCCAATAAAACCCTAATATACAATAAAAAATACTAATAAACTGTAAAAAATCATAAAGAACACTAATAAATCCTAAAGAACTCTAATAAACCCAAAAGAACCACATTAAACTTTAAAGAACACTAAAAAACCCTAAAGAACCCAAAACATACTAAAACACATTATATAAACCTTAAAAACCGCTACAATACCCAAACAAACCCTAAAACACATTAAAAAACTCTAACATCCCCTATTAATCCCAAAAAACAAATAAACCCATAAACCCACCCAAAAAACCATTAAGAATCCATCAGATACCATAAAAACCATAAAACCCATTAACAACCCTTAAAAATCCAAAAAAACTACAAACTATAAACAACCATTAAAACCCTAAAAAACATCCAATAGATACATAAACCCTAAAAAAGTTACATAAACCCTTAAAAATGCAACAAAAACCCAAAAACGCGACATAAACCAAAAAACGAAACATAAATCCAAAAAAACACTACATAAACCCTAAAAGCACTACATAAACCCTGGAAATGTAACATAAACCCTAAAAAACATAGTATAAAACGCAACATAAACATTAAAAAATGCTACATAAAACATAAAAACATGATATAAACTCTAAAAGCACTACATGAACCCTAAAAACGTGACATAAACCCTAAAAAATGCAATAGAAACGCTATATCACCCAAACAAACACTACATAAACCCAGAAAACGCAACATAAACCCGAAAAAATGCTACATAAAACCTAAACCCTAAACACACTACATAAACCCTAAAAATGTTACATAAACCCTAAAAATGATACATAAACCCTAAAAATGATACATAAAATCTAAAACTGTTAACTAAACCATAAAAATGCTACATAAACTCTACCAACTCTACACAAACCCTAAAAAATGCTACCAAAACTCTAAAGATTCTTTAAAACCCTAAATAATATTAAACCCTAATATACAATAATATAAAAAATTAAACCCTAATAAAACCCTAATAAACTATAATAATCCCTAAAAATCCTATGAAACTCTACTCAACCCTAATAAAACCCAAAAAATACCTAATAAACCCTAATAAATGATAATAAATCTTAATAAACCCTAAAAACATGTTATGAAATCCTAAACAACCCTAACCAACTGTAATAGACCCTAATAAACACTAATAAACCCTAATAAACCCCAAAAAATCCTAAAAATACTAATAAACCATAAATAAATACAAATAAACCCTACCCAACCCTAAGAAACCTTAACACACCATAATAACCCTTAATAAAACCCTATAAAACACTAAAAAAGAAAAAATGATAGTATACCTTAAAAATCCCTAGAAACCCTGATAAACTATATTATGACCTAATAAACCCCAAAACGCTCACAAATAATAATAAAAACTACCACAAACAATAAAAACGCGCTATATTACCTAAAAATACCTAAAAACACTAATCTATCCTAATAAAGAAAAAAATGATAATATACCATAGAAATCCCTAGAAACCCTAATAAACCATAATAAACTCTAATATAACCTATGAAACCCCGAAAACGGTCAAAAACAAAAACAAAAGGCTCAGAAACAATAAAAACACACTATATTTTATAAAAAGACAAAACAAACACTAATATAACCTAATAATACAAAAAAACTAATAAACCCCTAACAAACCCTAATAAACCCTCAAAATCGATAAAAAACCCTAATAAAAACTAATAAACCCTAATAGAACCATAACAAAACCCTAAAAATAACTTCTCAACCCCAATAAACCTTGACATACCATAACAAAACCTAATAAAACCCGACTAAACCCCAATAAAAAAACACAAACAAACCATTAAAAAACACTGTAAACCCTAATAAACCATAATAAATTCAAATAAAAGCTAATAAACCATTAATAATACACACAAACACTAAAAACACGCTAATAAAACCAAAAAAGTCATAACAACCCCTCATATATATTAAAAAAAACTAAAAAAACAATCATACAGCCTAATAAAAACACTAACAACCCCTAGTAAATCCTAAAAATCCCTAACAAACCCTAATAAACCGTACTCAACCCTAATAAACCCTAATAAAATCATATAGATACTGACTCAACCCCAATAAAATCCTAAAAATACCCACTCAACCCTAATAAACCATAACACACCATAATAAACCACAACAAAGTGCACTAAACCTTAAAAAACGCAAATATATCATTAAAAAGCCCTAAAACCTCTAATAAATGCTAATACAACCTAACAAAGCTTAAAAGCACTAATAAACTAGAAGAAACACAACGAGACACTAAAAAACCCTAATACCCCCTCTTAAAAATTAATAAACCATAATAAACCCTAATAAATCCTAAACATACCCAAATATACCATAATATACCCTAATAAACCCAACTCAATCCTAATAAAACCCTAAAAATACCTAATAAACCCTAATAAACCTTGAAACACCATAATAAACCCTAATAAAATCCTAATAACCCCCAACAAACCCTAACAAAAATCTAATATACCATTAGAAAACCCTAAAACCCTAACAAACCATAATAAATGTTAATAACACCTAAAAATCCTAAAAAATGATAGTAAAACCTTAAAAAACCTCTAATAATAATAGTAGTAATAACTCACGTCCATGTGCATATGCATGCGCATTGTTTAAATAATAAATCATAATGCACATGCATGTGCATATGCCTACGCATTTTCATGTCAATGATAATAAATAATAAGTTATAAATAATAATGCATGTGAATTGCAAGTGTATGTGCATGAGCATGTGAATGATAATAAATAATACATAATTACACACAAAAATGATTAGCAGGTGCATGTGCATTTGTAGTTCATGATACAAACAACAACAACAACAACAACAACAACAACAACAACAACAACAACAATAATAATAATAATATAATTATGCAATTGCATTTCTTGTGAACGTGCATATTAGTAAATAATAAATCAATAATAATAAATAATAATACACATGAATGTGCATGTGCATTTACATTTGATGATAATATTATTAATACAAATTGTAATAATAATAATAATAATAACACAAGCACGTGCATGGTAATAAATAATAAATAACAACACACATGTATGTGCATTTGCATGTGATAATGATAATAATAATGATAATGATAACAATAATAATAATAATAATAATAACTATGATAATAATAATAATAATAAAAGAATCATACAAGTGCATTTCATATGCACGTACATGGTAATAAATAAAAAATAATAGCGCACGTGCATCTATATTTGCATGTGATGATAGTAATAATAACAGCAGTAGTAATAATAATAATAGTAGTGGTGATAATAATAGTAGTACTAATGCATATGATAATAGAATATTGCATGGGCATTACGAGTGCATGTGTATGGTAATAAATAATAACTCTCGTGCATTGCATTTGCATGTGATGATGATGATGATGATAATAATAACAATAATATTAATAATAATATTAATAATAATAATGCATGTGATAATAGAATAACACACGTTCATTAAATGTGCGTATATGTGCATTTGTATGGTCATTTTCATGTGGTGATAATAACAATAACAACAACAACAACAACAACCACCACAATAATAATAATAAAAATAATAATAACAATGCATGTGATAATAAAATAACGTGTGTGCATTGCATGTGCACATGCATGGTAATAAAAATATAAAAATAATACACATGCATGTGAATGTCCATTTTCATGAGATGATGATAATAATAATAATAATAACAAAAATAATAAGTTATAGTTGATTGAAAAAACAACAGACATGACAAAAGTGCTAGAAATGGTGTCTCAAAAAATCTAACAAATCACAAAGTCATTAAAAAAGTCATAACTTCTTCTTTAGGTGTCCATTTTTTCTCTGTCAATAGTCAAAAAAAATCTCATGGAACTAACTACGATAGAAATAGGTGCTGGAGGACGAACAGACACACAGATCAGAAGCTATGACCATTTTAAGAAAAATTTGACAGGGATCCGGGCACATAAATGGAGTTTCGGAGGCCTTCTAATGCTTTTTTGGGATTTTCGGATCCAAAACATGACTTGAACTTTGTTCAAGATATCATTTTGCGTAGATATCTTCGCTGCCTTCGATTTGATATGTGGAAGAGCTCAAACAGACAACTGGAGTGAAAGTTATGGCCGTTTGAAGTTGGAATTTTTTGGAGTGGTATAACTAATATATCTTTTGTTTCTTTGATCGTCTCACAGTTTCGATTATACTTGATCCTCACTCATCTCCTGATCTTTGATTTTACTATTCACAGTTCTCAAATGGACACCCTAAGGAGATGTTATGCTTGTTTTACTGAGTTGTGGGTTTCTTAGGTTTTTAGGTGCTAGGAGGGTTGCACAATTTAAAATGACAATAACTTCTGCTATGTTTGTTAATTTTGGCTCTACCACATATTAAATCGAATATTGTGAAATGATACTCACACTAGTAACCACTGGAACCCTTTCTGGCATTCTTCAAACCCCCAAAAGACCCAAAATCCCTTTGGATGGTCAAATGTTTGGCTTCTGGTGTCCGTTTTGCAATAACATCTTCTATGGGTGTCCATTTTTCCTCTACCACATATCTAGTCGAAGCTTGAGACTAGACCTACACTCCAATAACCACTGAAGCACCTTCTCACATCCTTGATGGCCCAAAAAGGTACATAAACCCTCCAAAAGACCATAACTTATACTCTGAGAGACCGTTTTGCCTCTACCTTATATCAAATCGAAGCTTTCGGCTAGATCTACACATCTGTGACCAATAGGAATGCCATATCACGTTCATAAAGAACCAAAACATCCTGATGTACTCCAAATGACCATAACTTCTGCTGTGGGTTCCCATTTCACCTCTACCACATATCAAATTTATGTTTGCGACTAGGTCTACACATCTGTGACCACCAAGAACAACTAAATAACCCTAAAAAACCATGAAAAACCCCATAAACACTAAAAACCATTAATAACAACGCAAAACCCGAACAAACACTAACAAAACCTAATAGGCCCTAAAAACCCTAAAATCATAACAAGCCCTAAAAACTCTTACAAACCCTAACAAGCCCTAACAAACACCAAGAATCACTAAGAAACCCCAAAAACACAAAAAATGCGAAGAAACCCTAAAAACCCCTAAGAAATCATAAGAAACCCTAACATAACCCTAAAATCCATAAAAATCCTACCAAAACCCTAAGAAAACCTAAGAAACATTAACAGACCCTTAGAAAACCTAACACACCCTTAGAAACCCTAACACACCCTTAGAAACCCTAGCACACCCTTAGAAATCCCAAAACACCCATAGAAACCCTAACACAACCATAGAAACCCTTAGAAACCATAGCACACCCATAGAAACCCAAACTCTCCCATAAAAACCCTAACCCACCCATAGAAACCCAAACACACCCTTAGAAACCCTAACAAACCCTTACACACCCTAAATCACTCTAATAAGAACTAATAAATCCTAACAAATCCTACCAACCAAGAATAAACCATAATCTTAATAAACCCAAAAGCCCACTACTAAACCCTAATAAACACTAATAAATCATTATAAACCGTAAAAACACTATTAGACCCCAATAGATGCTATAGAGTACCTAAAAACCCAAATATGCAACAAAAATGTTATTAAACCATTAAAAATGCTAATATTCACAAAAAAACCCTAACAAACCCGTCATAACCTGACAAAACCCTAAAAACCCAAAAAAAACCTAAAAAAAAATCCTAAAACACTAAAAACCCTAAAACCCTAAAAAATCCGAAAAAACCCTAAAAACCCCTAAAACCCTAAAACCCCTATAAACCTGAAAAAACCGAAAACCCCCAAAAACAAACCTAAAAAACCTAAAAACCCTCAATAAAACCGCACAAAAACACTAAAAACCTCAAACCACTAAAAATTCTAAAAAATCCCAAAAAGCCTAAAAATGCCTAACAAAACCCTAAATAACCCTATGAAACCCCTAAAACCCTAAAACCCCCTAGAAAACCCTACAAACCTCAAAAGAAACCCTAATACACCGTAAAGAACCTTAAAAAAATCCTAAAGAACCCTTAAGAACCACTAAAGCCACTAACAATGCCACATAAACCCTATCAATTGCTACAAAAACCCAAAAAATGCTTCAAAACCCCCAAAACGCAATGAAACCCCAAAAAAGCTAAAATAACCCTAACAGAGCATAAAAAATCCAAACACACCCATAAAACAAAAAAAAAACGCATAAAACCCCAAACAAGTCAAACAAACCGTAACAAACCCAAAAAACTCTAACAAAACCTAACAAACCCTAAAAACCACTAATAACCCCTAAGAACCACTAATAAAACCTAATAACACATAAAACCCACTATTAAACACTAAAAACCCTAATAATCACTAGTAAATCTTAATAAACTATAATAAATCCTAACAAACTCTATTAAACTCTAATAAACGTTACAAAAGACTTGAAACACCTCATATACAATAAAAACACTATTAAACCATAATAAACCCTAACAATCTCTAAAAACCCTAACAAAACGGACAAGAATCTACAAAAAGCTCCAAATAATAGCCTACAAAACCCTAAAACCCCCTAATAAACTCTAAAAAACCCTAATAATGCCAAAATAAATTGTAACAAACCCTCACAACCCCAAATAAACCCTAAAAAATCCTAATAAGCCAAATAAATCTTAGAAAACTGAATCAAACCATAACAAACCCCTAATAAACCCCAATAAACCCTTACAAATCATAATAAACCCTAATAAATCGCCATAAACCCAAATACACGTTATTAAACCCTAATAAATAAAATAAACCCTAATAAACCCCAATAAATCCTAAATAACCCTAAAATGTTGATAAACCATAGAAAAATCTATAAATCCCTACAAAAGACCAATAAAACCCTTATATACAATAAAAAACACTAATAAACTGTAACAAATCCTAATGAACACTAATAAACACTATAGAACCCTAATAAACCCAAAATAACCATATTAAACTCTAAAGAACACTAAAAAACTCTAAAGAACCCAAAAATATACTAAAACACATTATATAAACCGTAAAAACCGCTACAATACCCAAACACACCCTAAAACACACTAAAAACCCCTAACAACCCCTATCAATCCTAAAAAATCAAATAAACCCATAACCCCCCACCATCCATTAAAAAGCCATCAGATACCATAAAAAACCATAAACACCCATTAACAACCCTTAAAAACCCTAAAAAACACTACAAACCATAAACAACCATTAAAACCCTAAAAAAACTTCAAATAGATACACACACCCTAAAAACCTTACATAAACACAAACAAATGAAACAAAAATGCTAAAAACCCAACATAAACCAAAAAACACAACATAAACCCAAAAAATGCTACATAAACCCTAAAAGCACTATATAAAACCCAGAACTGTAACATATACCCTAAAACACACGACATAAACCCTTAAAAACGCAACTTAAACCTTAAAAAACACTACATAAAATCTAAAAACACAATATAAACCCTAAAAACACTACATGAACACTAAAAATGTCACATAAACCCTAAAAACTGTAACATAAACACTATATCACCCCTAAAAATCCAACATGAACCAAAAAAACTCAACATAACCGTAAAAAATTCTACATAAAACCTAAATTATAAACACGCTACTTAAACCCTAAAGACGTTACATGAACCCTAAATATGATACATAAAACCCAAAACCACTAACTAATCCCTAATAATTCCCATAAACAATAAAAATGCTACATAAACTCTAACAATGCTACACAAACCCTAAAAAATGCTACAAAAACCCTAAAGATGCTTCAAAACCCTCAAAAATATTAAACCCTAATTTACCATAATATAAAGAGTTAAACCCTAATAAACCCCTAATAAACTCTAATAATCCCTAAAAACACCTTATAATCCCTAAAAACTTCAAGAAACTCTACTCAACCCTAATAAAACCCAAAAAATACTTAATTAACCCTAATAAATAATAATAAAACCTAATAAACCCTAAAAACACATTATGAAAACCTAAACAACCCTAACCAACCCTAATAGACACTAATAAACACTAATAAACCCTCATAAACCCCAAAATAACCCTAAAAAGCACTAATAAACCATAAATAAAGCCAAATAAACCCTACTCAACCCTAACAAAACATAACACACCCTAATAACCCCTAATAACACCCTAAAAACCCTAATAAAGAAAAAATGCTAGTATACCATACAAAATCCCTAACAACCCTGATAAACTCTAATATAACCTAATAAACCCTAATAATTCTCACAAACAATAAAAAAATGATCACAAACAATAAAAACACACTATATTACATAAAAAGACCTAAAAACACTAATATAACCTAATAATGACAAAAACGCTAATATACCTTAAAGATCCCTAGAAACCCTAATAAACCATAATAAACTCTTATATAACCTAAGAAAACCTAAAAATGCTCACAACCAAAAACAAAACCCTCACAAACAATAAAAACACGCTATATTATCTAATAAGAATTAACAAACACTAATATAACCTAATAAAACAAAAAAACTAATAAACTCCTAACAACCCGTAATAAACCCTAAAAATCCTTAGTAAGCCCTACTAAAACCCTAAAAATACCTTATCTACCCTAATAAAAATTGAAAAATCATAAAAAAACCTAATAAAACCCAACTAAACCCTAGTATACAAAAAAACGCAAACAATCCATTAAAAATACCTAAACCCCTATTAAACTATAATAAATTCAAATAAAAGCAAATAAACCATTAAAAATGCTCACAATCACTAAAAACATGCCAATAAAACCTAAAAATTCACAACAACCCCTCATATATATATTTACAAAAACTAAAAAACACTCATATACCCTTATAAAAACACTAACAAACCCTAGTAAACCCTAAAAAGCCCTAACAAACCCTAATAAACCGTACTCAATCCTAATAGTCCCTAATAAAACCTTAAATATACAGACTCAACCCTAATAAAACCCTAAAAATACCTACTCAACCCTAATAATCCTTAACACACAATAATAAACCCCACTAAACCCTAAAAAATGCAAATATACCATTAAAAAACCCTAAAACCCCTAATAAATGCTAATAAAACCTAACAAAGATTCAAAGCGCCAATAAACCCTAATAAACACTAATAAACCATAAAAACCCCTAATATACCCTGTTAAAAATTAATAAACCATAATAAACCCTAATAAATCCTAAACATACCCAAATATACCCAAATATACCATAATATAGCCTAATTATCCCAACTCAATCCTAATAAAACCCAACAAATACCTAATAAACCCTAATAAACCTTGACACACCATAATAAACCCTAATAAAATCCTAATAACCCCCACCAAACCCTAAAAAACGCTATTATACCATTAAAAACCCCCAAAACCCTCAAACCATAATAAATGTTAATAACACCTAAAAATCCTAACAAATGATAGTATACCCTAAAAATAACTCTAATAATAATAGTAGTAATGATGCACGTGCATGTGCATATGCAAGTGCATGGTTTAAATAATAAATCATAACACACGTGCATGTGCATATGCATGCGTATTTTCATGTGGATGATAATAAATAATAAATTATAAATAATAACGCATGTGAATTGCATGTGTATGTGCATATGCATGTGAATGATAATAAATAATAAATAATAATGCACATCCAAGTGCATGATCATGTGCATGTGCATGCGCATGGTACTAAACAATAAATAATAACAATGTCCGCATGAATGTGCATTTTCATGTGAATGATAATAAATAATAAATAATAACCCATGTGATAATAGAATAACGCAAGTGCATTGCGTGTGCACGTGCAAGAGAATAAATAATAATAACACATGTGATAATAGAATAACGCAAGTGCATTGCATTTTCATGTGTATGGTAATAAATAATATATAATAACACATGTGTATGTGCATTTACATGTAATGATATTGACAACGACGCATGCACGTGTATGGTAATAAATAATAAATTACAACGCACATGAATGTGCATTTGTATTTGATGATACAAACAATTGTTTTAGTAGTAGTAGTAGTAATAATAATAATAATATAACTACGCAAGTGCATTGCAAGTGCACGTGCATAGTAGCAAATAATAAATAAATAAAAGTAAATAATAATGCACATGCATGTGCATGTACATTTACATTTGATAATAATATAAATAATACTAATTGTAATAATAATAATGCATGCACATGCATGGTAATAAATAATAAATAACAATGCACATGCATGTGGATTTTCCTGTGATAATGATAATAATAATGATAATGATGAGAATAACAATAATAATAATAATAACTGTGATAATAGTAATAATAATAATAATAAAATAATAATACAAGTTCTTGCATATTCACATGCATGGTAATAAATAATAAATAATAATGCATGTGCATCTACATTAGCATGTGATGATAATAATAATAACAACAACAGTAGTAGTAGTGATAATAGTAGTAGTACTAATGCATGTGATGATAGAATATTGGATGTGCATTACATGTGCACGTGCATGGTAATAAATAATAGTGTGTGTGCATTGCATTTTCATGTGATGATGATGACGATGATAATAATAATAAGAAAAACAACAACAACAACACATGTGATAATAGAATAATCCGCGTGCATTGAAAGTGTGTGTTTATGTATTTTCATGTGCATTTTCATGTGATTATAATAACAATAACAATAATAACAAAAACAACAACAACCACAATAATAATAATAATAAGAATAACAATGTATGTGATAATAAAATAATGTGTGATCATTGCATGTTCATGTTCATGGTAATACAAAATAAATAATAATGCACGTTCATGTGCTTGTGCATGTGCATGAGATGATAATAACAATAATAATAACAGTAATAAAAATTAATAATAATAACAAAAACGCATGTGATAATAGAATAACGCAAGTGCATTGCATGCTATTAAATAATAACTCATAGTTCACATGATGATAATAATAAGAATAATAGTAATATTAATAATAATAGCACATGTGATAATATAATAACACACATGTATTGAATGTGCGCGTGTATGGTAATAAATAACAACGAACATGAATTTTCACTTGCATTTGATGATAATAACAATAATAAAAATAATATTAATAATAATAATAACAATAAAAATGCATGTCATAATACAAAAATGTAGGTGCATTGCGTGTGCACGTGCATGGTAATAAATAATAACAGACATGCAAGTGCATTTGCATGTGATGATAATAATAATAATAATAGTAATAATAATAATAACAACAACAAAAACAACATATGCATGTTCATGAAAATAAATGATAAATAATAAATAATAAATAATAACGCATGTACATATGCATTTGCATGTGATGATAATAATAATAATAATAATAATAACAATAATGATAATTATGATAATGATAATGATAATAATGTTAATGATAAAAATGATAATAATAATGTGTGTGATAATAGAATAACCCACATCCTAACAAACCCTATCAAAACCCAACAAACCCTAACTACCATTAATAACCCCTAAGAACTACTAATAAACCCAAATAACACATGAAACCCACTATTAAACCCTAAAACCCTAATAAACACTAAGAAATCATAATAAACTGTAATAAACCCTAAAACACTATTAGACTCTAATAAATGCTACAAAAGCCCCAAAACCACTAATATACAATAAAAAGACAGTTGAACAATAATAAATCCTTACAATCACTACAAACCCTAACATACCGGACAAAAAACTACAAAACCCGCCAAATAATAGCCTAAAAACCCTACAACCGTCTAATAAGCCCTAATAAAACCCTAATAACCCCACAATAAATCGTAAAAAACCCTAACAACCCCAAATAAATCGTTACAAATCCTAACAATGGTAAATAAATCGTAACAAAACTGAAACAAACCATAACAAACCCCTAATAAACTGCAATAAACCCTACAAAATCATAATAAATCCTAATAAATCATAATAAACCAAAATACATGTTAATAAACCCTAATAAATAACATAAACATTATGAAACCCAAATAAATCCAAAATAACCCTAAAAAGGTTGATAAACCCTAGAAGAAGCTATAAATGCCTACAAAAGCCCGATAAAACCATAATATATAATAAAAACCCTAATAAACCGTAAAAAATCTTAAAGAACACTAATAAACCTAAAGAACCCTAATAAACCCTAAAAACCATAATAAACTATAAATAACACTAAAAAACCGTATAGAACCCAAAAACTCCAAAACACATTACATAAACACTAAAAACAACTATAATACCCAAACAAACCCTAAAACACACTAAAAACCCTAACAAACCCTATCAATCATGAAAAAACAAATAAACCCTTAAAACCCCCCAAAAACCATTAAAAACCCATCAAATATCATAAATACCATAAACAACTATTAACAACCCTTACAAACAATAAAAACCACTACAAACCATAAACAACCGTTAAAACCCTAAAAAAGGCAACAAATAGACACATAAACCCCCAAAACGCAACATAAACACTAAAAATGCAACATAAACACTAAAAACGCAATATAAACCCAAAAAAACGCAACATAAACCCAAAAAACGCAACATACACCCAAAAAACGTTAATATACCATTAAGAAACCCTAAAACCCCAAATAAATTCTAATAAAACCTAAAAAAGTATAAAAGCACTAATAAACCCAAATAAACACTACTAAACCCTAAAAAACTCAAATATACCCTCTTAAAAATTAATAAACCATAATTAATGATAATAAACCCTAATAAATCCTATATATACCCAAATATACCCTAATATACCATTATATACCCTAATAAAGAACCTTAAAAACACTAAAAACCCTAAAGAACCACTAAAGCCACTAACAACGCTACATGAACCCTAACAATTGCTACAAAAAACCAAAAAATGCTTCAAAACCCATAAAACACAAAAAAACCACAAAAACGCTAAAATAACCCTAAAAAAGAATTAGAAATCCAAACACACCCATAAAATCCAAAAAAAATGCATAAAACACCAAACAACTTAAGAAAACCACAACAAACACTAAAAACCCTAACAAAACCTAACAAACCCTAAAAACAACTAATAACCCCTAAGAACCAATAATAAACCCTAATAACCCCTAAAACCCACTATTAAACCCTAAAAACCCTAATAAACACTAATAAATCATAATAACCTTTAATAAACCCTGAAAAACTCTATTAGACCCTAATAAACTCTAAAAAATCCCTAAAACCCCTAATATACAATAAAAAACACTATTAAATCATAATAAACCCTAATAATCACAAAAAACCCTAAAAAACCCAACAAAACGCAACAAAAACCTCCAAGTAAAAGCCCACAAAACCCTACAACCCACTAATAAACCCTAACAAACCCAAATAACCCCAAAATAAATCATAACAAACCCTAAAAACCCTAAATAAATAGTAACAAATCCTAAAAATGCCAAATAAATCATAACAAACTGAAACAAACCATAACAAACTTCTAATAATACACAATAAACCCTAAAAAATCATAATAAATATTAATAAACCCAAATACATGTTACTAAACCCTAATAAATAAAATAAACCCTAATAAACGCTAATAAATCCTAAATAACCGTAAAAAAGGTTGATAAACCCTAGAAAAAGTGATTAATGCCTACAAAATCCCAATAAAACCCTAATGTACAATAAAAATGGTAATAAACTGTAACAAATCCTAAAAACACCAATAAACCCTAAATAACCCTAATAAACCCAAAAGAACCATATTAAACTCTACTAAAAACCCTAAAGAACCCAAAAAAATGCAAAAACACAATATAAATACCCTAAAAACAACCATAATACCGAAACAAACACTAAAACACACTAAAAAACATAACAACCTCTATCAATCCCAAAAAACAAATAAACCCACACCCCCATCCAAACCATTAAAAAGCCATCAGATGCCATAAAAAACCATAAACACCCTCTAACAACCCTTAAACACCCTAAAAAAACTAGAAACCATAAACAACCATTAAAACCCAAAAAAGTGCATCCAATAGATACATAAACCCTAAAAATTTTACATAAACCCTTAAAAATGCAACAAAATCCTTAAAAACGCAACATATACCAAAAAACACAACATAAACCCAAAAACGCTACCTAAACCCTAAAAGTACTACATAAACCCTAGAACAGTTACATAAACCCTAACAAACACAACATAAACCATAAAAAATGCAACATAAACATTAAAAAACACAACATGAAACCTAAAAACACAATATAAACCCTAAAAACACTACATGAACCCTACAAACGTTACATAAACCCTAAAAAATGCATCATAAACACTACATCACCCCTAAAAACACGATATAAACCTAGAAAATGCAACATAAACCCTAAAAAATGCTACATAAAACCTAAACACTAAACATGCTAAAAAACCCTAAATATGTTACATAAACCCTAGAAATGATACATAACATCTAAAACTGCTAACTAAACCCTAAAAATGCTACATAAACACCGAAAATGCTACATAAACTCTAACAACGCTACAGAAACCCTAAAAAATGCTATAAAAACCCTAAAGACGCTTTAAAACCCTCAATAATATTAAACTCTAATATACCATAATATAAAAAATTAAACGCTAATAAACCCCTAACAAACTCTAATAATCCCTAAAAACACATTATAATCCCTAAAAACCCTAAGAAACTCTACTCATCCCTAATAAAACACCAAAAATACTTAATAAACCCTAATAAATAATAATAAACCCTAATAAACCCTAAACACACGTTAAGAAAACCTAAACAACCCTAACCAACCCTAATAGACACTAATAACCATTAATAAACCCCAAACAAACCCTAAAATCCCTAATAAACCTTTTATAAAGCCAAATAAACCCTACTCAACCCTAAAAAAACTTAACACACCATAATAACCCCTAATAAAACCACAAAACCCTAATAAAGAAAAAAATGCTAGTATACCTTAAAAAATCCCTATAAACCCTGTTAAACTCTAATACAACCTAATAAACCCTAAAAACGCCCACAAACAATAAAAAAATGGTCACAAAAAATAAAAACGTGCTATATTACTAAAAAGACCTAAAAACAAAAATATAACCTAATAAAGACAAATAATGCTAATATACCATAAAAATCCCTAGAAACCCTAATAAACCATAATAAACTCGTATATAACCTAAGAAACCATAAAAATGCTCACAAAAAAAATCAAAATGCTCACAAACAATAAAAACTCACTATATTATCTAAAAAGACCTAACAAACAATAATATAAACTAATAATAAAACTAATAAACCCCTAACAAACCCTAAAAATCCCTAAAAACACTAATAAAAACTAATAAACCCTAATAAAACCATAATAAAACCCTGAAAATACCTTCTCCAAACTAAAAAACCTTGACACACCATAAAAGAATTTAATAAAACACAACTAAACCACAATAAACAAAAAAATGCAAATAAACCATTAAAAAACCCTAGAAACCCCAATAAACCATAATAAATTCAAATAAAAGATAATAAACCATTAAAAATGCTCACAAACACTAAAAACACGATAATAAAACCTAAAAATTCACAACAACCCCTCATATATATTAACAAAAACTAAAACTCACTCATATACACTAATAATAACACTAACCGGCCCAAGTAAACCCTAAAAATCTCTATCAAACCCTAATAAATCGTACTCAACCCTAATAAAATCTTAAAGATACCGACTCAAGCCTAATAAAACCCTAAAAATACCTACACAACCCTAATAAACCTTAACATGCCATAATAAATCATAATATACCCCACTAAACCCTTAAAAATGCAAATGTACCATTAAAAAGCCCTACAACACCTATTAAATTCTAATAAAACCTAAAAAAGCTTAAATGTGCTAATAATCCCGAATAAACACTACTAAACACTAAAAAACCCTTATATACCCTCTTAAAAATTAATAAACCATAATAAACTCTAATAAACCCTAATAAATCCTAAATATAGCCAAATATACAATAATATACCATAGTATACCCAATTAAACCCAAGTCAATACTAATAAAACCCTGAAAATACCTAATAAACCCAAAATAAACCTTCACACACCATAATAAACCCTAATAAAATCCTATTAACCCCCACTAAACCCTAAAAAATGTTAATATACCATTAAAACCCTAAAACCCTAACAAACCAAAATAAATGTTCGTAACACCTAAAAATCCTAAAAATGATAGTAAACCCTAAAATTCCTCTAATAAAAATAGTAGTAATAATGCACATTCATGTCCATGGATTAAATAATAAATCATAACGCACGTACATGTGCATATGCCTGCACCTTTGCATGTGAATGATAATAAATAATAAATTATAAAAAATTACGCATGTGAATTGCATGTGTATGTGCATGTGCATGTGAATGATAATAAATAATAAGTAACTAAGCACATACAAGTGCATGTTCATGTGCATGTGCACGTGCATGGTAATAAACAATAAATAATAACCAATTCCACATGAATGTGTATTTGCATGTGAATGATAATAAATAAAAAATAATAACACATGTGATAATAGAATAACGCACGTGCAATGCGTGTGCACATGCATTAGAATTAATAATAATAACACAAGTGATAATAGAATAACCCAAGTGCATTGCATTTGCATGTGCATGATAATAAATAATATATTATAATGCACATGCATGTGCATTTATATGTAATGATAATGATAATGACGCATGGATGTTCATGGTAATAAATTTCAAATAATAACGCACGTGCATGTGCATTTGTATTTGAGGATACAAACAACAACAACAACAACAAGAAGAAGAAGAAGAAGAAGAAGAATAATAGAATAACGCAAGTACATTTCATGTGCACGTGCATAGTAGTAATTAATAAATAAATAGTAAAAAATAAGAACGCACATGCATGTGCATGTGCCTTTACATTTGATGATAATATTAACAAAACTAATTTTACTACTAATAATAATAATAATAATAATAATAATAATAATAACGCATGCACGTGCATGGCAGTAGATAATAAATAACAACACACATGCATGTGAATTTGCATGTGATAATGATAATAATAATAATAATAACAATAATAACAACTGTGATAATAATAATAATAATAATAATACAAGTGCATTGCATATGCATGTACATGGTAATAAATAATAAATAATAACACATGTGCATCTACATTTGCATTTGATGATAGTAATAATAATAGTAGTAGTAATAATAGTTGTAGTAGTGGTGATAATATTAGTAGTACTAATGCATATGATAATATAATATTTCATGTGCATTATGTGTGCAAGTTTATGGTAATAAAAAATAACTCCTGTGCATTGCATTTTCTTGTGGCGGTGATGATAATAATAATATTATTATTATTATTAACAATGCATGTGATAATAGAATAACACACATTCACTGAATGAGCGTGTATGTGCATTTGTATATGCATTTTCGTGTGATGATAATAACTATAACAAAAACAACAACAACAATAAGAACCACAATAATAATAACGATGCATGCGATGATAAAATAACGTGTGTTCATTACATGTGCACGTGCTTGGTAATAAAAATATAATAATAATGCACGTGCATGTGCATGTGCATTTTCATGAGATGAAGATAATAATAATAATAATAAATGTAATAATAAGTTATAGTTGTTTGAAAAAATAGCAGACATGAAAAAAGTTCTAGAGATTGTGTCTCGAAAAACCTACCAAATCACAGAGTCATTAGAAAAGCATGAATTCTTCTTCAGGTGTCCATTTCCACTCCATGAATAATCAAACTAAATTTCATGGATCGAACTACAATAAAAACATGTTTCGGAGGCCGAATAGACACACAGATCAGATGTTAGGACCATTTTAAGAAAAAATTCGACATGGATCCGAACACGGAAATGGTGTTTTGGAGGACTTCTGATATATTTTTGGGATTTTAGGGTCACAAGCATGCCTTGAACTTTTTTCATGTTATAATTATATGTATATCTCTTCCCTGACTTCGATTTGATATGTGGTAGAGCTCAAATGGACAATCGGAGTGAAAGTTAGGACCGTTTGAAGTTGGACATTTTTGGTAGTGGTATAACTAATATATCATCTGTTTCATTGATCTTCTCACAGTTTCGATTATACTTGGTCCTCACTCATCTCACGAGATTTGATTTTTCTAGTCACAATGCTCAAACGGTCACCCGAAGGAGAAGTTATTCCTATTTTAGTGAGTTGCAGGTTTCTTAGGTTTTTCAGCGCTAGGAGGGTTACTCAATTTAAAACGAAAATAACTTCTTCTACGTGTGTTCATTTTGGCTCTACCATATATCAAATCAAATATTGTGGAATGATACACACTCTGGTAACCACCGAAACCCTTTCTGACATTCCTCAACCCCCTAAAAGACCTAAAATCCCTTTGGATGGTCAAAAGATTGTCTTTTGGTGTCCGTTTTACAATAAATTCTTCTATGGGTGTCTTTTTTTCCTCTGCCACATTTCAAATCGAAGATCGTTACAAGACCTACACACCTATAACCACTGATGCACCTTCTAGCATCCTTGAAGGCCCAAAAATGTACTTAAACCCACCAAAAGACCATAACATCTACTCAGAGAGTCTGTTTTGCCTCTACCATATATCAAATCGAATCTTTCGACTAGATATACACATCTTTGACCAATAGGAACACCTTATCACGTTCTTAAAGACCCAAAAGGTCCTTAATTCCTCTAAATGACTATAAATTCTGCTCTAGGTCTCCCTTTCACCTCTACCACATATCAAATTGAAGCTTGCGACTAGCTCTACACATATGTGACAACCATGAACAACTAAATAACCCTAGAAAACCATGGATAACCCCGTAAACACTAAAAGCCATTAAAACCCACACAAAACCCTAAAAAACCCTAAAAAACCTTAAAAACCCTAACAAACAATAATAAACCCTAACCAAATCGAACAAACCCTAACAAACCCTAAAACCCCCCAAAACCCCCAAAACCCCAAAAAACATAACAAACACTAAAAAACCCAAACAAACCCTAAAAAGCCCTAAAAAACTCCCAGAATCACCACGAAACCCCAATAAACACAAATACCCTGAAGAAAACCTAAAAACTACTAAGAAACCATAAGAAACCCTAACATAACCCTAAAAACCCTAAAAACCCTAACAAAACCCTATGAAAACCTAAGAAACACTAACACACCCTTTGAAACCCTAAAACACCCTTAGAAACCCTTACACACCCTTAGAAACCCTATCACACCCTTAGAAAACCAAAAAACCCCATAGAAACCCTAACACAACCTTAGAAATCCTTAGAAACCATAGCACACCCTTAAAAACCCTAATCCACCCATAAAAACCCTAAACCACCCTTAGAAATCCTAACATGCCCTTAAAAACCATAACAAACCCTTAGACACCCTAAATTACTCGAATAAGAACTAATAAATCCTAAAAAACCCTACGAACCAATAATAAACTATAATAAACCCTAATAAACCCTAAAGCCCACTACTAAACCCTAATAAACACTAATAAATCGTAATAATCCCTAAAACCGTATTAGACCCCAACAAAGGCTACAAAATACCTAAAACCCAAATATACAACAAAAACACTATTAAACCATTCAAAATGCTAATAGTCACAAAAAAGCCCAAAACAAACCTGGAAAATCTTAACAAAACCCTAAAAAACCATTAAAACCAAAAAACCCCTAAAAATTTTGGGAGGGCCGGGAATAGCCCAAACCTCGCATCTTCCTTGCCCTAAAAAGCCTAAAAATCCTAAAAAATCCTAAAAAACCCAAAAAAACCCTAAATTCCATAAAACCCATAAATATCCAAAAAAACCGAGAAAACCCGAAAACAAACATAAAACCCCAAAAAACCTCAAAAAACCACCAAAAACCCTAAAAAACCTAAAAACCAATAAAAACGCTAAAAACCCAAAAATGCCTAAAAATGCCGAACAAAACACTAAACAACCCTATGAAACCCATAAAACCCCCTAGAAAACCTTAAAAACCTCAAAAAGAAACCCTAATACACCCTAAAGAACCCAAAAAACCGTAAAGAACCCAAAAGAACCACTTAAGCCACTAACAATGCTACATAAACCCCATCAATTGCTACAAAAAACCGTAAATGCTTCAATACCCACAAAATGCATCAAAACCCTAAAATGCTAAAATAACCCTAACAAAGCATAAAAAATCTAAACACACCCATAAAACCCAAAAAGAATGCATAAAACCCCAAACAACTCAAACAAACCGTAACAAACCTTAAAAACACTAACAAAACCTAACAAACCCTAACAACCACTAATAACCCCCCAAGAACAACTAATAAACCCCAATAACCCATAAAAACCCACTATTAAACCCTAAAATCCATAACAAACACTAATAAATCATAATAACCTTCAATAAACCCTAACGAACTCTATTAGACCCTAATAAATGCTTCAAAAGACCTAAAACCCCTAATATACAATAAAAACACTATTACACCATAATAAACTATAATAATCACTAAATACCTTAACAAACCCGACAAAATGCTAAAAAATCTCCAAATAATAGCCTACAAAACCCTACAACCCACTAATAATCCCTAAAAACCCTAAAAACCCCAAAATAAATCGTTACAAACCCAAAAAAACCTAAATAAATCATTAAAAATTCTAACAACGCCAAATAAATCGTAACAAACCGAAACAAACCATAACAAACCCCTAATAAACCCTAATAAAACCTAAGAAATCATAATAAACCCTAATAAGTCGTTATAAAACCAAATACATTTTACTAAACCCTAATAAATAAAATAACCCTAATAAATCCAATATATCCCTAAAAAATGTTGATAAACCCTAGAAAAAGTTATTAACGCCTAAAAAAGCCCAATAAAACCCTAATAACAATAAAAAATTCTAATAAACTATAACATATCTTAAAGAACACAAATAAACCCTAAAAACCCCTAATAAACCCTAAACATCCATATTAAACTCTAAAAACACTAAAAACCCCTAAACAACCCAAAAATGCTAAAACACATTATATAAACCCTAAAAACTGCTACAATACCCACACAAACCCTAAAACACACTAAAAAACCCTAACAACCCCTATCAATCCCAAAAAAAAACAAATAAACCCATAAAACCCACCAAAAACCATTAAAAATCTATCAGACACCATGAAAAACCATAAACATCCGTTAACAACCCTAAAAAACACTACAAAACATAAAAAATCATTAATATAATTAAAAGGCTTCAAATAGATACATAAACCCTAAAATGTTACATAAACCCTAAAATATTCAATAAAAACCCTAAAAATGCAATATAAACAAAAAAACGCAACATATACCCAAAAAACACTACCTACACCCTAAAAGCACTACATAAACCCTAGAAATGTAACATAAACCCTAAAACACACAACATAAATCCAACAAAACACAACATAAACATTAAAAACTGCAATGTAAAACCTAAAAACTGAATATAATCCCTAAAAGCACTCTAGGAATCCTAAAAACGAAACATAAACCCTAAAAAATGGAACATAAACAATACGTCACCCCTAAAAATACTACATAAACCTAGAAAGCACAACATAAACCCGAAAAATGCTACATAAAACCTAAACCCTAAACACGCATCATAAACCCACAAAACATTACATAAACCCTAAAAATGATATATAAAACCTAAAACTACTAACTAAACCCTAAAAATACTATATAAACACTAAAAATGCTACATAAACTATAACAACATTACACAAACCCTAAAAAGTGCTACAGAAACACTAAAGACGCTTCAAAACCCTCAAAAATATTAAACCCTAATATAACATAATATAAAAACTTAAACCCTAATAAACCACTAAAGAACCACTAAAGCCACTAACAGCGCTACCAAAACCCTATCAATTGCTACAAAAACCAAAAAATGCTTCAAACCCCACAAAACGCAACAAAACCCCAAAAAATGCTAAAATAATCCTAACAATACATAAAAAATTCAAACACACGCATAAAACCCAAAAAAAAATGCATAAAACCACAAACAACTCAAACAAACCCTAAAAACCCTAACAACCCTAACAAACCCTAACAACCACCAATAACCCCAAAGAATCACTAACAAACCCTAATAACCCCTAAAACCCACTATTAAACCCTAAAAACCATAATAAACATCAATAAATCGTAATAACCTATAATAAACCCTAAAAAACTCTATTATACCCTAATAAATGCTAAAAAAACCATAAAACCCCTAATATACATTAAAAAACACTAACAAACAATAATAAACGCTAACAATCACTAAAAACCCTAACAAACCCGGCAAAAAGCTTCTAAAACCTCTGAATAATAGCCTACAAAACCCTACAACCCACTAATAAACCCTAAAAAACCCTAATAACACAAAATAAATCGTAACAAACCCTAAAAACCCCAAATAAACCGTAACAAATCCTAACAGCACCAAATGAATCGTAACAAACTAAAACAAACCATAAAAACCCCCTAATAAACCTCAATAAAACCTAACAAAGCATAATAAACCCTAACAAATCGTAATAAACCATAATACACGTTACTAAACCCTAATAAATAATATAAACCCTAATAAATCCAAAATAACCCTAAAAAGGTTGATAAACCCTAGAAAAAGCTATTAATGCCTACAAAAGCCCAATAAAACCGTAATAGACAATAAAAACCGCTTATAAATAGTAACAAATCCTAAAAACAATAATAAACCATAAATTACCCTAATAAACCCTAAAGAACAATACTAAATTCTAAATAACACTAAATAACTCTAGAGAACCCAAAAAAAATCTACAACACATTATATAATCCCTAAAAACTGTCACTACTGGAAATACAGTCTTTCCCAACGGTTCTAAACCGTTCGTAAAGGCTGAAGAACCGTTGGTATATGTTATACCAACGGTTCTGTAAACTGTAGGGAAGTAAGCCATTGTGAAACCTTTTCCCAACGATTTATAGTGAACCATTGAGATAGGTTGGGGAATAAATACCTTATCCCAATGGTTCTGCCAAACTGTTGGGAAATCCCAAGCAGTCTTCCTCTTTCCCAATGGTTAGAAACCGTTGGGAAAAGTTTTTTACCAACGGTTCATAGAACCTTTGGTAAAAAAATCCCAGAGATGCTATGGAAACGGTTCGAAACTGTTGGCATAGCCTATGCTATGCAAATTGCACAGCAGCTTGCAATTTGCACAGCAGGTCTGCAATTTGCGCACCAGGTCTCATTTTGTGCATTCCCTCTCATTTTCAATCCAATTATTGTACCTGCAATAAACTAACATATACATATACAATTATTGTACCTGCAATAACCAACTAACACATACATATAGAGAACAAATTCATACACATTTAAAATATACTGCATCATGGAACTATACACATCCATAATTAAATTAGAATTCATAACGTAATTATAAACATACATAATTCATTTAAAATTCAATTTAAAATTTAGATGATGATTATATGTGGAATCTAAATTTCAATTTATATTATGATCGGTTTTTCATATACCATATATTTTTACCTAAAAGGATGTCCATTTTAAACAAAATACATACACCTGGAGTGATACCGGCCACATCACGCCTCAGATTGAGGAGGGGTTGACTCATACACGTCACATATGACCCGAGGATCATTGTGCTAAAGTATCAACACCATCCGAATGCGTTTGGTCAGTTTTCCGTATGCTAGTTGATGTTTTTCAATTAAAATGACATCCTTTTGAAACAAAAGACAGACACTTTGAGTGGTGCCGGCCACACCACGTCTCAGATTGAGGCGGGGTTGATTTGTTCACATCCCATGTGACCCATGGATCATTCTCCTAAATTTCAACGGAAACCAAATGCATTTGGTTGGTTTTCCATATGTACTTAAAATCTTGTCAATTTTAAACAAAAGGGAGCCACTTAGAGTGATCCCTGCCACACCATTCCTCGGATTGAGCTCAGGCTGACTTGTACACGTCACATATGACCCATGGATCGTTTTCCTAAAGCATAAACACATTTCGAATGCATTTGGTCGGTTTTCCGTATGTCAGTTGTTCTTCTCACTTATAATCCTGACCATTTTAAACAAAAGAAAGACAATATGAATGGTTTCGGCCACATCGTTCCTCGGATTGAGGCAGAGTTGACTCATACACGTCACATATGACCTGTGGATCGTTGTGCTAAAGTATCGACACAATCCGAATTGTTTGGTCGGTTTTCTGTATGTTAGTTGATGTTTTTCAATTAAAATGATGTCCTTTTGAAACAAAAGACAGAAACTTTGAGTGGTGTCGGCCACACCGCATCTCATATTGAGGTAGGGTTGATTCGTACACGTCACATATGACCCATGGATCGTTCTCCTAATGTTTTAACAGAAACCGAATGCATTTGTTCGGCTTTCCGTATGTACTTAAAATGTTGTCCATTTTAAACAAAAGGAAGCCGCTTAGAGTGATCCCGGCCACACCGTGCCTCAAATTGAGCCAGGGTTGACTAGTACACGTCACAAATGACCCATGGATCGTTTTCCTAAATCATCAACACATTTCGAATGCGTTTGTTTGGTTTTCCTTATGTCATTTGTTCTTTTCACTTATAATCCTGTCCATTTTAAACAAAATAGAGACACTCTGAATGGTGTCAGCCACACCGCACTTCGGATTGAGGCGGGGTTGACTCGTACACGTCACATATGACCTGTGGATCTTTGTGCTTAAGTTTCAACAGAAATAGAATGTGTTTGGTTGGTTTTCCTTATGCCAGTTGAAGTTTTCAATTAAAATGATGTCCTTTTGAAACAAAAGACACGAACTTTGAGTGGTTTTGGCCACACTACATCTCAGATTGAGGCGTGGTTGATTTGTACATGGCACAAATGACCAATGGATCTTTCTCCTAAAGTTTCAACGGAAACCGAATTCGTTTGGTTGGTTTTCCGTATGTACATAAAATATTGTCCATTTTAAACAAAAGGGAGCCACTTAGAGTGATCCCGGCCACACCGTGCCTCGTATTGAGACTGGGTTGACTTGTACACGTCACATATGACCCATGGATCATTTTACTAAAGCATCAACACATTTAGAATGTGTTTGGTCAGTTTTCTATATGTCAGTTGTTCTTTTCACTTATAATCATGTCCATTTTAAACAAAAGAGAGACACTTTGAATGGTGTCGGCCACATCATACCTCAGATTGAGGTGGGGTTGATTCGTAGACGTCACATAGGACCCGTGGATCGTTTTGCTAAAGTATTGACACAATCTGAATGCGTTTGGTCGGTTTTCTGTATGCTAGTTGATGTTTTTCAATTAAAATGACGTCCTTTTGAAACAAAAGACAAACACTTTGAGTGGTGATGGCCACACGGCATCTCAGATTGAGGCGGTGTTGATTTGTACACGTCACATATGACCCATGGATCATTCTCCTAAAGTTTCAATGGAAACTGAATGCGTTTGTTTGGTTTTCCATATGTACATAAAATGTTGTCCATTTTAAACAAAAGGGAGCCACTTAGAGTGATCCCAGCCACATCGTGCATCGGATTGAGCCCGGGTTGACTCGTACACATCAGAAGTGACCATGGATCGTTTTCCTAAAGCATCAACACATTTAGAATGTGTTTGGTTGGTTTTCCAAATGTCAGTTGTTCTTTTCACTTATAATCCTGTCCATTTTAAACAAAAGAGAGACACTCTGAATGGTGTCGGCCACACCACGTTTCGGATTGAGGCGGTGTTGACTCGTACACGTCTCATATGACCCGTGGATCGTTGTGCTAAAGTATCGACACAATCTGAATGCGTTTGGTCAGCTTTCCGTATGCCAATTGATGTTTTTCGATTAAAATGACGTCCTTTTGAAACAAAAGACAGACACATTGAGTGGTGTCAGCCAAACCACATCTCAGATTGAGGTGGGGTTGATTCTTTCACCACACATATGACCCATGGATTGTTCTCCTAAAGTTTCAATGGAAACCGAATGCATTTGGTAAGTTTTCCGTATGTACTTAAAATGTTGTCCATTTTATGAGAATCCTCATGTGTCTATTAGTGGAATGGTATTTACTTAAAATATTGTGGACATTCATAGAAAATATTTTTATATAATTCTTAGTATGGATTAGATTTTAGTTTATCATGCTATGAATCATTTTGGAGCTAACAATGTCATGCCCAATGAATACATCTCTTTTATAACATACCAAGAATCTATGATATTGATTAGATGTGTAAATGTGATTTACATTGATTATCATGATGAAAATAAATAAAATATATATTATATATTTTCTAGTAGTAAATCTAATCAAGTAGGGTGGGGGGCTGTCCAGCAGGGCTATCCGAGGGGCTGTCCGGGGGGTGTCTGGGGGGCTGTCCGGTGGGTGTCCGGGGGGCTGTCCGGGGACCAAGGAGGAGGGTGGGGGTTGTGTGTGTGTGGGGGGGGGGGGGGTAGTCTGGGGGGTGTGCGGGGGGTTGTTTGGGGTCCAAGGAGGAGGGTGGGGGGATGTCTGGGAGGCTGTCATGGAGGCTGTCTGGGGGGCTGTCTAGGGTCCAGGGAGGATGGTGGGAGGGCTGTCCGGGGGGCTGTTCGGGGTGCTGTCTGGGGGATGTCTGGGGGGTGTCCAGGGTCCAATGATGATGGTGGGGGTTGTCCAGAGTCCAGGAAGTAGGAGGGTTCACAAACACACAACCACTAAAAGACATCAACATCCATGAAAACAGGCAATATATAAAAATAACCCAACTCCAATACTATACTACATGTCTGGATAATACCAACAACTAGAATAGATTTAACATTAAATCTCAGTAATATCAGTAAAAAAATGTAAAGGATCAACTTGTCCCACATCACCATCACCATCATCACCATCATCATCACCCTCATACTCATCCCCATCATCGTCCTCACCCTCCTCAGCACCCTCCTCCTCGCCCTCACCCTCCTCCTTGCCCTCACCACCCGCCTCGCCCTCTTCCTCTCCCTCCTCTTCCGCATCAGACTCCTCACCATCATCATCATCAAGTTGGACATCATCTTGACCACCACTAGAACATCCAAATGGTGCACCATATATAGAACGTATCGATGACATATACTCATCAAAAGCTGGGCTGGCCTCTGCTGGAAGTGTTGGACATAGAACTTCAATAAATTTCATAAACGCACTGTTTTCCCTAGCAGACTATTCTTCCATCTCTGTGGCCCTTTTCTAATCTTGTTCTTCCTGTGCCCTATCTTTTTTCAGCTCAGTGGCACTACAGCTCATACCTGAGGAGGGACAATACCTTGTCGGGGCTATCCCAGGTCGGCATCATACTCTGCTAGGATGCTCCTCTCCTAACACCTGATGTAAGTGATCTGTTGGCCCAAAATTGTCTGGTTCTTGGGCATCAAGGGCCTCTAAAGCAACTTGTTACAAATATAAATATATTATTATGTTACATAATAGATATTAAAATATAAAATCAACAGATTAAAACTTACAATCTTCTACTGAGTCGCTTCGTTGACGGCACTTCCATCATTTTTCCGTTTACTCGAGCAAAACAGTTTTGCTCGAGGCACACGTCCTTAAATATTCTGTATTTACCTCTACAATGACATTGAAAACTAAAATTATATTAAAAATTTAGAAAATTATTAAATAATTAAGAAAACAAAATAAAATGTAAGTCGGAAAGAAAACTTATAGAAAATTTTCATACCTGCTTCCTCTCATGATCTGGCATCGTCGTACGTCCTAGTGTGTGGAGGTATTTTTTTCATCAATGTTTTTTTTTATTTTTTCCAGATTATTACTAAATAAAATTCTATAATTCCAAGGATAATATTAATGAAAATAATGAAAGTTATTATTTAAATAACTTAAATGTAATTCTTACCCTAAACTGGGTACTCGTCCAATGAGTAATCATCTGACGATACTACTCTATAGGACAATCATCCATGACTAGTACAACCTCTAATTAAGTGCCAACTTTAGAAAACCATCCAATATACATCTCATTCTTGTAGGCTCTCCAAATCTCTCCTAAATCCTTTAAACATTCCGCTCGATCACCCTCACCATCGGGAAAATTAAATCGAAGATGACATCAAAATATTAATTCATATAAATACAAAAATAATCCATGGCATTAAATACAACAGATTTTTTTACCCATGTCTCTGCCCAAGCTCTATCCTTGACCTCATGTGGAAAATGTCTCCACGACAGTGGGATGACGGGAATGATGTCGGAGTATTTGGAAAGCGTCGCCAAAAAACTCCGACATTGCTGCCCTGATTTCTCAACCATTTGGTTGTCTTCATTGTAATCCACCATAACCTGTGTGCGGCAGTTCCACACTAAACGCATGCTTGTATGCCCTCGCCCCCGCCTCCTGTCAGTATATGTATCTGTCATGAAAGAAAAAAAAATATTTTATCAAAACATGTTATGATGAAAATAAATATTGCTATAAAAATTTGTTAGGGTTTTATAAATATAATTGTACCAGTCTGATCACTGAGTGCCGCCGGATCCACAAAAACTGATGGAACACCCTGTGGTGGAACAGGAGTCGAAGACGATGGAATATAGAAGCTCGGAGAGACAGAAGTAGAAGGAAAAGAATATGGGACGGTGGTATGACCGGATTCTGACTTTGGAGTGGGAATCATCATGGGATGTGAAAATGATGGGGCAGAAGATGTAGAAGGTAGCGAAAACATAGGAGGCCTAAATATACCGTGTGTCCCTAATGAAAAACTGGGATCAGAATGTGGGAAGGATGACATGTCAGTGGGAGGGGAAGGGTCTAGTCGGGCACGCGCATCTGATCATCAACCTCTGGTACGAACCCTCCACATACCACCGACCTTAGTACTAGGACCAGTACTAGGCTCCTCGTCAAATAACTATCGAGGTATAAGTGCATCCTACAAAAATGTTTACAAAAAATTTAATCATATGACATTATATATTCTTTAAATATATATATTTGAAATAAAGTACTCACTGTAGGCACTAATGGTGGAACTCCCATTTCCACCATCTGACAATTTTTCTCCATCATTTTTTTCCTTCGTCTCTCTTCAATTGGCTGCATTTCCTGCTTTTGAAAACAAATATGTAATTACATAGAAAAATGAAACTAATGTGTAAACCAAAAAACTAAATATATGATGAAATAGGGGGATTCATTTGTAATTTAGCTATCAAATGTTTTAGAAGATCTTGAATGAATTTAATAAATCACACAAGTTGTAATTTTCACCAAGTTAGAAATATTGTTTGACTAGGTTTGAATACAGTTCAATTCCAAATTAGAAAATGAAATTCAAATAAAACAGCAACCAATAAACATTGAAAATTCACATAACGGTCAAGTCAGCTAAAACATATTTGTGATCAATACTAAATCAATTTGAATATTACCAACCTTAACAACCCAAATCGAGGTAAACCAAAAGAATTGAGAACATGGATGAATGATTCTATATATTTTCAACCACAACATCAGGTTCACAATAAACTCTGACAATTGAGCTTTTGGAGTCATCAAAAGAAATAAATGGATTGGTTCCAATGGCAATAGGGACAGTGTCAATTCCATCATCACCATCATCAAAAATATGTCTTGGAATTACTTCAACTATGACACCAAATCCAGGTCGAAGTTGGTCTTTGACATAAAAAACTTGTTTAGATATTGATGCCAACACATATGGTTCTTCGGTAGCAAGAGTGCGAGTCATATTAATTACTCGAAATCCACAATCATCAATAAATGTTCCATGTCTCATCATCGAATCAAATCAATGGAATTTCATCATCATGACTCATCCATGAAAGTAATAATCCAATATTAATATTTTCTCAACGACTTCATAATAACCCACATTTTCAGTTTCCCTTGTTCTTTTCTTGTTTAGTGACAATAAATTTGTACCCATTTATAACAATTGATTTAAAGTCACGAACCACTGTATTAAGACCAAAAGCCAAAGAACTTATATCCTCAGAGATAGAGTCAGCAGAAAAACTCAATACATGCAATATAAATGACTGTTAAACTTAATTTAATATTGAAATAATTAATTTAGATAGTAATATTTTTACCTTCAATTTTAACCAAGCAGAAAACTCTTTTCTATGCAAAGTCTCTATTCTTCTCAAAGAAAAAGAACGATGCATCCTATTTATCAGTGTTTTATGTTACTTTTAGATAAAAAAATATGAATAGATTAATAGATGTATATGTAAGATATACATAATCAATTTAGTTACCTAATATAGTCATCGAACAAATCACAGTTGAAAAAAAATGTGCGATGTGCCATCTCCTGCTCTTCATGGCTTAATGTCTTCAATGTATATGATCCAAGAATTCCTACTGTTTGAGGAAGTGATGGAAAACTGGGTTCAATTTTCTCATAGTGTTCTTCTTCATTTCTCATTGGTTTTTTCAATATTGTAGTAAGACCAGACAAATACATCGAGTAGAAATCCATACATTCTTGAGCCAGGTAACAGTTCACGATAGAACCTTCGGGATGATTTCTGTTTCGGACATAAGACATTAATGTGAACATATTTATTTCAGTTGGATACATCCAATGAAACTAAATAGGTCCTCCGAGAAGTATTTTAGTGGGAATATGGACAGTCAGATGCAGCATGCATGTGAAAAATGATGGAGGAAATATTTTCTCCAACTCACACAAAATTAATGGGGCATCTGTCAACATTTTTTTCAAGAAAGAATTGGACAACTTCTTAGCACAAAGATATCTAAAAAAATTGCACAACTGAATAACATCCACCCTTACATTATTGGATAGAAGATGACAGATTGCTATTGGAAGCAACTCATGCAGTAGAACGTGATAATCATGAGTCTTCAAAGATTTTAGATTCAACTCTCTTCTGTTGACCCATTTAGATATGTTGCTTGAATAAAAATCAGGAACTCTAATTGTCTCTAATACTTCCAGAAATTTTTTTTCGTAGGTGTAATCACATAAGAAGTACAAGGAAGTTGTCATTTATTTTCACTGATACGCACCGGATGCAATTCTGGTCTGATTCCCCAATACACCAAGTCACGCTGAGATCGTAAATCATCTTTTGCATTCCCCTTGAAATATAGAAGAACTGAAAGCAACATTTCGCATATATTCTTTTCAATATGCATTACATCTAAGAAATGACGTAACAAATTGGTTGACCAATAAGGAAAATCGAAAAAGATACTCCTCTTCCTCCAATTGTAATAGGTTTCAGTAGAAACATTCTTTCTCTTTCCTGATTTCATTTGACCCTTCCTGAATGAAAAACTGAAATCTTTCAATTCATTAAGCACATCAGTTCCAGACATACGCTGAGGTGGATCATCAGTCTCTATTGTATTATCAAATCTTCGACGATTCATTCTATATGGATGATCCTTTGTCAAGAATCGTCGATGTCCCATAAAACTGAAACTACAGTGATGTTTCAGTCTTATGGATCGTGTATTCTTCATATAAACTGGACATTATATTTTTCACTTCGTGCTCCATCTAGACATCATTACATAAGCCAGAAAATCATTGATTGTCCACATAAGCACAGCACGCATCTGAAATATGTCTTTCGAACATGCAACGTATGTGCGTACACCCACATCCCAAAGAAGTTTCAACACTTTTATTAAAGGTTGCATGTATACATCAATATCAATGCCGGGATCATAAGGACCAGATATGAGTATACTCATGAAAGTGAAAGGTTATTTCATACACAACCATGGCGGAAGATTATAAATGTGTATAAAAACTGGCCATGTGATGTGTGAAGTAAGAATCTGCCCAAACGGATTAAAACCATTACATGAAATACCCAGCCTCACATTATGCACGTCAGCTGCAAAATCAGGATGTCGAGCATCAAATCGCTGCCATGCAAATCCATCTGTAGGATGAACCAACTCATCATTAGTATTCTTTCTCTCGGTATCATGTCATCTCATTTTTATTGATATGTCATCAGACATAAAAAGATTCGGGTGTCTGGGGATCAATGGAAAGGGACACATTACATTCTGTGGAACGCGGAATGGTGTTCCATCAGATTTTGACTTCCAGCGGGATGTTCCACATGTTATACAATCATTTCGTTCAGCGGTTTCCTCACAGAATAAACTGTAATTTTTCGGGAAAGCATGAATTTTGTTTCTTGAAAATCCAAGTTTCTCAACTAACTTTCATGCAATATAGTGGTTTCAGAGAATATATACATCATTTAGAAGTAAATATTTCAATAGGGTAATAATGTAATTGATTGCTGTATTAGAAAACCCATACATAGTTTTCCCATGAAACAATCAGATTAAAAATTCCAGATTTTTCATTCTATTGCAATGTCGATATACTGGAGTCATGGAAGCATCATTCAATTTTTTCATCCTATCAATATCATCATTTTCACTAGATGCATCAGCTGTCCTCATATCAAAGTCTTATTGAGTCAAAATCCTTCTTTTTCATGATGACGAATAAAAGGAAACTGATCATCTAACAAATTCTTCATTCCAGTCCTTTCATTTTGATCATCACCAATTTGAGATTTCATTTTCTCCCCATTGTGATACCACACAAAGTAGTTTTCTTGAAAACCATTTTTGGTTATGTGGTAGCTGACTTCTTCACGGCTCAACCAAGGTCTACCAACACAATTGGAACATGGGGAGTTTATGCGACCACTTTCTGAAGCATTGTGAAATGAAAAATCTATAAAGCTCTCCAAATTGTTTTGAAAATCGCTTGAGATCTGATTGGTTTCATACATCCAAATTCTGTCCATTCTGTAAAAAGAATTTATATAATTCATTTTGTCCAAATAAATTCAATATAATTGAACTTTAATAGAAAATATCTTTCGAAATCCATTTTAAATAATAAAATCCATGTGATCATTTTTAACAAATATTTGGAGTATTCTCAAGGCACCCCCATTTAGAAAAGTCACATTAAATGCCCAATTTCCATGCCAAACCATTGAAAAAAATTAACATGAGACAATCATCAACCACAAATAACTTAACTGGAAATTAAAAAAACAGAAACCAAATGTGATATAGAATTTAATTTTAAGTTTGGGGAAATGAGATTAAATAGAGACAACGACATCATAAATGGTTCCAACATCATAAATTTTTATTAAAACCACCCATAATAGGAATGGGAATTCCTCATACACCTAATCCCTAATAAAACAAACCAAATCTCTAATTAAAACATTGAATTTACGGTTTCCACCCCACTTGGACAACCATACCCCCACCCCACCCACCCTACATAGACAACCCTACCCCCACCCCACTTGGACAACCCAGCACCCCCCACCCCACATGGATAGCCCTACCCCCACCCCACTTTGAAAACCCAGCCCCCCCCCCCCCCACCATACATAGACACCCCTACCCCCCACAACCAACTTGGAAAACCCAGCCACCCCCCCCCCACCCCACCTGGACAACCCTACCGTCACCCCACGTGGATAACCCATCCCCCCACCCTACATAGATAGCCCCTCACCCACCCCACCTACACACCCTCCCCACCCCACTTGGATGACCCTGCCTGGACACCCTCCCCCACCCAACCTTCACACCCTCCCCCACCCCAAACGGCCCTACCCCCACCCCATTTGGACAACCCAACCCCCTCCCCCACCCTACCTAGACAACCCATCCCCCACCCTACCTAGACATCCCCCCCCCCACCCCAAACAGCCCTACCCCCACCCTATTTGGACAACCCAGCCCCCTCCCCCAACCTACCTAGACAGCCCCTTCCCCACTCTACCTAGACAACCCCTCCCCCACCCCAAACAGCCGTACCACCACCCCATTTGGACAACCCAGATCCCTCCCCCACCCTACCTAGACAGCCCCTCCCCCACCCTACCTAGAAATCCCCTCCCCCACCCCAAACAGCCCTACCCCCACCCCATTTGGACATCCCAGCCCCCTCACCCACCCTACCTAGACAGCCCCCTTCCCCACCCTACCTAGACAGCCCCTCCCCCACCCCAAACAGCCCCACCCCCACCCCATTTGGACAACCCATCCCCCTCCCCCACCCTACCTAGACAACCCCCTCCCCCACATAACCTAGAAAACCCCTCCCCCACCCCAAACAGCCCTTCCCCCACCCCATTTGGACAACCCAGCCCCCTCCCACACCCTACCTAGACATCCCCCTCCCCCACCCTACCTAGACAGGCCCTCCCCCACCCCAAACAACCCTACCCCAACCCCATTTGGACAACCCATCCCCTCCCCCACCCTACCTAGACAGCACCCTCCCCCACCCTACCTAGACAGCCCCTCCCCCACCAGAAACAGCCCTACACCCACCCCATTTGGACAACCCATCCCCCTCCCCACCCTACCTAGACAGCCCCTCCCCCACCCCACTTGGATAGCCCTTGACATCCTCCCCCACCCCATCTGCACACCCTCCCCCACCTCAAATTGAAACATAAATTCATCAAAATCATAATCCAATTTTCAAATAAAATAAATTCCACCAAAAGTACCATATCACCCCACTAAACAAACCCTTTACCATGTTTGATGTATAGAACAAAAAAAATAAACCAAATCCAAGGGTTCCGTAGACAGAAACCCTAATTTAGCCTAAATCAAAACATCAAACACCAAGAAAATAGAGAAATAACGCAAAAACTAAGGTAACACTTATTAATTTGAAGTGTGAAATAAGATTTTGTTTGATTGAAGATGGATCTTGGGTGGAAAGAGTGTCGCAGCCAAGAAGAATTCTGGAGCTCTCTGTCTGCAATCAGTCTGTAATCGGGCTGGGTGGGGGTTCGGCTGGTCTGTATTTGGGGGAAAGCTTTCCCAATGATTTTAAAAACCGTTGGGAAAGATAGATTACTCCCAACAGTTTCATTAAACCATTGGGAAAACTAATTTTTTCCCTATTTTTCCCAACAGTTTCATCAAACCATTGGGAAAAATAATTTTCTTTCAATCTTTCCAAACGGTTTCAACAAACTGTTGGGAAAAATCAATTTTTATAGATCAATACCAATGGTTAATGCAAACCGTTGGTAAAGATCACTTATACCAATGGTTCAAAATATACGTTGGTATAAAACTATTGGGAAAACCATGATTTCCATTAGTGAACTACAATACCCAAACAAACCCTAAAAAACACTAAAAAACCCTAACATCCCCTATTAATCCCAGAAAACAAATAAACCCATAAAACCCCCCAAAAAAACATTAAAAATATATCAGATACTATAAAAAACCATAAACACCTTTTAACAACCCTTAAAAACCCTAAAAACACTAAAACCGTAAACAGCCATTAAAACCCTAAAAAGGCTTCAAATAGATACATAAACACTAAAAATGTCACATAAACCCAAAAAATTGCAACTAAAACCCTAAAAACGCAACATAAACATAAAAATGCAACATAAACACAAAAAATGCAACATAAACCCTAAAAGTACTACATAAACCCTAGAACTATAACATAAACCCTAAAAACACATAATAAACCCTAAAATCGCAACATAAACATTAAAAAATGCTACATAAAACCTAAAAACACAATATAAACTCTAAAAAACTCCATGAACCCTAAAAATGTCACATAAACCCTAAAAATGCAACATAAATGCTACATCACCCATAAAAAGGCTACATAAACCAAGAAAACGCAACATAAACCCTAAAAAATGCTACATAAAACCTAAACCCTAAACACACTACATAAAACCTAAAAAAATTACATAACCCCTAAAATTGATACATAAAATCTAAAACTGCTAACTAAACCCTAAAAATGTAACATAAACACTAAAAATGCTACATAAATTCTAACAACGCTACACAAACCCTAAGAAATGCTACAAAAACCCTAAAGACGCTTTAAAACCCTCAAAAATATTAAACCCTATTATACCATAATATAAAAAATAAAACCCTAATAAACCCCAAATAAAATCTAATAATCCATAAAAATAGCTTATAATCCCAAAAATCATAAGAAGCTCTACTCAACCATAATAAAACACCCAGAAAATCCAAATAAACCATAAGAAATGATAATAAAACCTAATAAACACTAAAAAAACGTTAAGAAAACCAAAACAACCCTAACCAACCCTACTAGACAATAATAAACACTAATAAACCCAAATAAACCCCAAACAAACCCTAAAAAGCCCTAATAAAGCATAAATATGGCCAAATAAACCCCGCTCAACCCTATCAAACCTTAACACACCATAATAACCCCTAATAAAACCCTACAAAACCATAATAATTGAAAAATTCTAGTAAAAATTAAAAAATCCCTAGAAACCCAGAAAAACTCTAATATAAACTAATAAACCCTAAAAACTCTCACACGCAATAAATAATGATCACAAACAATAAAAACGTACTATATTACATAAAAAGTCCTTAAAACACTAATATAACCTTATAAAGGCAAAAAACACTAATATACCTTAAAAATCCCTAGAAACCCTAATAAACGATAATAAACTCTAATATAACCAAAGAAACCCTAAATCTCTCACAGACAAAAAAAAAATGCTCAAAAAAAATAAAAACATGCTATAATATCTAAAAAGACCTAACAAACACAAATATAACCTTATAAAACCAAAAAAACTAATAAACCACTAAAAAACCATAATAAACCCTAAAACTCCCAAATAAACCCGAATAAAAACGAATAAACTCTAATGAAACCCTAATAAAACCCTATAAATACATTCTCAATGCTAAAAACCTTGAAACACCATAACAAACCTAATAAAACCCAATTAAACCGCAATAAACAATAAAACGCAAACACACCATTAAAAAGTCCAAGAATCCCTAATAAACCATAATAAATTCAAATAGAAGCTAATAAACCATTAAAAATTTTCACAAATACTAAAAACATGCTAATAAAACCTAAAAATTCATAACAACCCCTCATATATATTAACAAAAACAAAAACAACACTCACATACCCTAATAAAAATAGTAACAAACCTTTGTAAACACTAAAAATCCCTAACAAGCCCTAATAAACCGTTCTAAACCGTAACAAACCATAATAAAACCATAAAGATACCGATTCAACCCTAATATAACCCTAAAAATACATACTCAACCCTAATAAACCTTAACACACCATAATAAACTGTTATAAACCCCACTAAACCCTAAAAAATGCAAATATACCATTAAATAGTACTAAAACCCCAAATAAATGCTAATAAAACCAAACAAAGCATAAAAGTGCTAATAAACCCAAAGAAACACTACTAAACACTAAAAAAACCTAATATACCCTCTTACAAATTAATAAACAATAATGAACCATTATAAACCCTAATAAATCCTAAACATACCCAAATATACCGTAATATACCATAATATACACTAACAAACCCAAAACTATCCTAATAAAACCCTAAAATTACCTAATAAACCCTAATAAAACTTTACACACAATAATAAACCCAAAAAAATCCTAATAACCCCCACCAAGCCCTAAAAAATGCTTATATACCATTAAAAACCCTAAAACCCTAACAAACCATAATAAATGTTAATAATACCTAAAAATCCTAAAAAATGATAGTGAACCGTAAAAATACCTCTAATAATAATAGTAGAAAAAACACACGTGCATGTGCATATGCAGGTGCATGGTTTAAATAATAAATCATAATGCACATGCAAGTTCATATGCATGTGCATTTTTATGTGAACGATAATAAATAATAAATTATAAATAATAACACATGCACATACACATGTGTATGTGCATGTGCTTCTGAATGATAATAAGTAATAAATAATAACACACATCCAAGTGCATGTACATGTGCATGTGCATGGTAATAAACAATAAATAACAACAAAGACCACATGAATGTGAATTTTCATGTGAATGATAATAAATAATAAATAATAACACATGTGATAATAAATAATGCAAGTGTATTGTGTGTGCATGAGCATGAGAATAAATAATAATAACACATGTGATAATAGAATAATTCTCGTGCATTGCATTTTCATGTGCATGGTCATAAATAATATTTAATAACGCACGTGTACATGCATTTACATGTAATGATAATGATAATGACGCATGCACGTGCATGGTAATAAATAATAAATAACAACACACGTGCATGTGCATTTGTATTTGATGCTAAAAACAACAACAACAACAACAACAATAATAATAGAATAAAGTAGGTGCATTGCATGTGCATGTGTATAGTAGTAAATAATATATAAATAATAGTAAAAAAGAATGCACATGCATGTGCATGTGCGTTTACATTTGATAATAATACTAATAATACTAATTATAATAATAAAAATAATAACGCATCCACGTTCCTGGAAATAAATAATAAATAACAATGCACATGCATGTGGATTTGCATGTGATAATGATTATAATAATGATAATGATAATAATAATAATAATAATAAACTGTGATAATAATAATAATAAAAATAACAAAAGAATAATAAAAGTGCATTGCATATGCACGTTCGTGGTAATAAATAAGAAATAATAACGCGTGTGCATCGACATTTGCATGTGATGATAATAATAATAACAGCAGCAACAGTAGTAGTTATAATAGTAGTAGTACTAATTCATGTGATAATATAATATTGCATTTGCATTACGTCTGCACGTGCATGGTAATAAATAATTACGCATGTGCATTTCATTTTCATTTGATGTTGATGACGATGATAACAATAATAATAATAATATTATTATTATTATTACAAGTAACAACACATGTGATAATAGAATAACGCACATGCATTGAATGTGCATGTTTATTTATTTTCATGTGCATTTGCATGTGCATTTTCAAGTGATGATAATAACAATAACAAACAACAACAAAAACAACCACAATAACAATAATAAAAATAAGAATTACAATGTATGTGATAATAAAATAATGTGTGTGCTTTGCATGTGCATGTGCATGGTAATAAAAAATAAATAATAATGCAAGTGCATGTGCATGTTCATGTGCATGAGATGATAATAATAAAAAAATAATAACAATAATAATAATAATAATAATAACAACAACACATGTGATAATAGAATAACGCACGTGCATTGCATGTGCAGGGCATGATAATAATTAATAACTCATAGCGCATGTGATGATAATAATAACCATAATAGTAACATTATTAATAATAGTGCATGTGATAATAGAATAACGCACATGTATTGAATGTTCATGTGTATGGTAACAAATAATAACACACGTGCATTTTCATGTGCATTTGATGATAATAACAATAATAACAATAATAGTAATAGTAACAATAACAATAAAAATGCATGTGATAATAAAATAATGTAGGTGCATTTCCTGTTCGAGTGCATGGTAATAAATAATAACAGACGTGCATGTGTATTTTCATGTGTTGATAATAATAATAATAATATTAGTAATAATAATAATATTAGTAATAATAAGAAGAAGAAGAAGAACAACAACAACAACATATGCATGTGCATGGAAATAAATAATAAATAATAAATAATAAATAATAACACACGTACATCTGCATTTGCACGTGACTATAATAATAATAATAGTAGTAATAACAATAATGATAATGATAATAATGATAATGATAAATATGATAATAAGAACATGTGTGATAATAGAATAACACATGTCCTATCAAACCCTAACAAAACCTAACAAACCCTAACAACCACTAATAACCCCTAAGAACCACTAACAAACCCAAATAACACATCAAACCAACTATTAAACCCTAAAACCCTAATAAACACTAATAAATCATAATAACTTAAAATAAAGCCTAAAAACCCTATTAGACTCTAATAAATTATACAAAAACCATAAAACCCCCAATATACAATAAAAAACACTATTGAACCATAATAAATCCTAATAATCACTAAAAACACCAACAAATCCGGAAAAACACTACAAAACCCACCAAATAATAGCCTCTAAAACACTACCACTAGCTAATAAACCCTAACAAACCCTAATAACCCCATAATAAATCGTAGCAAACCCTAACAACCCCAAATAAATCATAACAAATCCTAACAATGCCAAATAAATCATAACAAACTGAAACAAACCATAATAAACCCCTAAGAAATGGTAATAAACCCAAACAAATCATAAAAAACCCTAATAAATCGCAATAAACCCAAATACATGTTAATAAACCCTTATAAATAAAATAAACACTTAAAACCCTAATAAACCCTAAATAACCTTAAAAAAGGTTGATAAACCATAGAAAAAGCTATCAATGCCAACAAAAGCCCAATAAAACCCAAATATACAATAAAAACGCTAATAAAATGTAACAAATCCTAAAGAACACTATAAAACCCTAAAGAACCCTAATAAACCTTAAAAAACCATAATAAACTATAATGAACACTAAAAAACCCTAAAGAACCCAAAAAACGCAAAAACACATTACATAAACCCTAAAAACCACTACAATACCCAAACAAACTCTAAAACACACTAAAAACCCTAAAACCCCTATCAATTCCAAAAAAGCAAATAAACCCATAAAAACACCCAAAAATCCATTAAAAAGCCATCAGATACCATAAAAACCATAGACACCCATTAACAACCCTTAAAGCCCCTAAAAACCACTACAAACCTTAAACAACCCTTAAAACCCTAAAAAAGGAAAAACATAGAAACATAAACCCAAAAACGTCACATAAACCCTAAAAATGCAACATAAACCCTAAAAATGCAACATAAACCCAAAAAACAAAACATAAACCCAAAAAATGCAAAATAAACCCAAAAAGCACTACATAAACCCTAGAACCATAACATAAACCCTAAACAACGCATCATAAACATTAAAAAACACTACATAAAACCTAAAAAACAACATAAACCATAAAAACACTACATGAACCCTAAAAATGTTACATAAACCCTAAAAATGAAAAATAAACGCTACATCACCCCTAAAAACACTTCATAAACCCAGAAAATGAAACATAAACCCTAAAAATGCTATATAAAACCTAAACCCTAAAAACGTTACATAAACTCTAAAAAATGCTACATAAAAGCTAAAACTACTAACTAAACCATGAAATCACTACATAAACACTAAAAATGCTACATAAACTTAAAAAAAACTATATAAAAACTAAAAAATTCTACAAAAACCATAAAGACACTTCAAAACCCTCAAAAATATTAAACCCTAATATACCATAATATAAAAAATTTAACCCTGATAAACCCCTAATAGATTCTAATAATCCCTAAAAATGCCTTATCATCCCTAAAACCCCTAAGAGACTCTAATCACCCCTAATAAAACCCCAAAAATACCTAATAAACCCAAATAAATGATAATAAAACCTAACAAACCCTAAAAACATGTTACGAAAACCTAATCCACCCAAATAGACACTAATAAACACTAATAAAATGTAATAAACCCCAAAAAACCCAAAAAACCCAAAAAATCCCTAATAAACCTTAAATAAATCCAAATAAACCCTACTCACCCATAACAATCCTTAACACACCATAATGACCCCTAATAAAACCCTACAAAACCCTAATAAAGAAAACAAATGCTTGTATATAATAAAAATCCCTAGAAACCCTGATAAATTCAAATAAAAACTAATAAACCATAAAAACTCTCACAATCAATAAAAATGGATAAAAAACAATAAAAACACGCTACATTACCTAAAAAGACCTAAAAACACTAATATAACCTAATAAAGACAAAAAACTCTAATATACCTTAAAAATCCCTAGAAACCATAATAAACCGTAATAAACTCAAATATAACCTAAGAAACCCTAAAATTGCTAACAAACAAAAATAAAACTCTCAGAAACAAAAAAACGATATATTATCAAAAAAGACTTAACCAACACTAATATAACCTAATAAAACAAAAAAACTAATAAACCCCTAACTAACCCTAATAAACCCTAAAAATCCCTAATAAACACTAATAAAGACTAATAAACCCTAATAAAACCATGATAAAACCCTAAAAAGTCCTTCTAAACGATAATAAACCTTGACACACCATAATAAGACCTAATAAAACCCAACTAACCCCAATAAACAAAAACAAAATGCAAACAAACCATTAAAAATCCCTATAAACCCTAATAAACCATAATAAATTCTAATAAAACCTAATGAACCATAAAAAAATCTCACAAACACAAAAACGCACTAATAAACACTAAAAAGTCCAAACAACCCCGTATATATATTAACAAAAACTAAAAAACACTCATATCCCCTAATAAAAACACCAACAAACCCTAATAAACCCTAAAAATCCCTAACAAACCCTAAAAAACACTACTCAACCCTAATAAATCCTAAACATACCCAAACATACCATAATATACCCTAATAAACCCAACTCCATCCTAATAAAACCCAGAAAATACCTAATAAACCCTATTTAACCTTAACACACCTTAATAAACCCTAATAAAATCCTAATAACCCCCAACAAACCCTAAAAACGCTAATATACTATTAAAATTTCTAAAACCTTAACAAACCATAATAAATGTTTATAAAACCTAAAAATTCTAAAAAATTCTAATAAACCCTAATAATACCTCTAATAATTATAATAGTAATAATGCACGTGAATGTGCATATGCATGTGAATATTCAAGTGCACATGCATGTGCATGGTTTAAATAATAAATCATAATGCACGTGCATACGCATATGCCGGCGCATTTGCATGTGAATGATAATGAATAATAAATAATAAATAATAACGCATGTGAATTACATGTGTATGTGCATGTGCATGTGAATGATAAAAAATAATAAATAATAATGCACATCCAAGTGCATGTGCATGTACATGTGCCTGGTAATGAACAATAAATGACAACCAAGTACACATGAATGTGCATTTGCATGTGAATGATAATAAATAATAAATAATAACACATGTGATAATAGAATAATGCACATGCATTGCGTGTGCACGTGCATTAGAATAAATTATAATAACACATGTGATAATAGAATAACACAAGTGCATTTCATTTACATGTGCATGATAATAAATAATATATAATAATGCACGTTCATGTGCATTTAAATGTAATAATAATGATTGTTATGCATGCACGTACATGGTAATAAGTAATAAATAACAACACACATGTATGTGCATTTGTATTTGATGATACAAACAACAACAACAACAACAACAATAATAATAGAATAATGCAAGTTCATTTCATGTGCATGTGCATAGTAGTAAATAATAAATAAATAATAATAAATAATAACACACATGCATGGGTATGTGCATTTACATTTAATGATAATATTAATAATACCAGTTGTAATAATAATAATAAAAACACATGCACGGGCATGGTAATAAATAAAAAATAACTACGCACATGAATGTCCATTTTCATGTCATAATGATAATAAAAATGATAATGATAATAATAATAATAATTATTATAGTGATAATAATAATAATAAAAGAACAATACAAGTGCATTGCATATGCATGTGCATGGTAATAAATAATAAATAATAAAGCACGTGCATCTAAATTTTCATGTGATGATAGTAATAATAATAGTAGTAGCAGCAGCAGCAGCAGCAATAGTACCAATGCATGTGATAATAAAATATTGCATGTGCATTACGTGTGCAGGTGCATGGTAATAAATAACAACACCCGTGAATTTCATTTGCATTTGATGACGACGATGATGATGATAATAATAATAATAATAATAACAATGCATGTGATAATAGAATAACGTAGGTGCATTGAATGTATGTGTATGTGCATTCTAATGTTTATTTTCATGTGATGGTAATAACAACAACAACAACAACAACCTCAATAATAATAAAAACAATAATAATAACAATGCATGTGATAATAAAATAACGTGTGTGCATTGTATGTGCACATGCGTGGTAATAAAAATATAATAATAATGCACGTGTATGTGAATGTTCATGTGGCTGAGATGATGATAATAATAATAAAAGTAATAATAAGTTATAGTTGTTTGAAAAAATAGCAGACAGAACCAAAATGCAAGAGACGGGGTCTCAAAAAACCTAAAAAATCACATATTCATTGAAAAAGGCATAACATCTTCTTCAGGTGTCCATTTCGGCTTCTTGAAAAGTAAAAATGAATCTCATGGAATGAAATACGATAAAAACATGTGTTGGAGGCTGAACAGACACACATATCAGAAGTTATGACCATTTTAATAAAAATTTGGTAGGGATCCGTACACGGAAATGGAGTTTTGGAGGCCTTATGATCGGTTTATGAGATTTTAGGGTCTCAAAATGACTTTAAATGTGTTAAACTCATACTCCTGCATAGATCTCTTCCCTACTTTAGATTTGATAAGTGGTAGATCTCAAACGGACAACCGGAGTGAAAGATATGGCTGTTTGAAGTTGGAATTTTTTTGGAGTGGTATAACTAACATATCTTATATTTCTTTGTTATTCTCATAATTTCTAATAATCTTGGTCATCACTCATCTCACAAGATTCGTTTTGACTAGTCACAACACTCAAACAGACACCCGAAGGAGAAGTTATGCCTATTTTAGTGAGTTGTGGGTTTCGTAGGTTTTTAGGTGCTATGAGAGTTTCTCAATTTAAAACGACAATAACTTATGCTACGTGTGTTAATTTTGGCTCTACCGCATATCAAATCGAATAATGTGAAAAGATACACATTCTAGTAACCACTGGAACCCTTTCTATCATTCTTCAACCCCAAAAAGACCCAAAATCCCGTTGGATGGTAAAAAGATTGGATTCTGGGGTCCGTTTAGCAATAACATCTACTTTGGGTGTCCATTCCAACTCTTCCACATGTCAAATTGAATCTTACGACTAGCCATACACGTCTGTGAAAACCATGAACAACTAAATAACCATAAAAAACCATGAATAGCCCCATTAACACTAAAACCCATTAAACAATATGCAAAACCCTAACAAAACCTAAGAAACACAAACAAACCCCAACAAACCCTAACAAACCCTAACAAACCCCAAAAAACCCTAAAAACATAACAAACCCTAAAAAACCTAAACAAACCAAAAAAACCCAAAAAAAACCCTAACAAGCTCAAACAAACCCCATGAATCACTACGAAACCCCAATAAACCCAAAAACCCGAAGAAGCCCTAAAAAACCCCTAAGAAACCATAAGAAACCCTAACAGAACCCTAAAAACCCTAAGAAAGCCCTAAGCTAACCTAATAAACACTAAAACACCCTTAGAAACCCTAACACACCCTTAGAAACCCTAACACACCATTATAAACTCTAGCACACCCTTAGAAACCCCAACACACCCATAGAAACCCTAACACAACCTTAGAAACCCTTAAAAACCACACCACACCCTTAGAAACTCAAACCTGCCCATAAAAACCCTAACCAACCCTTAGAAACCCTAACACAACCTTAGAAACCCTAAAAAACCCTTAGACACCCAAAATCACTCTAATAAGCACTAATAAATCCTAACAAACCCTACCAATCAAAAATAAACCATAAGAAACCCTAATAAACCCTAAAGCCCACTACTAAACCCTAATAAACACTAATAAATCGTAATAAACCCTAAAACCCTATTAGACCCCAATAAAAGCTAGAAAATACCTAAAAACCCAAATACAACAAAGATACTATTAAACCATTCAAAACATTAATATTCAAAATAAACCCAAAAAACCCGGCAAAACCTGACAAAACCCTAAAAACCCTAAAAACACAAAAAACCCTAAAAACCATAAAAAACCCTAAAAACCCTAAAAATTCCTAAAAACCATAAAAAAACCTATGTCCCCTGAAAACATGAAAAAACTAAAAAACCCTAAAACAAACCTAAAAACCCTAAAAAACCTCAAAAAAACCTAAAAACGCTAAAACCCTAAAGCCCCTAAAAACGCTAAAAAACCCTAAATAGACAAAAAATTCCAAACAAAACCCTAAAAAACCCTTTGAAACCCTTAAAACCCCTAATAACCCCCTAACAAACCCTAAAAACCTCAAAAGAAACCCAAATACACCATAAAGAAACCTGAAGAACCCTAAAACCCCCTAAAGAACCACTAAAGCCACAAACAACAATAAATAAACCGTAAAAATTGCTACAAAAAACCCCAAAAATGCATCAAACCCCACAAAATGCAACAAAACCCCAAAAATGATAAAATAACCCTAATAAAGCATAAAAAATTCAAACACACCCATAAAACCCAAAAAGACGCATAAAACCCCAAACAACTGAAACAAACTGTAAAAAACCCTATAAACCCTAACAAAACCTAACAGACCCTAACAACCACTAATATCCCTTATGATAGACTAATAAACCCTAATAACCCCTAAAACCCATTATTAAACCCTAAAACCCCAAATAGACAATAATAAATCATACTAACCTGTAATAAACCCTAAAAAACTGAATTATACCCTAATAAATGCTAGAAATCCCTATAACCACTAATATACAATAAAAAACACTAATAAATGATAATAAACCCTAATAATCACTAAAACCCCTAACAAACCCGACAAAATGCTACAAAAACCTCCAAAGAATAGCCTACAAAACCCTACAACCCACTAATAAACCCTACCAAACCCTAATAACCCGAAAATAAATCGTAACAAACCCTAACAACCCCATATAAATCGTAAAAAATCCTAACAACGCCAAATAAATCATAATAAACTCAAACAAATCATAAAAAACATTTAATAAATCGCAAGAAACCCTAACAAATCATAATAAACCCTAATAAATCGTAATAAACCCAAATACATGTTACTAAACCTTAATAAATAAAATAAACCCTTATAAACCCTAATAAATCCATAATAACCCTAAAAAAGGTTGATAAACCCTAGAAAAAGCTATTAATGTCTACAAAAGCCCAATAAAACCCTAATATACAATAAATAAAGCTAATAAACTGTAACAAATCCTAAATAACACTAATATACCCTAAAGAACCCTAATAAACCCTACAAAACCTTATTGAACTTTAAAGAATAGTAAAAAACCCAAAAAAACCAAAAAATGCTAAAACACATTATATAAACCCTAAATACCGCTACAATACCCAAAAAAACCCTAAAACACACTAAAAATAGTTAACAACCCCAATCCATCCCAAAATAAATAAACCCATAAACCCCCCCAACCCAAAAAAAACCATTAAAAAGCCATCAGATACCATAAAAAACCATAAACACCCGTTAACTACACTTAAAAAACCTAAAAAAAACTAAAAACCATAAACAACCATTAAAACCCTAAAAAAGGCTTCAAATAGATACGTAAACCCTAAAAACCATACATAAACCCTTAAAAATGCAACAAAAACCCTAAAAACACAATATAAACCAAAAAACGCAACATAAACCCAAAAAACAAAACATAAACCCTAAAAGCACTACATAAACCCTAGAACTGTAACATAAACCCGAAAAAACACAACATAAACCCTAAAAACGCAACATAAACATTTAAAATGCTACATAAAACCTACAAAAACAATATAAACCCTGAAAACACTACATGAACCATAAAAACACACATAAACCCTAAAAAATGCAACATAAATGCTACATCACCCCTAAAAATGCTACATAAACACAGAAAATGCAACATAAACCCTAAAAGATGCTACATAAAACCTAAACACAAAACACGCTATATAAACCCTAAAAATGTTTCATAAACCCTAAAAATGATACATAAAATCTAAAACAGCTAACTAAACCCTAAAAATGCCACATAAGCACTGAAAATGCTACATAAACTCTAACAACGCTACACAAACCCTAAAAATGATACAAAAAACCCTAAAGACGCTTTAAAACCCACCAAAATTTTAAAACCTAATATACCATAATATAAAAATTAAACCCTAAAAAACCCTTAATAAACTCTAATAATCCCTAAAAACACATTATAATCCCGAAAAACACTAAGAAACTCTACTCAACCCTAATAAAACCCAAAAATACCTAATAAACCCAAATAGATGATAATAAAACCTAATGAACCTTAAAAACAGGTTAAGAAAACCTAAACAACCCTAACCAACCCTAATAGACACTAATAAACACTAAAAAATACTGATAAACCCCAAATAAACCATAAAAATCCCTAATAACACATAAATAAAGACAAATAAACCCTACTCAACCCTAACAAACCTTAACATGCCATAATAACCCCTAATATAACAATTCAAATACTAATAAAGAAAAAAACACTAGTACACTTTAAAAAATACCTAGAAACCCTGATAAACTCTTATATAACATAATAAACCCTAAAAACTCTCAGAAACAATAAAATTGACCACAAACAATAAAAACGCTCTATATTACCTAAAAAGTCCTAAAAACACTAATATATCCTAATAAAGACAAAAAACACTAATCAACCATAAAAATACCTAGAAGCCCTAATAAATCATAATAAAATTTAATATAACCTAAGAATCCCTAAAAATGGTCACAAACAAAAACAAAATGCTCACAAACAATAAAAACATGCTATATATCTAAAAATACCTAAAAAACACTAATATAACATAATAAACCAAAAATAATAATAAACCCATAACAAACCCTCAGAAAAGAAGATGGCGGCTCTGGCGTTTCTGGCGATTCTGGAGATCCGGGTCCCTAGCGATGGCAGTTTCCTCCCAGGTTGAAGATGATGGCATATGAAGCACCTCCCCCCTCTCTACAGGGGAGGATCCTCCCTCAGAGGACCTCCCATCACTCTCCTCTACTTACTTGTTACCCTCGTTCCCGAGAACAGTGCTCTGCCTGAAGGTTCTGGAGTTTTTCGAAGGTTTTCCACAGCTTCCCCTCTCGATTCAGGAGTTCACTAAGGCTTCGGACCTGAAACGCCTTACTCTGGTTGCAAGCTTCCTGATGCGGCGTCCCCCAGTTGTCACCTTCGACAGGTTTGTTTCGGCTTCCTGGAATCATAGGGCTCGGGCGACTGTGGGCCTGATCGATGGATCCGATATCATGATTCGCTTTTCCATGGAGGAGGACCTGGTCCTTGCCTGGTCAGTGGCTCCTCGGTCATGCAATGGTGCTCTGTTCTCCCTCTTTCAGTGGAGCTTTGATTTTCATCTAAAGAGGATTTCCTCAATTGTTGCTACCAGGGTGATATTTCCTGAGCTTCCCCGTCCCTTTCAAAATATCTCAATTATTTCGATGCTTGGGAATTTGGTGGGGAGGTTCCTTTGTTTGTATAGTAGGACTAGGGCCCTTGTTGATCCAGTTGCACCAAGGGATTTTGATGAAATTGATGCATCGAAGTCTCCTGTGGATGATGTTTGGATTTAAGTGGGGGAAGAACTCAGGTGGAGACAGCCTGCCATTTTTGACCAATGGTCAGTTTTCTGCACTTCTTGTTGGAGTTTTGGGCACAGTGATCACTCTTTAGGCTGCTCTGGCACTGTCAAGGGTGGTGGTTCTCTGTCTCACATGTCTTCTGGTGAGATTATCCTCCCTCTGGCGGAGGTGAAGGGGACAAAGGGGGTGGCTTCCTCCCAACCTCTGAATGCTGATGTTCCCTGCTCGTCTGTTTTTCTATCTGAATGTGACTTAGAGGTGGCCCTAATGAATTCGGGTGGTTTCATTGTGAGTCTAGCTTGAGGTGATGGTGTTTCATGAAATGCTATTGAGGAGGAAGTGCTGATGGCTGAGAGTGATAATCGAGTTTCTATTGAAGGTGTTCACAGCTGTGGTGACTACCCTAGGAGGCAGACAGATTTAGCGAAGGCTGTTGTGATGGGAATCTGGGAAGAAAATATGGAGGATCCCTGTGCTCTGGATCCGGAACGAGATGATATAGACGGCTTGAAGGTTAATGAGATCACTGATGGATCCTTTCCAGCAATTGAGGGTGTTGTGATTGCTCCAAACAACTTTCAGGTTGCAGCCTTGGCTGAGCCTGCCGTGGTGGATATGCTGGTGGTAGATGTCGTGAAGGAGGCAGCAGTTGCTCTGGGCCTGAAGACTGGGGATGAGTGGAGCTTGTCTTCAGCTGAGGAAAGGTATATGGCAGATGAAGAGACCTTGATCCCCAAGGTGCCATACATGAACTGGTGTGATGCCCCTCTGGTTCTTTTTGGGTGTCCAGGCGTGGGGGCACCTGACATGGGGCATGTACTCTCTGATAGCACAAGTGGTGCTGAGGATCCTCCCAGTGGCCAATTCTTTAGCTTCCTGCTGGGAAATGCTGGTGAGGCTGGTGTTCCATCCATGGACCTGTAGAGGGATATGGTCCTTCATGGTGTCCCCTCTGCTGAATATTTTTGTGTGTAGTTGCATGAGATGGTTTGGGTTGAACGAGAAAGGTTCCCTCTTGAGGATGAAGCTGAGAGGCTCGGGGAGAGGTTTGTTGAGGCTGATCGCCGGATAGACACTTATATGTTCAGGTCAAAGGAGAAAAGAACAGGAGGAGGTGCTGAAACTCCTGGTTCAGAATGTAAGAAAGGGAAGGCACCATCGACTGTCAGTGATGGTGTCACTTGTGCGAAGGTGGGTGCTGCAGTTGGATCCACTTCCGCCCCCCCTGAGACAAAGACGGATGAGGGATTACTCTGCCCTCCTACATCCCATGGCAACTAGGTCCTCTTCACGAGCTTTCAGACTTAATCTAAAGGTGAATAAGCGAGGGCGACTTTCAATTTCCGCAGAGCAGAAGAAGGTTAGGATGAAGCTTCTATCCAGGCTTGGCATGCAAGAGGACTTTGAGTCTTGATGGGACTCAACATACATGGGTGTTGAGTCAAATTTCAGTTTTTCTGATGTGGGTGACGGCTTTGGTATCGACATTGGGTTTCAACGTGCGGAGCTGGAGGATTTTGGTGGTGATGTTGACTGATCCTCCACTTGGACTTTTTGATTTGTTTGTTTTTTCTTTTTTCTTTTTTTTCTTCCCTTTCTGTGGCCTTCGGGCGGAGGTCTTAAGGGGTTTTTTGGGTGTGGATCAGTGGATCCCTCCCTGCCCTTGTCTGAAATGTCTGTGTCATTTCTTGTATTAAATTTTGGGCGGTTCCAGGAATAGCCTGGACCCGAGCCTTCCTTGCCCTAACAAACCATAATAAACCCTAAAAATCCCTAATAAACCCTAATAAAAAAACATAAACCATAATAAAACCATAATAAAAGCCTAAAAATACCATTTCAACCCTAATAATCCTTGACACACCATAAGAAAACCTAATAAAACCCATCTGAAACCCAATAAACAAAAAAATGCAATCAAACCATTAAAGAGCCCTAGAAAACCAAATAAACTGTAATAAATTCTAACAAAACCTAATAAAACATAAAAAATACTCAAAAACACTAAAACGATGCTAATAAAACATAAACAGTCCTAACAACTGCACATATATATTAACAAAAACTAAGAAACACTCATATACCCTAATTAAAACTGTAACAAACCCTAGTAAACACTAAAAATTACTAACAAACCCTAATAACCCTTCTCAACCCTAATAAACCCTAATAAAACCCTAAAGATACCTACTCAACCCTAATAAAACCCTAAAAATAACTATCCATCCCTAATAAACCTTAACACACTATAATAAACCCCACCAAATACTAAAAAATGCAAATATACCATTAAAAATCCCTAAAACACCTAATAAATGCTAATAAAACCTAACAAAACTTAAAAGTGCTAATAAACCCTAATCAACACTATTAAACCCTAAACCCCCCTAATATACTCTCTTAACAATTAATAAACCATAATGAACCATAATAAGCCCTAATAAATCCAAAACAGTCCCAAATATACCATAATATACCATAATATACCAAAATAAACCCAACTCAATCCTAATAATACCCTAAAATACCTAATAAACCCTAATAAACCTTGACACACCATAATAAACCATAATAAATTCCTAATAACCCCCACCAAACTCTAAAAAACGCTAATATACCATTAAAATCCCTAAAACCCTAACAAACCACAATAAATGTTAATATCACCTCAAAATCCTAAAAAATTATAGTAAACACTAAAAATACCTCTAATAATAATAATAATAATAATAACACACGTGCATGTGCATGGTTTAAATAGTGAATAATAATGCATGTGCATGTGCATATGCCTGCGCATTTTCATGTGAATGGTAATAAAAATAACGCATGTGAATTGCATGTGTATGTGCATGTGCATTTGAATGATAATAAATAACAAATAATAACGCACATATAAGTGCATGTGCATGTGCATGGTAATGAACAATAAATAATAACCAAATCCACATGAATGTGCATTTGAATGTGAATGATAATAAATAAAAAATAATAAAACATGTGATAATAGAATAATGCACATGCATTGCGTGTGCACACTACTACGAAAAACGACCTTTATCAGCACAAGAAAAGTGCATTAACCATGCTAAAAAAGTGCTGTTAATCGAGACGAGGATATGGGGGTCCCTTTTATCATCTCTTAGAAAAGCGTTCATAAATGCACCTTTTATCAGTGCTAAAAAAAGTGCTGATAAAAGACCCCTTTATTTGCGCTTTTGTTTAGTGCTAATAAAAGTAAAAAAAATAAAATAAGAATAAAATAAAATTATATATTGCGGGGGGGGATCTTTTAACAGCGCTTGACCCCCTATCAGCGCTAGGCGGAACCCCTCAATCTCCCCCATGTGCTTCCCTTCCCACGCATCCCCCACATGCGCACACCTCCTTCCTTCCACACGAACTCAAACCCGGGACCTCCCCCCTTGCGTTCCTTCACCTTTACCACTAAGCCATTTCATATTTTTCTCTATTTAATGATATATATATTTAGTTATATATATAATTTTATTTAATCATATATTCATATAGATTCATATTAATATAGATATATTTAGTTATATTAATACATATATATTTATTGAAATATTAGTATATATATATTCTTTCTTATATTAATATATATTTTTGTTAATATATTTTTTATCCGTATATTTATTTTTATATTAATATATATCTATAATATTAGTTTAAAATACCTATATAAAATATGTTTTTTATGTGTGTTTATAAATAAATAAATACATACATATATAAAACACACACACACACACAGACACGTATATATTTACATATAAATACATATATATGTGTATTTGAAAAGCTATAGAATGTTAAAACGACCATAACTTATAATCTAGAAGCCCATTTCAACTCCAAAACCAGTCCAATCGAAGAAAATGAAACAATCTTCAATATGATATGTGGTACAGGCCTAACAAACATCTATTGGCATAGAGTTCTTATACAACACATATGCCAATAGTTTCAAAATCATTGGCATATATTTTTTAGTCTTCCATTCACCCCTATACCAACAGTTTAAACGATTGGTAATGTTTTTTGTACCAACGGTTCAGAACCATTGAAAAAAAATAAATACAGAACCTATACCAAAAGTTTAAAACTGTTGGTATAGGCTTTGTTGTACTATTCACAAAGTAGCCTTCTCTGTGTGCTGCTGTGTGAATTGTACACAATACATACAATGAAATACATAATAAGGATAAATAATTAAAAATTGACAATTAGAAGGAAACATAATTTAATAATCAATTATGAATACAATACATTAAAAACGGAATACATAATTATATATGATATAGAATTAAGAATACATACTAAATTCCATTTTTTATAACACATACAAGATTGAATTCAAAAATTAGAAGCTAATAACCCAAAATAAAAAAATGCATAAATGAATTCAACCAAACAAAAATATAATGTCATTGTTTGGGATGGGTGTCTTTGAACTTAGTGATGATGATAATGGGTGTGTATCAATGATCTTGTGTGACTTATGGAATATAGTTGTCTGTGGCATATTAAATGTCATGTGTTTTGGAATAGGGGTAGTATTTCCTCACATGAGAAGTGCATTGTGTGAGGTTGGACTATGGATCGTTGTGCTAAAGTATCAACGCAATCCGAATACTTTTGGTCAGTTTTCTATATGCCAGTTCTTTTTACTTAAAATGATGTTCATTTTAAACAAAATAGATATAGTTAGAGTGATACCGGCCACACCGTGCCTCGGATTGATATAGAGTTGACTCAAACACGTCACATATGACCCATGGATCATTGTACTAAAGTATCAATACAATCTGAATGTGTTTGGTTAGTTTTTCATATGCCAATTGTTGTTTTCACTTAAAATGTTGTCCATTTCAAATAAAAGTGAGACACTTTGACACAGCATAACAAAACCTAATAAAACCCAACTAATTCCCAATAAACAAAAAAACACAAACAACCCATTAAAAATCCCTAAAAACCCTAATAAACCATAATAAATTCTAATAAAAGAAAATAAACAATTAAATATGCTCACAAACACTAAAAAAATTCTAATAAAACCTAAAAATTCATAACAACCCCTCATATATATTAACAAAAATTAAAAAACACTCATATAACCTTATAAAAACACTAACAAACCCTATTAAACCCAAAAAATCCCTAAATACCCTAATAAACCGTACTAAATCCTAATAAACCCTAATAAAACCTTAAAGATACCGAATAAACAATAATAAAACCCTAATAATACCTACTCAACCCTAATAAACCTTAACACACAATAATAAACCATAATAAACCCCACTAAACCATAAAGAACGCAAATATAGCCTTTAAAAGCCATAAAACCCCTAATAAATGCTAATAAAACCCAACAAAGCTTAAAAGCGCCAATAAACCCTAATAAACACTACTAAACCCTAAAAACCCCTAATATACCCTCTTAAAAATTAATAAACCATAGTGAACCATAATAAAAACTAATAAATCCTAAACATACCCAAATATACCAAAATATACCAAAATATACCATAATAAACCCATCTAAAGCGTAATAAAACCCTAAAAATACCTAATAAACCCTAATAAACCTTGACACACCATAATGAACCCTATTAAAATACTAATAACCCCACCAAACCCTAAAAATGCTATTATACAATTAAAAAACCCTAAAACCCTGAAAAATCATAATAAAGGTTAATAACACCTAAAAATGCTAACAAATGATAGTAAACCCTAAGAATACCTCTAATAATAGTAGTATTAATAACGCACATGCATGTGAATATGCATGTGCATGGTTTAAATAATAAATCATAACACACATTCTTGTGCATATGCTTGCGTATTTTAATGTGTATGATAATAAATAATAAATTATAAATAATAACTCATGTGAATTGCATGTATATATGCATGTGAACGTGAATGATAATAAATAATAAATAATAACGCACATCCAAGTGCATGTTCATGTGCATGTGAATGAGCATGGTAATAAAAAATAAATAATAATAAAGTCCACTTGAATGTGAATTTTCATGTGAATGATAATAAATAATAAATAATAACACATGTGATAATATAATAACGCAAGTGCATTGCGTGTGCACGTGCATGAGAATAAATAAAAATAACAGATGTGATAATAGAATAATGCAAGTGCATTGCATTTTCATGTGCATGGTAACAAATAATATATTAGAATGCATGTGTATGTGCATTTACATGTAATGATAATGATAATGACGCATGCACATGCATGGTAATAAATAATAAATTACAACACACATGCATTTGCATTTGTATTTGACAATACAAACAATTGTAGTAGTAATAAAAATAATAGTATTATTTGAATAATGAAAGTGCATTGCATGTGCACGTGCATAGAGGTAAATAATAAATAAATAAAAGTAAATAAGAACACACATGCATTTGAATGTGTGTTTACATTTGATAATAATATTAATAATACTAATTGGAATAATAATAATAATAATAATAATAATGCATGCAAGTTCATGGTAATAAATAATAAATAACAACCAACATGCATGTGGATTTTCATGTGATAATGATAATAATAATGATAATGATAAGAATAATAATAATAATAATAATAACTCTGATAATAATAATAATAATAATAAATGAATAATACAAGTGCTTTCATATGCACGCGCCTGGTAATAAATAATAAATAATAACGCACGTGCATCTACATTTTCATGTGATGATAATAATAATAACAACAGTAGTAGTAGTAGTGATAATAGTTGTAGTACCAATGCATGTGATGATAGAATATTGAATGTGCATTACGTGTGCACATGCATGGTAATAAATAATAATGCGCGTGCATTGAATTTGCATGTGATGATGATGACGATGATAATAATAATAATAATAACAACAACAACGCATGTGATAATAGAATAATGTGTGTGTATTGAATGTGTGTGTTTAGGTGTTTGCATGTGCATTTTCATGTGATTATATTAACAACAACAACAACAACCACAATAATAATAATAATAATAATACCAACGTATGTGATAATAAAATAATGACTGTGCATTGCATGTTCATGTGCATGGTAATAAAAAATAAAAAATAATTCACGTGCAAGTTCTTGTGCATCTGCATGAGATGATAATAATAATAATAATAACAGTAATAATAATAATAATATTAACAACAATGCATGTGATAATATAATAACACATATGCATTGCATGATAATAAATAATATCTCATAGTGCACGTGATGATAATAATAACAATAATAGTAATATTAATAATAATAGCTCATATGATAATAGAATAACGCACGTGTATTGAATGTGCGCGTGTATGGTAATAAATAACAACGCGCATGCATTTGCACTTGCATTTGATGATAATAAAAATAATAAAAATAATATTAATAATAACAATAACAATAAAAATGCATGTGATAATACAAAAATGTAGGTGCATTGCGTGTGTGCGTGCATGGTAATAAATAATAACGGACCTGCAAGTGCATTTTCATGTGATGATGATAATAATAATAATAATAATAGTAATAATAAAAAATAACAACAACAACATATGCACATGTATGGAAATAAATAATATATATAAATAATAAAAAATAACACATGTGAATCTGCTTTTGCATGTGATGATAATAATAATAATAATAATAATAACAATAATTATAATTATAACAATGATAATGATAATAATGATAAAAATAACGTGTGTGATAATAGAATAACACACGTCCTAACTGAAACTAACATACCCTAACAAACCCTAACTACCACTAATAACCCCTAAGAACCACTAATAAATCCAAATAACACATGAAACCCACTATTAAACCCTAAAACCCTAATAAACACGAAGAAATCATAATAATCTGTAATAAACCCTAAAAAACACTATTAGACTCTAATAAATGCTAAAAAAGACCCAAAACCAGTAATATACATTAAAAAAGACAACTGAACCATAATAAATCCTAATAATCACTAAAAACCCTAACAAACTGGACAGAACACAACAAAACCCACCAAATAATAGCCTACAAAACCCTACAACCGCCTAATAAACCCTAACACACCCTAATAACCACATAGAAATCGTAACAAACCCTAACAACCCTAAATAAATTGTAACAAATCCTAACAATGCCAAATAAATCGTAACAAACTGAAACAAACCATAACAAACCACTAATAAACCGCAATAAACCCTAAAAATTCATAATAAACCCTAATAAATCGTAATAAACCCAAATACACGTTAATAAAACAAAATAAATAAAATGAACCCTCTGAAACCCTAATAAATCTTAAATAACCCTAAAAAAGTTGATAAACCCTAGAAGAAGCTGTTAATTCCTATAAAAGCCCAACAAAATCCTAATATACAATAAAAAATTCTAACAAACTGTAACAAATCCTAAAGAACACTAATAAACCCGAAAGAACCCTAATACATCCTAAAAACCATAATAAACTATAATGAATACTAAACAACCCTAAAGAACCCAAAAAACGCAAAAACACATTATATAAACCCTAAAAACTGCTACAATACCCAAACAAACCCTAAAACACACTAAAAAACCCTAACAACCCCTATCAATCCTAAAAAAACAAATAAACCATTAAAAATCCCCAAAAAATCATTGAAATCCAATCATATACCATGAAAACCATAAACACCCATTAACGACCCTTAAAACCCATAAAAACCACTACAAATCATAAAAAACCATTAAACCCCTAAAAACGCAACAAATAGATACATAAATCCAAAAAACGTAACATAAACCCTAAAAATGCAACATAAACCCAAAAAACGCAACATAAACCCAAAAAACGAAACATCAACCCAAAAAATGCAACATAAACCCAAAAAACACTAATAAACCATTAAAAAGCCCTAAAACCCCAAATAAATGATAACAAAAGCTAACATAGCTTAAAAGCACCAATAAACCCAAATAAACACAACTAAACCCTAATAAACCCTAGTATACCCTCTTAAAATAAATAAACCATAATGAACGATAATAAACCCTAATAAATCCTATACATACCCAAATATACCATAATATACCCTAATAAAGAACCCTAAACAACGCAAAAAAACCCTAAAGAACCACTAAATCCACTAACAATGCTACTTGAACCCTAAGAATAGTTACAAAAAGCCGAAAAATGCTTCAAAAATCATAAAACACAACAAAACCCCAACAAATGCTAAAATAACCCTAACAAAGCATAAGAAATCCAAACACACCCATAAAATCCAAAAAAAATGCATAAAACCCCAAACCACTCAAACAAACAGGAAAAAACCCTTAAAACTCTAACAAAACCTAACAACCCCTAACAACCACTAATAACCCCTAAGAACTACTAATACACCCTAATAACCCCTAAAACCCACTATTAAACCCTAAAAACCCAGATAAACTCTAATAAATCATAATAAGCTGTAATAAACCCTGAAAAACTCTATTAGACTCTAATCAACTCTAAAAAATCCCTAAAACCCCAAATATACAATAAAAAACACTATCAAACCATAATAAACCCTAATAATCACCCAAAACCCTAACAAACCTAACAAGATGCTACAAAAACCTCCAAATAAAAGCCTACAAAACCCTAAAACCCACTAATAAACCCTAACAAACACATATAACCCCAAAATAAATTGTAACAAACCCTCACAACCCCAAATAAAGGGGAGGCAAGCAAGTAAATTGGAAAGATGTTTTTTCCAAATCAATGATAGCAGGTCCTCAGTTGTGATGTCTGCCTCTAATCTCCCTAAGTTCAACTCGGATCACAATCCCTTGATGCTTGAGATCAATGATAGCACCTGCATGTCCTCTCCTTTTCCCTTCAAATTCAACAATGCCTGTCTCACCATGCCTGGATGTAGGGAAGTGATTGCTGATGGGTGGAGCATCACTTTTCATGGCAGCCCACATTATGTGGTGGCGTCAATGCTCAAACGAATAAAGAGTCTTCTTAAGGAATGGAGTAAGATCTCTTTCTCCAAGCTCGACGATGACATCATGGCTGCTGAATCCCAGCTTTCTCACTGCCAAATTGATGACCAGCAGCGACTTACCCCATCTAGCGAAGAAATGCAGCTCCACTTGAAGCTGAATGAGCTTTTGGCTCTTAAAGAGAAGCTGGCTAGAAATCAATTTAGAGTGGCTTGGCTCAAGGAAGGAGATAGGAATTCCAAATTCTTTCATCGTCTTCACAGGGAGAAAAAATCAAAGAAAGCTCTGGATGTCATACGAGTTAATGGGGTCTCTTTTTCAACTGATAATGAAATATCCGATGCTGTGTTTGAGCACTTTAAAGCACTTTATAACGATGGAGGGAATGAGCGGACACCCAGTCTATTTGGCTCTATTGTTCCTTGTATTAATGAGATGAAGAATAAGCAGCTTACTGATGCACCACTTGAGGAAGAAGTCAGATATGCTCTCTTTTCTCTGAACATGGACAGCACTCCTGGTCCGGATGGATTCATTAATAAGTTCTTTATGTTCTATTGGGATATTCTTTATGTGGAGATCACTAATGCTGTCAGGGAATTTTTTATCTTCTACTCCATTTCCCATGGAATGAACTCCAACTTCCTTGCTCTACTGCCAAATAGAGAGAATGCCATGGAGATTGGGGACTTTCGTCCGATGGCGATTGGCAATACCATTCCTAAGATAATAAGTAAAATTCTGGCGATGAGATTGGGGAAGATTGTTGGTGGGATAATCACGCCAAACCAATTCGGGTTTGTCCTAGGACGCAATATTCAGAGTTTCCTTTACTCTGCATCGGAGGGTATTATCATAATGAGGAAAGACTCTAAACATGGAAGCTTTGCTATGAAGATGGACATCTCAAAGGAATTCGATACAATCAAATGGAGCTTTATCTTTAATTTTCTCAGCAGGTATGGCTTCTCCGCCTCTTTTATAAGGTTGATCCATACTATCCTATCCAGTGCCAGGATTTCTGTTCTTATTAATGGATCCCCTAAGGGGTTCTTTCAATGCTCCCGTGGTGTCCGACAAGGTGACCCAATTTCTGGACTTCTCTTCGCTCTGGTTGAGGATTAACTAAGCAGATGTATAATTGATCTAGTTCAGGCTGGTAATTATGCACAGATTAAATCTGGGAAAGAGCTCTACGTGCCAACTCATCTTCTATATGCGGACGATATTCTCCTTTTTGGGAAGGCTGATTGGCGTACATTATCTTCAATTAAGTCACTTCTACAACATTATGAGGAGGTTTCAGGGCAATCAATTAGTTGGAAAAAGTCCTCTATCATTTTTGGAAATGGGATTTCAACCCCCAAACAACGCAGAATTGTCAGAAATCTTGGTATCATGAGGGGCTCCCTCCCCCTCATGTACCTAGGGGTCCCCTTGTTCTGGGGGAGGGTGAAGAGTAGTTACCTGGAGGAAATTTCTCTCAAAATTACCCAGCAACTTGCGAACTGGAAAGGAAAATGCTTATCTCAGCCAGGAAGAATTTTCCTGATCAACTCTGTCATTACATCCATGTTTGTGCATGCGTTCTCCATTTACAGATGGCCGGAAAGTCTCATCAAGAGCCTACAGGAAAAAATCAGAAACTTTTCATGGACAGGATGCATAACCAAGAGGAATCTTGTTTCTCTGGCATGAAAAGAATGCACAAAGCCCATCGAGATGGGTGGGCTGGGCATCAAGGACCTCAGGAAATTCAACGATGCCTTAATTGGAAAATTCGCATGGAATCTTTTCAACCCGAATGACATGAGTCCTGACTTCTTGGGGGAAAGATTCAACTCTAAGCTATGTGAGGACTTCCTGGGATTCATCCCCTCATCGGTTTGGACCACAATCAGGTCCTCATATAGGCGCATTATCTCCAATTCGAAATGGGTGGTCTCAAGGCACTCGACCTTGAATTGTTGGAAGACCACCTGGCTAGATAGGCCCATCAGTGAATCTGTCCAGCCACCTCAGGTTTTCAAGCACTGGTCCATTGCTGATCTCAAGGACAATATGAACGAAATTGAAGGTATCCTGCCACAGAATATTATCACACAAATATAAAACTACAGTTTTATGGACATGGATTTCCTCATTTGGAAGCCAAATACGGTTGGGATGTTGAGTGTGAAGGAGTTTTACCGGATTGAATGTGAGCAGGGAATTCAATGCCCTACTTGGCTCTCTAAATTTCGGAGGCCCTTCATTCCCCCCTCTAGCCAACTGTTGCTGTGGAAAATTTGGAGAAATAGATTTCCAGTTCAAGAGCAATTGAAAAGAGCTGGGTGGTGTTTGGCCTCTGCTTGTCCGATCTGTCTTCAAGATGAGGAAAATCTGCAGCACATTTTTCTTAAGTGCAGGTTGTCTGCAGGTCTTTGGGATCATTTACAGGGCATGTTCCAACTGAAAATCTGCACGGACAGCACGCTGTCTGCTATTTTCAGCATTGTCGTTGGCGTGCAATGCAGTCAAAAAATTGCCAATCTACTTCTTGCTACCGCTGCGGCTCTTACTGCTTTTGTGTGGGCAGCTCGGAACAAAGTGGTTTTTGATAATGACACATGCTGCCTCCGAAATGGTGTGGTGGCAATCCATCAAGCAGTCCATGCGGTGGCTCATATCCAGGATGGTACGATGGCTAATGATATTAAGGACCTTATTGTGTTGATAACTCTCGGTATTTCTGGAAGATGAAGGAAACCGAAGGACTTTAAATTCATTCGGTGGATTCCACAAATCCCAGAATGGATAAAAGTTAATGTGGATGGTGCAGCCCTAGGCACGCCTGGTCTCTCCGGGTGTGGTGGTGTTTTCCGGACGTATAGAGGTTTTGTTAAAGGATTCTTTTATCATTACATTGGGAATGGATGTGCTTATGAAGCAGAGTTATGGGACATGATTAACGCTATACAGTTTGCGGTCCACTTCAGGTGGAAGCAGCTTTGGATTGAATCTGACTCGATGTTGGCGGTGGAAGCCCTCAAAAGCAAAACAAGGAAAATCCCATGGAGGCTCCTCCCACAATGGGTTAACTGTCTGAGAATCTCTCAGGGTATGAACATTATGGTCACACATATATAAAAAGAAGCAAACAAGGTGGCGGACATACTCTCCAAGAAAGCAATTGAGGATGGATGTTCCATGTGGTCATTTATTGCACCAGATTTCTGCACTCCTCTTGTGGACTCAGACATGAAGGGTGAATTTCACACTTGGCTGTGCAAACCCTCCTTGTAATTCCATGTACCTTTATTTTATGTTATTGAATATTGTGGGGCTGGGATCCGCCTGGCCCCAAACCTGTTTTGCCTAATACATGTTAGTAAACCCTAATAAATAAAATAAACACTAATAAACCCTAATAAGTACTAAATAACCCCAAAAAGGTTGATAAACACTATAAAAAGCTATTAATGCCTACAAAAGCCCCATAAAACCCTAATATATAATAAAAAATGCTAATAAACTATAAAAAAATCCTAAAGAACACTAATAAACCCTAAAAAACCCTAATAAACCCTAAAGAACCACATAAAACTCTAATGAACACTAAAAAACCATAAAGAACCCAAAAAATTGCAAAAACACATTATATAATACCTAAAAACAGCTACAATACCGAAACAAACCCTAAAACACCCTAAAAACCCTAACAACCCCAATCAATCCCAAAAAAACAAATAAACCCATACACTCCCCCAACCATTAAAAATCTATCAAATACCATAAAAATCATAAACACCCGTTAACCACCCTTAAACACCCTAAAAACTACAAACCATAACAACCATTAAACCCCTAAAAAAGTCTTCAAATAGATACATAAACCCTAAAAACGTTACATAAACCCTTAAAATGAAACAAAATCCCTAAAAACACAACATAAAATAAAAAACACAACATAAACCCTAAAACGCTACATAAACCCTAGAACTATAACATAATACCTAAAAAACACAACATAAACCCTAAAAACGCAACATAAACATTAAAAAATGCTTCATAAAACCTAAAAACACAATATAAACCGTAAAAACACTACATGAACCCTAAAAACTTTACATGAACCCTAAAAATGCCACATAAATGCTACATCACCCCTAAAAACGCAATACAATCCCGGAAAATGCCACTGTAACACCCGAGACTTTTATGAGAAATATTTTTGTTTTTTTAAATCATAAAAGGAATCTTTCACTACACACAACACTAGCTTGGCTTGCTTTACACGCAATCGCGACCTTCCTCGATAGCTTGCATCGTACGCAATACCGAGTTTCACTAAACAATGATATGCTATTAAAATATTATTAAAACTAGCTGTTATGAATAGTAATAACCACTTTTTGAAATTTTATAAATTTTATTTTCGAAAATGGGCTTCATTTTTGGATTTGGAATATTGAAATTAGCTTAGGGTGAAATTTTGGTACTTTTCGGATAACTTTCATTTTCTAATGAATAGTGAAAATTACTAAATTTTAATTAAAAACAACCTTTTTAATCGAAATAATTAATAGTGACAAATTATTAATTTTAGTGGTTTTAAATTATATTTACAATATATTTTTACAATTTAGTACAATGTTGTTCATTGGATGTAATTTTACATTTAAACCAGACATAAACAAGTTCAATCTTTTGATATTTATTATCTCTTAAGAACACGCTATTTGTTTTGACAACGAGAATTAATTCTTAAATTAAGTAATGAAACTGATATGTTTTGAATTTGGTAAAATAGAAATCATTTTTGAGTTCATAATATCAAATATACCTTAGGCCTAATTTTTGTTATTTTTCTGGAAACTTTCATTTTTTTATGAATAGTGAAACCACTAAGTGGTAGATAAAAAAATGAATTTCACATAAAACTTAATTTTACCGCTTCTGTGAGTGGAATTTCAAAAATCTGAGAGACACGGCTGATTTCAGAAAGTAAAATGTGGTTCAATGTGATGAAATTAATTTTTGGTGAATAGTAACTTTTTACTTTTTTTACCACGGTTAAAAGTAAATAGGGTAATTAAGGGTAAAATTGATATTATTATTACCCTAACACATGTCCTAATTCTATTTTATAAGTGTAATTCGACCAAAAACAACCTTAGGAATAAAATATGACCATTTAGGCCCACTTTTATTAGATTAGGACATTTATTATTAATTTATTTAAAGAGGTTTAAAATAGTTAAAATCAAAGTTTAATAAGAAAATCATTTTTAATATAGGGTTATACATAAGATAAATTCGACTATAAATATTCATTAGAAATATGAAAATATTTCCTACATAATGGTATTTTATTTGTAATTTTTAAACATTAAATAATTTAATTTATCTATGACAAAAAGATGATGCAGTAATTATCTTATTAATGAAATATTGACATAATTGATGTTATAAATACCCAAATAAATGTACTTTGAGACTTTTTATGAATTCCACTAATTTTATAGGTTACTAGGACATGTTAGTATTGATTTAATTAACTTTTTTAGAAATAATCATTCTTTTATGAGTTTCAAAAAAATCAATTACTAAATAGTGTCAAAATTGACATAAAATAGTTTTTAAAACAAATATTATATTATTTATTGTTATTTTATTCCTAAAAATATAATGTTCGGCCAAGATACTTATATCATGATAGGTGTATCATTAATGTACCACTTGGGGGTCTCTTGGATGTATATGGTATTTTTATTAACTATATAATATTAAAATACAAAGTGACATGGTAAATGTCAATATAATTAACTAAGAGTTAAAACTAAAAGATAAGGTTAATATAATGACCTAAACTTGTCTAAATTCTATTGGATGAGAGTATTGAGACCCATCCCCACCTTAGATTCTAAATAAATCAATTTGGAGCTATTTAAAACCGAATTTGGCTTTATAATAAAAACATATTTTTAGTTATTCCAAAGGTGCCCCTCTCCTCCCTTATGAAAGGGCACCTCCTCCCTCTCTTCCTCACACCACTTTGAGCCTTCAAGCTCGGATAACCCTGAAAAATTCTCTTCTACACTTATGTAGAAACATCCTATAGGATCTGGTCTTCTTCAAAGACCAATTTTAGTTCCCTAAGAGGAGGTCTCAAAGAGGCGCTTCAAAGAAGAGGTAATGTCTGTTACCGATTCTTTCAACTTTATTTCTTCTTCCACTTCTTCTTATTAGGTTGTTTCATTATGAAGTAATAACATCGGTATCACTAATATACTGATATGTTATTATAAGTATAAAACAACCCTATTTCACCATGTATCCATCCTATGGAAAACGAAATCACCACGCGTGCGTACGTACAGAATACCGTCTCCACGCCGTGGTGTAATCTATTTTCCACCACCACCTTACTTGGATGGGTATAATGGTGTAAATAATAACTATATATGATTATTATAAAGTGATATTGATTATGTAATTGTATACACACACTCTAATAAAATTCCATGATCATGGGAATGATATCATCGCTCTTGCGTACGTACGGAATACCGTCTCCACGACGCGATGAGATTCATTCTCCATGTTAACCATTAAAGAATGATTATAAAGTATATATAAGTAATAATAATTAAATATATGACATTATAAAGCTACTGTATTTATGTATATATATATGTATGTCATCTACTTAATTCCATTCTACTCAATAAGGAAACGAAAATAGCGTTCATGCGTACGTACGGCCTACCGTCTCCATGAACGATGTATTTATTTACATTTATCGATCTATTATATATATGTATATTATTAATATATATTATATATAAATCATGTTTTATATTCTGGAATTAAGTAATCATGATCTAAGTAATCATATGAATAATTACAAGTCAAAACACGGACGACAAATGAAATGATTTTACCCAAAACGCTCTTTAACATGGAATTTACAAAAGAATGGGTAAAATAAATCCATAAGTGAACCATATATGATATCATAACAATGAGTATGATTCTGGAATAAGTCAATGAAATTATTTAAATCATTATACAGGAGGTTCGGACACTTACGGAGCAAATCGGACCTAAGGTAAGGGAAATATCACAATCTCATTTTTATCCGAGATTGTTTATACTTCAGAAATTGCTGGGGTGTATTTTATCATCCACATCCATGTTTCCTAAATATGTAATATTATTTCCATCCACATACATTTGTTTAAATCCAATTTTATCCTTCAGTGTGTTTTTTAGTAAAAGATATGAAAGGAATCTTTTGTCGTTTTTCGTACGTGGTACTTTTTGACTTTTCCGAAAAAAGTATGAGAAGAATGTTTTTTTAACTTATACGGCATGAATGGATTTTTAAAACATTATTTCCAAGAATCTTCCTTTACAAGGTTTCAAGTTTATTTTTAATCAACTTCTTTTAGTTTAAAATTGTATGACATGTTAAGAAAAGAAATATGTTTTTGAAGTAGAAAATATATTTTCCTCAAGAATGGAGTTCAAGTGTTTTATCAAAATTATTTTCCATCTAAGATAATAAAGGGTTCTATTTCTATCCATATTATTACATTGATTTTATTATGTTGTGATGAAATTATTTTTATTAATTCCTTTATCTTATATGAATTGTTCTATGATGTCACGATGTTTCAGAATCCCATTTTTATTACATGGGTTATGCAATGATATATGATTTTTTTGATTTTGTGGAACACATAAGAATGGTATCATTATGAGATCGGTGGGACCTATATCTCCCTTCAATGCATTGGGTAAAGATTTTATATCTCATGAGATAGACATGGCTGGAACGGCAGGTTAAACCGGTTCAGTGAAACGGGACTGAAACGAGGAGTGAACTCGGTTCAGAAATGGACTTTGTCCACTAAGATAGTATTGGAAATGAGTCTTGACTAATAAGAAATGATTCTATATGATTATGTGTGTATGCCACAATGTTTCATGTTTTAAGTGATGATTATTGGGATTTCATTTCACTACTATGATTTATCCCATGTTATGATATTATGATCTCTTTTGTAGGTTAATATTTCCAAAATGTTATGTTCTTATGAATATGATGTGATTGATATTTCTTTTGTTTACCATTACTGAGCATTTGAGCTCACCCTTTTATGTTTTCTTTTCCCCAGGATATAAGGAAAGGTTTTAGGTATGAAAAAAAGGGAAGATCTTTATGGTAGATGTTGAATATCTTTCACCACGATTAAAAGATTAGGTTCCAAGTTTCCAAAGACACTAAACTATTACGGTCCTTGTGTGTTTATTTTTTGTTATGTATTATGTTTTCCGCTAAATTAATGTAATGTCCATGTACGTCAAGCTTCAGGTATCTACAGTTGGTATCAGAGGAAAGGTATAATCAACCTTTGGAAACTAGGATGTGAATTCCTTAGTAAGAACCCTAAGGATAAGTCTAAGCATAGAACATAATCTTAGTGTTTTAGAAATGACCATGAATAACCTAGGATAAGACCTTAAGTGTGAAATTTTATTCTTTATTGTGTGTTTTTCCTATTATAATTAGTGTTGCTCACCCTATTCTTCTTGGTTTTAGTCAATGGCTGGAACCCGAAGGAACCATGTTAATGCGGAATGCGACGGTCAATGCAATGATTGTCCCCATGAGCAACCAAACGTTATGGGAGTTGGAATGAAAAATCTTGTAGCCATGCTCAGACAACTTTCTCAAGCTATGAATCATGCATGAATTCCAAACGAGCAAAGGAAGGAGCAACATTATGTTGAATCCTTCATGAGACAGCATCCACCCTCATTCAGCGGGTCTACTGATCCATTAGTTACTGAACAATGGATCAGTACTACTGAAAAGTTATTTTCAGTTCTTCAATGTTCTGAACATGATAAAGTCATCTTAGCAGTGTATCGTTTGGAAGGTGATGCTGATCAATGGTGTAATCTTATCAAGAATACTAGGAAAAGAGATGAAATTGAGTCCAAGGAATTGGACGAGTTCAAGAACTTATTTTTCAATAAGTACTTCCCTCGTATTCTCCAAACAATGATGGAGAAAGAGTATCTTGAACTGAAGAAAAAGGATGATGAATCTGTTGGTACCTATGAAGAAAATTTTACAAGACTTGAAAGGTATGATTCTAGTATTATTATCCAACCTGAGAGTAAAATCGATCGATTCTTTAGTGGCCTAAAACCAAGTCTTCGAAGGGAATTATCCATAAGGGACTTCAATAGCTTCAAGGAAATCGTTCGATGTGCTCTCAAAGTCGAGATGGAGATTGGAGTAACCCATCAGTCATATGGGTTTGATAAGAAGAGTAAAATGGAATTCAAAGGAAAATCTAAAGAGCACACTGAAAAGAAGATGAGCTTTCCCTTATGCTCAAAGTGTGGAAAGTAACATGGAGGTAGTTGTCTTAAAGGGACAAGTAAATGTTTCAAATGAGGAAAGGAATGTCATAGGGCATTTGAATTCCACAATGATGGGAAGAAGATTTCTAATGATGCAAACAAAGGAAGGGATACATAGAATGAACCTACTACACTTCAATGTTTCAAGTGCAAGGAGATGGGGCATTATGCCAATAAATGCCCAAATCCAAGGGTTGATGATGATGGTAGACGTCAATAAACTCTTAAGGCTAAAGACAAAGGAAAGTCACATGCAATTTCTATCAACGATGTGGAGTACGATAACGATGTGGTGAAAGGTACACTTACCATCCACTCTAAAGTAGCAAATGTTTTATTTGATTCTGGATCCACCCACTCTTTTATTTCTGAAGAATTTTCTAAGGGTATCACCGTATTACCTCAACAATTAGATTTTGAGTTAGTTGTGACAACCCCTAATGGAACAACAGTCGCATCAAAAGTTTATAATTATTCTCCGATCGAAGTTTGTGGGAAAGTGCTTCCTGAAAATCTTGTGATCCTTCCTATAGTGTAATTTGATGTGATTCTTGGCATGGATTGGCTTTCTTTATATGGAGCTCATATCAATTTCCAACGAAGGGAAGTCACATTTCATATTCCAGATCAATCTATGATCGTCTATCGATGCAAGGATGAACATAACCTTCCAGTGGAAATTTCTTCCATCTTATGGGTCTTGATTCCACTAAATGAAGGTTATTTATCTCAAATGGTCGGTGAGAAACTCATGATTAAGAATATGCCAATTGTACGGGAGTTTGATGATGTTTTTCCAGAGGAATTACTGAGTCTTCCACCAAATCATGAAGTTGAGTTTTCAATAGATATCGTACTGGGTGCTTTGCCTATTTCAAAGACACCTTATAGAATGGCCCAAATTGAGTTGCAGGAATTGAAGAAGAAACTCCAAGGGAATCTTGATAAGGGGTTCATACGCCCTAGTGCGTCACCTTGGGGAGCACCTGTTCTGTTTGTTAAGAAGAAAGATGGATCAATGAGACTCTGCATTGATTATCGAGAACTTAACAAGATCACTATCAAGAACAAATATCCTCTCCCACACATTGATGACTTATTTGACCAACTACGCGGAGCTCAATACTTTTCCAAGATTGATCTTCGTTCAGGGTATCATCAATTAAGGTTCAAAAGGGAGGATATACCAAAGACGGCTTTCCATTCAAGGTATGGACACTATGAATTCATAGTGATTCCATTTGGTCTTACTAATGCCCCTGCTATTTTCATGGATCTGATGAATAGAGTCTTTAGAGACTATCTTGATCAGTTTGTGGTAGTCTTTATAGACGATATTCTTGTCTATTCAAAGAGAAAGGAAGAACATGAAGATCACTTGAGAATTATATTGAAGACCCTGAGAAAGGAGAAGCTTTATGCCAAATTTACCAAGTGTGAATTTTGGCTTAAAAAAGTTGCATTTTTGGGTCACATAATCTCAAAAGAGGGGATATTTGGGGATCCATCAAAAACAGAGGTTATTGAAAGATGGTCGAGACCAACAACAGTAACTGAGATCTGAAGTTTTCTTGGTTTGGATGGATATTATCGACGTTTTGTGAAATATATCTCACAATTATCTAATCCACTCACCAATTTGACTCGAAAAGGAGTTAAGTTCATGTGGACAGAGGAATGTGAAGAGAATTTCAAGGAGTTGAAAAGAAGGTTATCCAGTGCACCTGTACTCACACTGCCTTGTAGTGGAGAAAGGTTTGTGATCTATAGTGATGCATCCAAGAAGGGATTGGGGCGTGTTATTATGCAAAATGATATGGTGATAGCTTATGCCTCACGATAGTTGAAAATACATGAGCAAAATTACCCAACTCATGATTTGGAGTTAGCTGCGGTAATCTTTGCATTAAAGATTTGGAGGCATTATCTTTATGGAGAATGGTGTGACATTTATACTTATCATAAAAGTTTAAAGTATATTTTCACACAAAAGGAGCTGAATATGCGCCAAAGAAGATGGTTGGAGCTGATTAAGTATTATGACTGCTCAATTCATTTCCACCCTGGGAAAGCAAACAAGGTGGTAGATGCATTAAGTCGACAAGACCATGCCAGTTTATCCATGATGAGGATCACAAAAGATCCAATATTTATGGATTTACAAAGGATGGATCTTGGAATTATAATGAAAGGAGAAAAATCGTATGTTTCTCAAATGAGTGTCCAACCATCTATACATGTGAAGATTAAAGAGGCACAGAAAGAAGATGTAGAGTTACAAAAGAAGGTGAGAAATGTTCCCGAATTCAACCTTGATTATTATGGGATAATAAAGTTCAGGAATCGGGTTTGTATTCCTCCCATCCCCGAATTAAAGAAGGAGCTGTTGGATGAGGCTCATAGTTCATCATTATCTATTCATCCTGGAAGCACGAAGATGTATAGGGATCTGAAAGAGTACTTCTGGTGGGATGGCATGAAAAGAGATGTTGCTGAACATGTCTCTCGATGCTTGGTCTGTCAGCAAGTTAAAGCTGAGAGACAAAAGTCTAAGGGGATGTTACAACCATTACCCATACCCGAATGGAAATGGGAAAACATCACTATGGACTTTGTCATAGGACTTCCTAAAACATCCAAAGGCAATAATTCTATCTGGGTCATAGTTGAACATCTTACAAAGTCTGCACACTTCATCGCTATTAGAGAGGATTTCTCTCTGGATCAGATTTCCAGGATATATGTGAAGGAAGTGGTAAGATTTCATGGAGTACCACTTTCTATTATATCTGATCGGGATCCGAGGTTTACCTCAAAGTTCTGGCGAAGTCTTCAGCATACTCTGGATACAGAGTTAAGTTTCATCACTGCTTATCATCCTCAGATAGACGGTCATTCTGAGAGAACAATTCAAACTCTACAAGATATGTTGAGAGCTTGCTCTATTCATTTCAAAGGTGGTTGGGATCAACACCTACCTTTGGTGGAATTTTCTTATAATAATAGCTTTCACTCTAGTATTCAGATGGCTCCTTATGAAGCTCTCTATGGAAAGAAATGCAGGACTCCAACTTGCTGGGATGAAGTTGGGGAAAGAAAGCTATTAGGACCCGATCTCGTTGATGAAATGGCAGAAAAGGTCAGATCTATTCAACAACACATAAGAGAAGCTCAGAGTCGACAGAAAAGTTATGCCGACAACCGAAGAAAAGACCTAGAGTTTGAAGTGGGTGATAAAGTGTTCTTACAAATATCTCCATGGAAGAGGGTCATGAGATTTGGAAAGAAGGGGAAGTTGAGCCCTAGATATATCGGTCCTTTCGAAATACTGGATCGTGTTGGGAAGGTAGCTTACCGATTGGCGCTTCCACCGAATCTCTCTCAAGTTCACGATGTGTTCCATGTATCTCTCCTGAGAAAGTACATACCTGATCCTTCACATCTACTCAGCTTAGAAGTTGTACCGATGGAGTAAGATCTTTCTTATGAAGAACAGCCGATAGAGATTCTGGATCGTAGCGAAAATGTCCTACGAAACAAGACCACTCGATTGGTGGATGTTTTATGGAGGAACCACCAATTAGAAGAAGCTACATGGGAGCTTGAGGATATGATGAGGGAGAGGTATCCTCAACTTTTTGTTACAAAGTGACGAATTTCAAGGGTGAAATTCATTTTAAGGGGGGTAGAATGAAACACCCGAGACATTTATGAGAAATATTTTTGTTTTTATATATCATAAAAGGAATCTTTCACTGCACACAACACTAGCTTGGCTTTCTTTACATGCAATCACGACCTTCCTCGATAGCTTGCATCGTACGCAATACCGAGTTTCACTTAACAATGATATGCTATTAAAATATTATTAAAACTAGCCGTTATGAATAGTAATAACCACTTTTTGAAATTTTATAAATTTTATTTTTCAAAATGGACTTCAGTTTTGGATTTGGAATATCAAAATTAGCTTAGGGTGAAATTTTGGTACTTTTCGGATAACTTTCATTTTCTGATGAATAGTGAAAATTACTAAATTTTAATTAAAAACAACCTTTTTAATCGAAATAATTAATAGTGATAAATTATTAATTTGAGTGGTTTTAAAGTATATTTATAATATATTTTTACAATTTAATACAATTTTGGTCATTGGATGTAATTTCACATTTAAACCAGACATAAACAAATGTCAATCTTTTGATATTTATTATCTCTTAAGAACACGCTATTTGTTTTGACGACGGGAATTAATTTTTAAATTAAGTAATGCATCTGATATGTTTTGAATTTGGTAAAATAGAAATCATTTTTGAGTTCATAATATCAAATATAGCTTAGGCCTAATTTTTGGTATTTTTCTAGAAACTTTCATTTTTTAAGAATAGTGAAACCACTAAGTGGTAGTTAAAAAAATGAATTTTTCATAAAACTTAATTTTACCGCTTCTTTGAGTGGAATTTCAAAAATCCAAGAGACACGGTTGATGTCAGTAAGTAAAATGTGGTTCAATGTGATGAAAATAATTTTTGGTGAATAGTAACTTTTTACTTTTTTTACCACAGTTAAAGTAAATAGTGTAATTAAGGGTAAAAATGATATTATTATTACCCTAACACATGTCCTAATTCTATTGGATAAGTTTAATTCGACCAAAAACAACCTTACGAATAAAATATGACCATTTAGGCCCACTTGGATTAGATTAGGACATTTATTATTAATTTATTTAATGAAGGTTTAAAATAGTTAAAATCAAAGTTTAATAAGAAAATAATTTTAAATATAGGGTTATAAATAAGATAAATTCGACTATAAATATTCATTAGAAATCTAAAACTATTTCCTACATAATGATATTTTATTTTTAATTTTTAGAAATTAAATAGTTTAATTTATTTATGACACAAAGATGATGCAGTAATTATCTTATTAATGAAATATTGACATAATTGATGTTATAAATACCCAAATAAATGTAATTTGAGACTTTATATGAATTACACTAATTTTATAGGTTAATAGGACATGTTATTATCGATTTAATTAACTTTTTTAGAAATATTCATTCTGTTATGATTTTCACAAAAATCAATTACTAAATAGTGTCAAAATTGACATAAAATAGTTTTTAAAACAAATATTATATTATTTATTGTTATTTTATTCCTAAAAATCTAAGGTTCGGCCAAGATACTTATATCATGATAGTTGTATCTTTAATGGACCACTTGGGGGTCTCTTGGATGTATATGGTAAGTTTATTAACTATATAATATAGAAATACAAAGTGACATGGTAAATGTCAATCTAATTAACTAAGAGTTAAAACTAAAATATAATGTTAATATAATGACCTAAAATTGTCTAAATTCTATTCTATGAGAGGATTGCGACCCATCCCCACCTTAGATTCGAAATAAATAAATTTGGATCTATTTAAAACCGAATTTGGCATTATAATAAAATAATATTTTTAGTTATTCCAAAGGTGCCCCTCTCCTCCCTTATAAAAGGGCACCTCCTCCCTCTCTTCCTCACACCACTTTGAGCCTTCAAGCTCGGACAAACCCTACAAAATTCTCTTCTACACTTCCATAGAAACATACTAGAGGATATGGTCTTCTTCAAAGACCAATTTTAGTTCCCTAAGAGGAGGTCTCAAAGAGGCGCTTCAAAGAAGAGGTAATGTCTGTTACCGATTATTTCAACTTTATTTCTTCTTCCACTTATTCTTCTTAGGTTGTTTCATTATGAAGTAATAACATCAGTATCACTAATATACTTATATGTTATTATAAGTATGAAACAACCATATTTCACCATGTATCCATCCTATGGAAAACAAAATCACCACGCGTGCGTACGTACGGAATACCGTCTCCACGCCGTGGTGTAATCTATTTTCCACCACCACCTTACTTGGATGGGTATAATGGTGTAAATAATAACTATATATGATTATTTTAAAGTGATAGTGATTCTGTAATAGTATACATACAATAAAATAAAATTCCATGATCATGGGAACGATATCATCGCTCTTGCGTACGTACGGAATACCGTCTCCACGACGCGATGATATTCATTCTCCATGTTAACCATTACAGAATGATTATAAAGTATATATAAGTAATAATAATGAAATATATGACATTATAAAGCTACTGGATTTATGTATATATATATATATATATGTATGTCATCTACTTAATTCCATTCAACTCAATAAGGAAATGAAAACAACGTTCATGCATACGTACGGCCTACCGTCTCCATGAACGGTGTATTTCTTTACATTTATTGATATATTATATATATGAATATTCTTAATATTTATTATATATAAATCATGTTTTATATTCTAGAATTAATTAATCATGATCTAAGTAATCATATGAATAATTACAAGTCAAAACACGGACGACAAATGAAACAATTTTACCCAAAACGCTCTTTAACATGGAATTTACAAAAGAACGGGTAAAATAAAGTAATAAGTGAACCATATATGATATCATAACAATGAGTATGATTCTGTAATAAGTCAATGACACTATTTACATAATTATACAGGAGGTTCAGACACTTACAGAGCAAATCGGACCTAAGGTAAGGGAAATATCACAATCTCATTTTTATCCGAGATTGTTTATACTTCAGAAATTACTGGGGTGTATTTTATCATCCACATCCATGTTTCCTAAATATGTAATACTATTTACATCCAGATACATTTGTTTAAATATAATTTTACCCTTCAGTGAGTTTTTTAGTAAAAGATATGAAAGGAATCTTTTGTCGTTTTTCGTAGAGGTACTTTTTGACTTTTCCGACAAAAGTATGAGAAGAATGTTTTTTTAACTTATACGACATGAATGGATTTTTAAAACATTATTTCCAAGAAGATTCCTTTACAAGTTTTCAAGTTTATTTTTAATCAACTAATTTTAGTTTAAAATTGTATGACATGTTAAGAATGGAAAATGTTTTTTAAGTATAAAGGATATTTTCCTCAAGAATGGAGTTCAAGTGTTTTATCAGAATTATTTTCCATCTAAGATAATAAAGGGTTCTGTTTATATCCCTATTATTACATTGATTTGATTATGTTGTGATGAAATTATTTTTATGAATTCCTTTATCTTATATGAATTGTTTTATGATGTCATGATGTTTAAGAATCCCATTTTTATTACATGGGTTATGCAATGATGTATGATTTTTTTGATTTTGTGGAACACATAAGAATGGTATCCCTATGAGATAGGTGGGACCTATATATCCCTCCAATGCATTGGGTAATGATTTTATATCTCATGAGATAGACATGGCTGGAACGGCAGGTTAAACCGGTTAAGTGAAACAGGACTGAAACGAGGAGTGAACTCGGTTCAGAAATGGTCTTTGTCCACTAAGATATTCTTGGCAATGAGTCTTGACAAATAAGAAATGATTCTATATGATTATGTGTGTATGACACAAAGTTTCATGTTTTAAGTGATGATTATTGGGATTACATTTCACTACTATTATTTATCCCATGTTATGATATTATGATCTCTTTTGCAGGTTAAGATTTCCAAAATGTTATGTTCGTATGAATATGATGTGATTGATATTTCTTTTGTTTACCCTTACTGAGCATTTGAGCTCACCCTTTTATGTTTTCTTTTCCCTAGGATATAAAGAAAGGTTTTAGGTAAGAAAAAAAGGGAAGATCTTTATGGGAGATGTTGAAGATCTTTCACCACGATTAGAATATTACGTTCTAAGTTTCCAAAGACACTAAACTATTACGGTCCTTGTGTGTCTGTTTTTGTTATGTATTAAGTTTTCCGCTAAAGTAATGTAATGTCGATGTACGTCAAGCTTCAGGTCTCTACAGCCACATAAACCCTAAAAATGCTACATAAAACTTAAACCCTAAACACGGTACATAAACCCTAAAAACATTACATAAACCCTATAAATAATACATAAAATCTAAAACTATAATTTAAACCCTAAAAACGCTACATAAACACCAAAAATGCTACATAAATTCTAACAACACTACACAAACCCTAAAAATGCTACAAAAACCATAAAGACGCTGTAAAACCCTCAAAAATATTAAACCCTAATATACCAGAATATAAAAAATTAAACCCTAAAAATCCCCTAAAAACTCTAATAATCCCTAAAAACCCTAAGAAAATCTACTATACCGTAATAAAACCCCAAAATTACATAATATACCCTAATAAATAATAATAAAACCTAATAAACCCTAATAACATTTTAAGAAAACCTAAACAACACTAACCAACCGTAATAGACACAAATAAACACTAATAAACCCCAAAAAACCTAAAAGCCCTAATAAACCATATATAATGCCAAATAAACTGTACTCAACCCTAACAAACCTTAACACACAATAACTACCCCTAATAAAACCCTACAAATTCATAATAAGGAAAAAAATGCCATTATAACATAAAAAATCCCTATTAACCTTGATAAACTCTAATACAACCTAATAAACTCTAAAAACGCTCACAAACAACAAAAAAACGATCACAAACAATAAAAACGTGCTATATTACCTAAAAAAACCTAAAAACACAAATATAACCTAATAAAGGAAAAAATGCTAATATACCATAAAAATCCATAGAAACCCTAATAAACCATAATAAACTCTAATATAACCAAAGAAACCCTAAAAACGCTCACAAAAAAAATAAAATGCATACAAATAATAAAAACACACTATATTATCTAAAAAGACCTAACAAACAATAATATAACGTAATAATAAAACTAATAAACCCCTAACAGACCCTAAAAATCCCTAAAACCCCTAATAAAAACTAATAAACCCTAATAAAACCATAATAAAAAACTAAAAATACCTTCTCAAAACTAACAAACCTTGACACACCATAACAAAACCTAATAAAACCCAACTAAACCCCTATAAAAAAATGCAAACAAACCATTAAAAGACACTAGAAACCCAAATAAACCATAATAAATTCAAATAAAAGCTAATAAACAATTAAAAATGCTCAAAAACACTAAAAACACTCTATTAAAAACTAAAAATTCATAACAACCCCTCATATATATTATCAAAAACCAAAAAACACTCATATACACAAATAATAACACTAACTAACACATGTAAACCCTAAAAATCTCTACCAAACCCTAATAAACTGTACTCAACCCAAATAAACAGTAATAAAACCTTAAAGATATTGACTCAACCCTAACGAAACCTTAAAAATACCTACTCAACCCTAATAAACCTTAACCCGCCATAATAAACCATAATATACTCCACTAAACCCTAAAAACGCAAATATACCATTAAAATCCCTAAAACCCCTAATAAATGCGAATAAAACCTAACAAAACTTAAAAGCGCTAATAAACCCGAATAAACACTACTAAACAATAAAAACCCCTTATATACCCTCTTAAAAATTAATAAACTATAATAAATCGTAATAAAACCTGATAAATCCTAAACATACCCAAATATGCCATAATATACCACAGTATACCCTAATAAACCCAAATCAATATTAATTAAACCCTAAAAATACCTAATAAACACTAATAAACCTTGACACACCATAATAGACAATAATAAAATCCTAATAACCCCCACCTAACCCTAAAAACACTAATATACCATTAAAAACCCTAATACCCTAACAAACCACAATAAATGTTAATAATAACTAAAAATCCTAAAATGATAGTAAACCCTAAAATACCTCTAATAATAATAGTAGTAATAATGCACATGTATGTGCATAGTTTAAATAATAAATCATAACGCACGTTCATGTGCATATGCCTGCGCATTTTCATGTGAATGATAATAAATAATATATTATAAATAACAACTCATGTGAATTTCATGTGTATGTGCATGTTCATGTGAATGATAATAAATAATAAGTAATTACACACATACAAGTGCATTTGCATGTGTAAGTACATGTGCATGGTAATAAACAATAAATAATAACTAAGTCCACATGAATGTGCATTTACATGTGAATGATAACAAATAATAAATAATAACACATGTGATAATAGAATAATGCACGTGCAATGCGTCTGCATGTGCATTAGAATAAATAATAATAACACATGTGATAATAGAATAATGCAAGTGCATTGCATTTACATGTACATGATAATAAATAATATATAATAACGCACATGCATGTTCATTTACATGTAATGATAATGATAATGACACATGCACGTGCATGGTAATAAATAGAAAATAACAATGCACGTGCATGCACATTCGTATTTGATGAAACAAACAACAACAACAAAAACAATAATAATAATAATAGAATAACTCAAGTGCATTTCATGTGCACGTGCATAGTAGTAAATAATAAATAAATAATAACAAATATGAACACACATGCATGTGCTTGTTCCTTTACATTTGATGATAATATTAATAATACTAATTGTAATAATAATAATAATAATAACAACACATGCACGTGCATGGTAATAAATAATAAATAACAACGCACATGCATGTGCATTTGCATGTGATAATGATAATAATAATGATAATGATAATATTAATTATAATAATAACAATAGTGATAATAATTACAATAATAATAATAATAAAAGAATAATACAAGTGCATTGCATATGCACGTACATGGTAATAAATAATAAATAATAACACACGTGCTTCTACATTTTCATGTGATGATAATAATAAAAATAGCAGTAGTAATAATAGTAGTAGTAGTGGTGATAATAGTAGTAGTACTAATGCATATGATAATAGAATATTTCATGTGCATTCCGTGTGCATGTGTATGGTATACGACAGGTACGCTAGTCATTCATTTAAAAATAGAGAACGTACTTTTTGATTTAGGTTCTACGCATTCTTTTATATCTCGAAAGTTTAGTAGAATAATCTCAGCACCACCACAAATCATGGAAGTGAAGATGTCGGTGAGTACAGAAAATGGGTCAATCATTGCATCCCATGAATATAAGTCCTCCCCTATTATAATATGTGGAATGAATTTCCCGGAAAACCTCGTCATACTCCCTCTGGTGGAATTTGATGAAATTCTTGGCATGGATTGGCTTTCCATATATAGAGCCAACATAAATTGTTGGGAGATGGAAATCACACTCCATGTGGAGAATCGACCCCCAATTCATTACAAGTGTAAGGAGGAAGATGAATCCCCTTTATCTCCATCATCTCAAGCATGGATATTACTTCCCTATGAGCATGCGTATCTGGCTCAAAATATTGAGTCCAAGGAAGAAACCATCCTTGAAGAAATGCCTACTGTGAGGGAATTCACTGAAGTGTTTCCCGAGGAACTTCCTGGCCTTCCCCCTAGAAGAGATGTTGAAAAGTCAATTGAACTTATACCAAGGGCCCTACCAATATCCAAGACTCTATATAGAATGGCTGTTGTAGAGCTTGAAGAGCTAAAGAAACAACTACAGGAGAATCTGGATAAAGTGTTTATACACCCAAGTGCTTCACCATGGGGTGTACCAGTCCTCTTCGTCAAGAAGAAGGATGGGTCAATGCGCCATTGCATCGATTATCGTGAACATAAAAAAATCATGATAAAGAACAAGTATCCCCTCCCACAAATTGATGACATGTTCGATTGGCTGCGTGGAGCACAATACATCTCCAAGGTAGACTTGCGGTCGGGATATTATCAAGTAAGGGTGAAGAAGGAAGATATCCCCAAGACTTCTTTTCGAACAAGATACGGGCACTATGAATTCATAGTAATGCCTTTCGGACTCACTAATTCTCTGGAAATCTTTATGGAGATGATGAATAGAGTCTTTAGAGATTAACTCGGAAAATTTGTGGTAGTATTTATAGATGATATTCTAATATACTCCAAAACCAAGGAGGAAGCATTTAAGAACTGTACTAGAGACTATGAGCAAGGAGAAGCTCTATGAATAGTACAAAAAGTGTGAGTTCTGGTTGAAGGAGGTCTCATTCTTGGGCCATATCATCACAAGCAATGAGATATCTGTGGACCCCTCCAAAATAGATGCAATTGAGGGATAGTCGAGGCCATCATCGGTAATGGATATTCGTAGCTTCTTGGGGTTAGCTGGATATTATCGACGATTTGTGAGAAATTTCTCATTATTTTCCAACCCTCTTACCAAGCTAACTTGAAAGGTAGTAAAGTTTTCTTGGATTTATGAATACGAAGAAAGATTCAAGGTGTTGAAAAGGAGGTTTATCAATACGCCTGTGCTCACTTTACCCACAAGTGGGGAACTTTTTGTGGTATTCAGTGATGCTTCAAAGAAGGGCTTAGGTTTTGTGCTAATGCAGAATGATAAAGTGATATCCCATGCCTCAAGGTAGTTGGAAATCCACGAGATAAACTATCCAACACATGATCTAGAGTTGGCAGCTATGATCTTTGCCTTGAAAATATGGCAGCATTATCTCTATGGAGAGAAATGTGAGATATATACTGACCACACTAGTCTTAAATATATATTCACACAGAAAGAGCTTAATATGCGCCAGAGAAGATAGATAGAGCTCATCAAGGATTATGACTTTTCAATACATTACCACCCTGGGAAAGTGAACAAGGTTGTAGATGCCCTAAGTAGAAAAGACCCAGCGATTCAATCAATTATGAGAATTGAGAAGGATCCAATCGTCTTAGATTTGATAAAGATAGACATGAGAATCATAAAGAAGGGAACATCATCAATCCATTCACAATTGATTTCTCAACCGTCTCTTTTGTAAAGGTTAAAGGATGTTCAAAAGGATGATGGGGGGATTCTGGAAAAGGTGGAATCTATCAAAAAATGTAAATCCTCGGAGTTTAATGTTAATGAAGAAGGAATTGTGCGGTTTGGGAAAATACTATGTGTTCCATCAAGTCTGGAGCTGAAGAAAGAACTTTTGGATGACGCACATAGTTCAAATTTCTATATTCACCCAGGGAGCACAAAGATGTATCAAGATCTCCGAGAAAACTTTTGGTGGGATAATATGAAGAAGGAGATCGCTAAATATACATCAAAGTGCCTAGTGTGTCATCAAGTGAAGGAAGAGAGTTATAAGTCTAAGGGGATGATGCAACCATTGCTCATACCAGAATGGAAATGGGAGAACATCACCATGGACTTTGTCACCGGACTTCCAAGGAAATCCAAAGGCAACAATGCAATCTGGGTTGTTGTGGATCGTCTTACAAAGACTGCACACTTCATTGCTATTCGGGAGGATTTATCTTTGGATCAAATGGCATAGATAAATATCATGGAAGTGGTAAGGTTTCATGGAGTACCACTATCTATTGTGGCTGATCGAGATCCAAGATTCACCTCTATGTTTTGGAAAAGTCTTCAACATGCTCTGAATACTAAAATGAACTTTAGTACGGACTATCATCCTCAAACTGATGGCCAATCCAAGTAGACTATCCAAACACTTGAGGAAATGTTGAGAGCATGCTAAATGGACTTTAAAGGAGGATGTGATCAACATCTTCCTCTGGTTGAGTTCTCTTATAATAATAGTTTCCACTCGACCATCCAAATGAAACCATATGAAGCCCTGTATGGGAAAAGCTGCAGAACACAGGCATGTTGGGATGAGGTCGGTGAACGTAAGTTTCTTGGACCATAAATGGTCAAGGAAATGGTGGAGAAGGTGAAAACCATTCAGTACCATGTCAAGGCAGCCCAGAGTCGACAGAAGAGTTATGCAGATAATCATCGAAGAGACCTTGAGTTTAAAGTTGGAGACAAGGTTTTTCTATGCATATCTCTGTGGAAGAAGGTCATGAGGTTTGGAAATAAAGGGAAGTTAAGTCCAAGGTATATCGGCCCCTTTGAGATTCTTGATCGTGTCAGTGCTGTGGCCTATCGACTAGCACTTCCACATACCATGGCCAAAGTGCAAGATGACTTTCATGTATCCCTGTTAAGAAAGTACATACCAGACCCTTCAGATGTACTCTCTTCTGAGGTGGTGAAATTGGAAGATGGTATTTCTTATGAGGAGAAACTAGTGAAGATCTTAGATCGTAGATAAAAAGATCTATTAAATAATAAAATGACCCTAACAACACTACAATAACCCTAAAAATGATACATAAACCCTAAAAATGCAACATAAACACTACATCGCCCCTAAAAACGCTACATAAACCCATAAAATGAAACATAACCCCTAAAACATTCTGCATAAAACCTAAATCCTAAACATGATACATAAATCCTAAAAAAATTACATAATCCCTAAATATGATACATAAAACCTAAAACCACTAACTAAACCCTAAAAATGCTATATAAACACTAAAAATGCTACATAAACTCTAACAACAATACACAAACCCAAAAAATGCTACAAAAACCCTAAAGACGATTCAAAACACTCAAAAATATTAAAACCTAATATACCATAATATAAAAAATTAAACCCTAATAAACCCCTAAAGAACCACTAAACCTACTAACAACGCTACATAAAGCCTAAAAATTCCTACAAAATACCAAAAAATGCTTCAAAACCCAAAAAATGCAACAAAACCCCAAAAAACACTAAAATAACCCTAACAATGCATAAAAAATCCAAACACACCCATAAAACCCAAAAAAACGCATAAAACCCCAAAAAAACTCAAAAAAACCCCTAAAAACCATAACAAAACCTAAAAAACCCTAACCACCACCAATAACCACAAAGAATCTCTAACAAACCCTAATAACCCCTAAAACCTACTATTAATCCTTAAAAAATTTCCCAAAACTCCTAATATACAATAAAAAACACTATCAAACAATAATAATCCCTAATAATCACTAAAAACCCAAACAAACAAGACAAAATGCTATAAAAACCTCTAAATAATAGCCTACAAAACCCTACAACCCACTAATAAACCCTAACAAACCCTAATAACCCCAAAATAAATCATAACAAACCTTAAAAACCCCAAATAAATCGTAACACATCGTAACAATGCTAAATGAATCCTAACAAACTGAAACAAACCATAACAAAACCCTAATAAACCACAATAAACCCTAACAAAGCAAAATAAACCCTAAAAAATTGTAATAAACCCAAATACTTGTAACTAAACCCTAATAAATAAAATAAACCCTAATAAATCCTAAATAACCCTAAAAAGGTTGATAAACCCTAGAAAAATCTATCAATGCATACAAAAGCCCAATAAAACCCTAATAGACAATAAAAATACTAATAAACAGTAACAAATCCTAAAGAACACTAATAAACCCTAAAGAACCCTAATAAACCAAAAAGAACAATATTAAACTCTAAAGAACACTAAAAAACTCTAGAGAACCCAAAAAAAATGCTAAAACACATTATATAAACCCTAAAAACCGCTACAATACCCAAAAAAACCCTAAAACTCACTAAAAACCCTAAAACTCACTAAAAACCCTAACAACCCCTATCAATCCCAAAAAAACAAATAAACCCATAAAAACCACCAAAAAACATTAAAAAAGCCATCAGATACCATAAAAAACCATAAAAACTCGTTAACAACCCTTAAAAACCCTAAAAACAATTAAACCATAAACAACCAGTAAAACCAAAAAAAAAGGTTTTGAATAGATACATAAACACTAAAAACGTTACAGAAACCCTAAAAAATGCACTAAAAACCCTAAAACGCAACATAAACTAAAAAATGCAACATAAACCCAAAAAATGCTTCATAAACCCTAAAAGAACTACAAAAACCCTAAAACTGTAACATAAACCATAAAAACACATAATAAACCCTAAGAATACAACATAAATATTAAAATGCTACATAAAACCTAAAAACACAATATAAAACCAAAAAACTCCATGAACCCTAAAAACGTCACATAAACCCAAAAAATGCAACACAAACGCTACATCACCTTTAAAAAGGCTACATAAACCCAGAAAACACAACATAAACCCTAAAAATGCTATATAAAACCTAAACCCTAAACACACTACATAAACCATAAAAACATTACATAACCCCTAAAAATGATACACAAAATCTAAAACTACTAACTAAACCCTAAAAACGCTACAAAAACACTAAAAATGCTACATTAACTCTAACAACACTACACATAACCTAAAAAATGCTACAAAAACCCTAAATATGCTTTAAAACCCTCAAAAATATTAAACCCTAATATACCGTAATATAAAACATTAAACCCTAAAAAACCCTAATAAATTCTAATAATCCTTAAAAACAGCTTATAATCCCTAAAATCCTAAGAAGCTCTACTCAACCCTGATAAAACCCCAAAAATACCTAATAAACCCTACTAATGATAATAAAACCTAATAAACACTAAAAACACGTTAAGAAAACCAAAACAACCCTATCTAACCCTAAGAGACACTAATAAACACTAATTAACAGAAATAAACCCAAACAAACCCTAAAAATCCCTAATAAACCATAAATAAGACCAAATAAACCCTACTCAACCCTATCAAACCTTAACACACCATAATAACCCCTAATAAAACCCTAAAAAACCCTAATAATGAAAAAATGTTAGTAAACCATAAACAATCCCTAGAAACCCTCATTAACTATAATATAACCTAATAAACCCAAAAAATGCTCACAAACAATAAAAAACGATCACAAACAATAAAAACGTGCTATATTACCTAAAAAGTCCTAAAAACGCTAATATAACCTAATAAAGACAAAAAACACTAATATACCTTAAAAATACCTACAAACACTAAGAAACCATAATAGACTCTAATATGACCAATGTAACCCTAAATCGCTCACAAACAAAAACAAAATGCTCACACACAATAAAAACACGCTATAATATGTAAAAAGACCTAACAAACACAAATATAACCTAATAAAACAAAAAAACACCTAACAAACCCTAATAAACCCTAAAAATCCCTAATAAACCATAATAAAAACGAATAAACCCTAATAACACCCTAATAAAACCCTAAAAATGCCTTCTCCACCCTAAAAACCTTGACACAACATAACAAAACCTAATAAAACCCAACTAAACCACAATAAACAAAAAAATGTAAACAAACCATTAAAAAGCCCTAGAAACCATAATAAACCATAATAAATTCAAATAAAAGCTAATAAACCATTAAAAATTCTCACAAACACTAAAAACACGCTAATAAAACCTAAAAATCCATAAAATCCCGTCATATATATTAACAAAAACTAAAAAAACACTCATATACCCAAATAAAATTAGTAACAAACCCTAGTAAACCCTAAAAATCCCTAACAAACCCGAATAAACTGTACTTAACCCTAATAAACACTAATAAAACCTTAAAGATACTGATTGAACCCAAATAAAACCCTAAAAATACCTACTCAACCCTAATAAACTTTAACACACCATAATAAACCATAATAAACCCCATTAAACCCTAAAAAATGCAAATATACAATTAAAAAGTACTAAAACCCCTAATAAATTCTAATAAAACATAACAAAGCATAAAAGCGCTAATAAACCCAAATAAACACTACTAAACACTAAAAACCCTAATATACCATCCTAAACATTAATAAACCATAATGAACCATTATAAACCCTAATAAATCCTAAACAAACCCAAATATACCCTAATATACCATAATATACCCTAATAAACCCAAATCAATCATAATAAAACCCTAAAAATACCTAATAAACCCTAATAAACATTTACACACAATAATAAACCATAATAAAATTCTAATAACCCCCACCAAACCCTAAAAATGCTAATATACCATTAAAAACCCTAAAACCCTAACAGACCATAACAAATCTTAATAACACCTAAAAATCATAAAAATGATAGTAAATCCTAAAAATAACTCTAATAATAGTAGTAGTAATAATGCATGTGCATGGTTTAAATAATAAATCATAACGCACGTGCATGTGCATATGCATGTGAATTTGTATGTGAAAAACAATAAATAATAAATAATAAATAATAACGCATGTGAATCGCATGTGTATGTGCATGTGCCTCTGAATGATAATAAATAGTAAATAACAACGCAAATTCAAGTGCATCTGCATCTGCATGTGCACGTGCATCTGCATGTGCATGTGCATGGTAATAAACAATAAATTACAACAAATTCCACATGAATGTGCATTTTCATGTGAATGATAATAAATAATAAATATTAACACATGTGATAATATAATAATGCCAGTGCATTGCATGTGCACGAGCATGAGAATGAATAATAATATAACATGTGATAATAGAATAATGCAAGTGCATTGCATTTTCATGTGCATGGAAATAAATAATTTATAATAATGCACGTGTATGTGCATTTACATGTAATGATAATGATAATGATGCATGCACGTGCAGGGTAATAAATAATAAATAACAACGCATGTGCATGTGCATTTGTATTTGATGATACAAACAATAATAAAAACAAATATAATAATAATAATAATAATAATAATAATAGAATAACGCAAGTGCATTGCATGTGCACGTGTATAATAGTAAATAATAAATAAATAATTGTAAAAAAGAATGCACATGCATGTGCATATGCCTTTACATTTGATAATAATATTAATAATACTAATTGTAATAATAATAATAATAACGCATTCACATGCATGGTAAAAGATAATAAATAACAACTCACATGCATGTGGATTAGCATGTGATAATGATAATAATAATGATAATGATAATAATATTAATATTAATAATAATAATAATAACTATGATACTAATAATAAAAAAATAATAACAACAAAAGAATAATACAGGTGCATTGCATATGAACGTTCATGGAAATAAATAATAAATAATAATGCACGTGCATTTGTATTTGCATGTGATGATAATAATAATAACAGTAGCAGCAGTAGTAGTGATAATAGTAGTAGTACCAATGCATGTGATAATAGAATATTTAATGTGCATTACGTGTTCACATGCATGGTAATAAATAATAACTCGTGTGCATTGCATTTTCATGTGATGTTGATGACGATGATAATAATATTAATAATAATATTATTATTATTATATTTATTAACAACGCATGTGATAATAGAATAATGCACGTGCATTGAATGTGTGTGTTTATATATTTGCATGTGCATTTGCATGTGCATTTGCATGTGATGATAATAACAATAACAACAACAACAACAACAAAAAAAAAAACCACAATAACAATAATAACAATAAAAATAACAATGTATGTGATAATAAAATAACATGTGTGCATTGCATGTGCATGTTCTTGGTAATAAAAAATAAATATTAATGCACGTGCATGTGCATGTGCATGTGCATCAGATGATATCAATAAAAATAATAATAATAACAGTAATAATAATAATAATAACAACAACACATGTGATAATAGAATAAGGCATGTGGATTGTATGTGCAGTGAATGATAATAATGAATAACTCATAGCGCACGTGAAGATAATAATAACAATAATAGTAATATTATTAATAATAGCACATGTGATAATTGAATATCGCACAGGTATTGAATGTGCACGTGTATGGTAATAAATAATAACGCACATGCGTTTGCATTTGCATTTTATGATAATAGCAATAATAAGAATAATAGTAATAATAACAATAACAATAAAAATGCATGTGATAATAGAATAATGTAGGTGCATTGCATGTGCGCGTGCATGGTAATAAATAATAACAGATGTTCATGTGTATTTGCATTTGATGATAATAATAATAATAATATTAGTACTAATAATAATAATAAAAACAACAAAAACAACAACTTATTCATGTTCATGGAAATAAATAATGAATAATAAATATTAAATAATAACGCACGTGCATCTGCATTTGCATGTGACGATAATAAAAATAATAATAATAGTAATCACAATAATGATAATGATAATAATAATAATGATAATAATGATAATGATAATAATGATAATAATAACGTGTTTGATAATAGAATAACACGCATCCTAAATAACCCTAACAAAATCTAACAAACCCTAACAACCACTAATAACCCCTAAAAACCCCTAATAATCCCAAATAACACCTCAAACCCACTATTAAACCCTAAAACCCTAATAAACACTAATAAATCATAATAACATGAAATAAAAACTAAAAAACCCTATTAGACTCTAATAAACACTACAAAAACCCTAAAACCCCCAATATAAAATAAAAAAAACTATTGAACCATAATAAATCCTAATAATCACTAAAAACTCTAACAAACCTGACAAAACACTACAAAACCTGCCAAATAATAGCCTACGAAACACTAAAACCTACTAATAAACCATAACAAACCCTAATAACCCCATAATAAATCGTAACAAACCCTAACAACCCCAAATAAATCGTAACAAATCCTAACAACGCCAAATAGATCATAAAAAACTGAAACAAACCATAACAAACCCCTAATAAACCATAATAAACCATAACAAATCATAAAAACCCCTAATAAATTGTAATAAACCCAAATACATTTTAATAAACCCTAAAAAATAAAATAAACACTAAGAAACCCTAATAAATCCAAAATAACCCTAAAAAAGGTTGATAAACCCTATAAAAATCTACAAATGCCTACAAAAGCCCAATAAAACCCAAATATAGAATAAAAATTCTAATAAACTGTAACAAATCCTAAAGAACACTAATAAACCCTAAAGAACCCTAATAAACCCCAAAATACCATAGTAAAGTACAAAGAATACTAAAAAACCCTAAAGAACTCAAAAACCCAAAAACACATTACATAAACCCTAAAAACCGCTACAATACACAAACAAACCCTAAAACACACTAAAAACCCTAACAAGACTTGTCAATCTCAAAAAAACAAATAAAACCTTAAAAACCCTCAAAAACCATTAAAAACCCATCGAATACCATAAAAAGCATAAACACCCATTAACAACCCTTAAACACACTAAAAACTAGTACAAACCATAAACAACCATTAAAACCCTTAAAAAGGCAACAAATAGAGACATAAACCCAAAAAGCGTCACATAAACCCTCAAAATGAAACGTAAACCCTAAAAACACAACATACACCCAAAAACGCAACATAAACCCAAAAAGCACAACATAAGCCCTAGAACCGTAACATAAACCCTAAAAACACATAATAAACAATAAAAAATGCTACAAAAAACCAAAAAACACAACATAAACCCTAAAAATACTACATGAACCCTAAAAATGTTACATAAACCCAAAAAAATGTAACATAAACGCTACATAACCCCTAAAACTCTACATAAACCCAGAAAATGTAACATAAACCCAAAAAAAGGCTATATAAAACCTAAACCCTAAACATGCTACATAAACCCTAAAAACGTTACATAAACTCTAAAAAATGCTACATAAAACCTAAAACCACTAAATAAACCCAGAAAGCACTACATAAACACTAAAAATGCTACATAAACATAAACAATGCTACACAAACACTAAATAATTCTACAAAAACCCTAAAGACGCTTCAAAACCCTCCAAAATATAAAACCCTATTATACCATAATATAATAAATTAAACCCTAATAAATCCCTAATAGACTCAAATAATCTCTAAAACGCCTTATAATCCCTAAAAACCCTAAGAGACTCTACTCAATCCTAATAAAACCCCTAAAATACCTAATAAACCCTAATTAATGATAATAAACCCTAATAAACCTGAAAAACACGTTAAGAAAACCTAAACAACCCTAAACAACCCTAATAGAGACTAATAAACACTAATAAACCCTAATAAATCCCAAAAAACCCTAAAAATCCCTAATAAACCATATATAAATCCAAATAAACCCTACTCAACCCTAACAAACCATAACACACGATAATGAACCCTAATAAAACCCTAAAAACCCTAATAACGAAAACAAATGCTTGTATACCAAAAAAATCCTTAGATTCCCTGATAAACTCAAATAAAACCTAATAAACCCTAAAAACGCTCACAAACGAGAAAAAATGATCACAAACGATAAAAACAACCTGTATTACCTAAAAAAACCTAAAAACACTAATATGACCTAATAAATACAAAAAACTCTAATATACCTTAAAAATTCCTAGAAACCAAAATAAACCATAATAAACTCTATTAAAACCTAAGAAACCCTAAAAATGCTCACAAAAAAAATAAAATACTCACAAATAATAAAAAACACTATATTATCTAAAAATACTTAACCATCACTAATATAACCTAATAAAACAAAAAAACTAATAAACCCCTAACAAACCCTAATAGACCCTAAAATTCCATAATAAACCCTAATAAAAACAAGCAAACCCTAATAAAAACTAATAAATCCTAATAAAACCATGATAAAACCCTAAAAATACCTTCTAAACCCTAACAAACCTTGACACACCATAATAAAACCTAATAAAACCCTACTAACCCTGATTAACAAAAAAACGCAAACTAACCATTAAAAATCCATAGAAGCACTAATAAACCCTAATAAATTCTAATAAAACCTAGTAAACCATAAAAAATGATCACAAACACTAAAAACATGCTTATAAAACCTAAAAAGTCCTAACAACCCCTTATATATATTAACAAAAACTAAAAAAATACTCATATACCCTAATAAAAACACTAACAAACCCTAGTAAACCCTAAAAATCCCTAACAAACCCTAATAAACACTACTCAACCCCAATAAACCATAATAAAACCCTAAAGATACCTACTCAACACTAATAAAACCCTAAAAATATCTACTCAACCTTGCTAAACCTTAACACACTATAATAAACCATAATAAACCCCACTAAACCCTACAAAACGCAAATATACCATTAAAAATCCCTAAAACCCCTAATAAATGCTAATAAAACCCTAAAACTCTTAAAAGAAATAATAAACCCTAATAAACACTACTAAACCCTAAAAACCCTAATATACCCTCTTAAAAATTAATAAACCATAATGAACGATAATAAACCCTAGTAAATCCTAAACATACCAAAATATACCAGAATATACCATAATATACCCTAATAAACCCAACTCAATCCTAAAAAAACCCTAAAAATACCGAATAAACCCTAATAATCTTTAATACACCATAGTAAACCCTAATAAAACACTAATAACCCCAACCAAACCCTAAAAAATGCTAATATACCATTAAAAACCCTAAAACCTTAACAAACCATAATAAATGTTAATAACACCTAAAAATTCTAAAAAATGCTAGTAAACCCTAAAAATACCTCTAATAATAATAATAGAAATAATGCATGTGCATGTGCCTATGCATGTGCATGGATTAAATAATAAATCATAACACACGTGCATATGCATATGCATGCGCATTTGCATGTGAATGATAATAAATAATAAATACTAATTAATAACGCATGTGAATTACATGTGTATGTGCATGTGCATGTGAATGATAATAAATAATAAACAATAATGCACATCCAAGTGCATGTGCATGTGCATGTGCATGTGCATTGTAATAAACTATAAATAATAACCATGTCCACATGAATGTGCATTTTCATGTGAATAATAATAAATAATAAATAATAACACATGTGATAATAGAATAAAGCACATGAATTGTGTGTGCACGTGCATGAGAATAAATAATAATAACACATGTGATAATAGAATAATGCAAGTGCATTTCATTTGAATGTGTATGATAATAAATAATATATAATAACACACGTGCATGTGCATTTACATGTAATGATAATGATAATGACTCATGCACGTGCATGGTAATAAATAATAAATAACAACATACATGCATGTGCATTGGTATTTGATGATACAAATAATAATAATAATAATAATAATAATAATAATAATAATAGAATAATGCAAGTATATTTCATGTGAACGTGGATAGTAGTAAATAATAAATAAATAATAATAAATAAGAACACACATGTATGTGCATGTGCATTTACATTTTATGATAATATTAATAATACTAATTGTAATAATAATAATAATGCATGCACGTGCATGGTAATAAATAATAAATAACAACGCACATGCATGTGAATTATCATGTGATAATGATAATAATAATGATAATGATAATAATAATAATAATAATAATAATTGGGATAATAATAATAATAATAATAATAATAATTGTGATAATAATAATAATAAAAGAATAATACAAGTGCATTGCATATGCATGTGCATGGTAATAAATAATAAATAATAACGCACGTGCATCTACATTTTCAGGTGATGATAATAATAATAACAGAAGAAACAACAAAAACCTCTATAGTAGTAGTGATAATAGTAGTAGTACCAATGCATGTGATAATAGAATATCGCATGTGCATTATGTGTGCACGTGCATGGTAATAAATAGTAACACACGTGCATTGAATTTTCATGTGATGATGGGGACAATAATCATAATAATAACAACAACGCATGTGATAAAAGAATAATCCATCTGCATTGAATGTGCATGTATGTGCATTCGCATGTACATTTTCATGTGATAGTAATAACAACAACAACAATAACAACAACAACCACAATAATAACAATAACAATAATAATAACAATGCATGTGATAATAAAATAACGTGTTTTCATTGCATGTGCACGTGAATGGTAATAAAAATATAATAATAATGCACGTGTATGTGGATGTTCATGTGGATGAGATGATGATAATAATAATAAATGTAATAATAGGTTATATTTGTTTGAAAAACAGCAGACATGACAAAAATGCAAGGAATGGGGTCTCGAAAAACCTAAAAAATCACATATTCATTGAAAAAGGCATAACATATTCTTTGGGAGTCCATTTCTGCTCCTTGAATAGTATAAATGAATCTCATGGAATGAATTACGATAAAAACATGTGTTGGAGGCTGAACAAACACACCGATCAGAAGTTATTACCATTTTAATAATAATTTGGCAGGGATCCGTACACAGAAATGGAGTTTTGGAAGTATTTTGATGGGTTTATAGGATTTTAGGGTCTCAAACCAGACTTGAACTATGTTCAAGTCATAATACTGTGTATATATCTTCACTACGTTCGATTTGATATGTGGTAGAGCTCAAACCGACAACCGGAGTGAAATTTATGGTCGTTTGAAGTTGAACTTTTTTTTTGGAGTGTTATAACTAATATATCTTATATTTCTTTATTCTTATCGTCATCTCTAGTAAACTTAGTCCTCACTCATCTCACGATATTCGATTTGACTGGTCACAGCACTCAAACAGACACACAAAGGAGAAGTTATGCCTATTTTAGTGAGTTGCGGGTTTCTTATGTTTTTAGGCGCTAGGAGAGTTCCTCAATTTAAAACGACAATAACTTCTTCTATGTGTGTTCATTTTGTCTCTACCACATATCAAATCAAATATTGTGAAAATATACACACTCTAGTAACCATTGGAACCCTTTATGACATTCTTCAACCCCCCAAAAGACACAAAATCTCTTTGGATGGTCAAAAGATTGGCTTCTCGTGTCCGTTTTGCAATAACTTCTGCTCTGGGTGTCCGTTTCACCTCTACCACATATCAAATTGAATATTGCGACTGGCTCTACACATCTGTGACAACCATGAACAACTAAATAACCCTAAAAAACCATGTATAACCCCATAAACACTAAAACCCATTAAAAACTATGCAAAACCCTAAAACCCTAAAAACCCAAACAAACCCAAACAAACCCAAACAAACCCAAACAAACCCTAACAAACCCTAACAAACCCCAAAAAACCCTAAAAAACATAACAAACCCTAACAAACCCAAACAAACCCAAACAAACCCTAACAAACCCTAACAAGCCCTAACAAACCCCAAAAAGCACTAAGATACCCCAATAAACCGAAAAACCTGAACAAACCCTAAAAACCATGTTAGAAACCATAAGAAACCCTAAAAAACCCTAAAACCCCTAAGAATACACTAATCTAACCTAATAAACACTAAAACGCCCTTAGAAACCCTAAAAAACCTTAAAAAAACATAACACACCCTTAAAAACCCTAGCACACCCTTTAAAACCCCAACACACCCATTGAAACCTTAACACTACCTTAGAAACCATTAGAAACCATAGCACAACCTTAGAAACTCTAACTCACCCATAAAAACCCTAACCCAACCTTAGAAACCCTAACACACCCTTAGAAACCCTAACAAACCCACAGACACCCTAAATCACTCTAATAAGCACTAATAAATCCTAACAAACCCTACCAACCAATAATAAACCATAATAAACCCTAATAAACCCAAAATCCCACTACTAAACCCTAATAAACACTAATTAATCGTAATAATCCCAAAAACTCTATTAGACCCCAATAAAAGCTACAAAATACCTAAAAACCAAAATATACAACAAAAATACTATTAAACCATTCAAAACACTAATATTTAAAATAATCCCAAAAACCCCAGGAAAACCTGAAAAAACCCTTAAAAACCTAAAAAACATAAAAAACCCTAAAACCCTAAAAAACCCTAAAAACCAAAAAAAATCTGAAAAACCCTAAAAAACCCTAAATACCCTAAAAACAAGAAAAACACGAAAAAACATGAAAACAACCCTAAATACCCCTAAAAACCCTCAAAAAACCTAAAAACACTTAAAATGCTAAAACCGCTAAATACGCTAAAAAGACTCTGAAAAGCCTAAAAATGTCTGACGAAACCCTAACCAACCCTTTCAAACACTTAAAAAACCTAATAACCCCCTAGAAAACCCTAAAAATCTCAAAAGAAACCCTAATATACCATAAAGAACTCTGAAGAACCCTAGAAACCACTAAAGAACAACTAATGCCACTAACAACGCTACATGAACCCTAACAATTGCTACAAAAACCGAAAAATGCATAAAAACCCACAAAACGCAACAAAACACCAATAATGATAAAATAACCCTAACAAAGCAAAAAAAATTCAAACACACCCATAAAACCCAAAAAGATGCATAAAACCCCAAACAACTGAAACAAACCGTAACGAACCCTAACATCCCTAACAAAACCTAACAAACCCTAACAACCACTAATAACCCCTAAGAACAACTAATAAACCCTAATAGCCCCTAAAACCCACTATTAAACCCTAATAAACACTAATAAATCGCAATAACCTATAATAAACCCTATCAAACTCTATTAGACACTAATAAATTCTACGAAAGCCCTAAAACACCGAATATACAACAAAAAACACTATTTATAAATAATAAACCCTAATCATCACTTAAAAACCTAACAATTCCGACAAAATGCTACAAAAACCACCAAATAGTAGCCTACAAACCCTACAACCCACTAATAAACCCTAAAAACCCTAATATCCCCAAAATAAATCGTAAAAAACCCTAAAAACCCCTAATAAATTGTAACAAATCCTAACAATGCTAAATAAAGAGTAACAAACTGGAAAAAAAATCATAACAAACCCCTAATAAACCGCAATAAACGCTAACAAATAATAATAAAACCAAATAAATCATAATAAACCCAAATACATGTTACTAAACCCTAATAAATAAAATAAACCCTAATAAAACCCAAATAAATCCAAAATAACCCTAAAAATGTTGATAAACCCTAGAAAAAGATATTAATGCCTACAAAAGCCCAATAAAACCCTAATATACAATAAAAATGATAATAAACCATAAAAAATCCTAAACAACACTAATAAACCCTAAATAACCCTAATAAACCCTAAATAAAAATATTAAATTATAAAAAACACTAAAAAACCCAAAAGTACAAAAAAAACAGTAAAACACATTATATAAACCCTAAAAATCGCTACAATACCCAAAAAATCCCTAAAACGCACTAAAAACCCCTAACAACCACAATCAATCCCAAAAAAAATAAACCCATAACCCACCCCCCCCCCCAAAAAAACCATTAAAAGCCATTAAATACCATAAAAAACAATAAACACTCATTAAGAACCCTTAAGGGGTTTTTGGGTGCGGGTCGTTTGACCCCTCCCCTCCCTTGTCTGTAGTGTCTCCTTTTTTCTTGCTAATAAATTTGGGGCGGCCGGGAATAGCCCGACCCTCACATCTTCCTTGCCTAAAAACACTACATGAACCCTAAAAATGACACATAAACCCTATCAATTGCAACATAAACGCTACATCACCCCTAAAAACGCTACATAAACCCAGAAAATGCAACATAAACCCTAAAAAATGTTACATAAAACCTAAACCCTAAACACGCTATATAAACCCTTAAAACGTTACATAAACCCTAGAAATGATACATAAAATCTAAAATAGCTAACTAAACCCTTAAAATGCTACACAAACACTAAAAAGGTTACATAAACTCTAAAAATGCTACACAAACCCTAAAAAATGCTAAAAAACCCTAAAGACGATTTAAAACACTCAAATATATTAAACCCTAATATACCATAATATAAAACATTAAACCCTAAAAAACCCTTAATACACTCAAATAATCCCTAAAAACACATTATAATCCCCAAAAACAATAATAAACTCTACTCAACCCTAATAAAACCCACAAATACCTAATAAACCCTAATAAATGATAATAAAATCTAATAAACCTTAAAAACACGTTAAGAAAACCTAAACTACCCTAAACAACCCTAATAGACACTAATAAACACTAATAAACACCGATAAACCCCAAATAAACCCTAAAAAGCCCTAATAAACTATAAATAAAGCCAAATAAACCCTACTCAACCTTAACAAACATTAACACACCATAATAACCCCTAATAAAACCCTACAAATCCTAATAAAGAAAAAACACTAGTATAATTTAAAAAATACCAAGAAACCCTGATAAACTCTAATATAACCTAATAAACCCTAAAAAAAATCACAAATAATAAAAAATTGATCAAAAACAATAAAAATGCGCTATATTACCTAAAAGTCCTAAAAACACTCATATAACCTAATAAAGACAAAAAAACATGAATCAACCATAAAAAATCATAGAAGCCCTAATAAACCATAATGACATCTAATATAACCTAAGAAACCCTAAAAACACTCACAAACAAAATAATTTTCACAATCAATAAAAACACGCTATATATCTAAAACGACCTAACAAACACTAATATAACCTTATAAAACAAAAAAAAAACCCTAACAAACCCTAATAAACCCTAAAAATCCCTAATAAACCTTAATAAAAACTAATAAACCCTAATAAAACCATAATAAAACCCTAAAAATACCTTCTCAACCCTAATAAACCTTGACACACCATAGGAAAACCCAATAAAACCCAACTGAACACCAATACACAAAAAAATGAAAAAAAACCATTAAAGAGCCCTAGAAAACTTAATAAACCATAATAAATTCTAATAAAACCTAATAAAACATAAAAAAATCTCACAAACACTAAAAAGATGCTAATAAAACAAAAACAGTCCTAACAACTACACATATATATTAAAAAAAACTAAAAAACACTCATATACCCTAATAAAAACTGTAACAAACCATAGTAAACCCTAAAAATCCCTAACAACCCCTAATAAACCCTACTAACTGAAAATTACTTTTTTTTTATTTCCAATCACTTTTAAAGGAAAGTGAGAACCAATGACATCAAGACATAAACATTATAAAACAGTCTCCAACATACCAAAGATCAAGATCAAAAACAACGCTCACTTCCGAAGAGAAGCTCCTCCCAGTAACAAAAAAACCTAACGTCTAGCTTCCATTGTCTCATCACAACACATTAAGTTGTCCCGTGCCAAAGAGCATGGGCACAGTACCGATGGCCAAAGCCACACCCTCTCAATCTTCCGATTCTGAAAATCCATGAAACAATGAAACCTCTTTGCTCTGAACCTCATCTGAAGCATCTTTTTGTAAGAAAACATTGCAGAATGCCTTGAGTCGTGGCCTTCCAAGACAAAAACCAACATCACATCAAAAAAACCACCATTGTCTTGACTTCCTTACCAAGTAAGAATTCAAAAATTTCATGTTCCATTGTTTTCTCTCCTTTACCATAGAAAAATTAAATTGTTGGCCTTCGAAATCCAAAACAATTGTCCAAATTAAGAGACCACATGCCAATCCAAAGTAAGAACACAGTAAAATCATGAAACGAAGAGCCGCAGATGAACCCAAAACCACAGTCGGTTCAACCATAATGAAATAAAAAAAATGCAGATGAACCCCAAACCAACTGCCAGTTCAACCAGAACGAAATCATAGGACCAAAATCAGTAGATTCAAAAGGAAGTCTCACGCCGCACACAGCAAGACTCGGAAAAAATCTCATCCAAAACCATAGCACATACAAGAAACCGAGAGTCAAAATTCATTACCTTATAGAGCCACCCGAACACCATAAAGATGAAAGAAAGGCTGACACATTCCAGATCCACAGTCCTGCCACTGCCTCCAAGGCCGCACTCAAAGCCGAAAGTTATCCTCCCAATAAACCCATAGCTAACACGGATCCAAGGCTGTAAACCACCGAGCCGGGACTCGACCACCGAACTCACCGCATCGTTGTGAAAGCTCTATCAGGTTCAGGGATAAGGCAGGGAGATAGGCAGACAACAATGAAATCGTCAGAGATTGATCCCTCAAAGATGTGAGTTGTAGGCCACGAACTGCTGAACTGGGATGCCGAGGAGAGGATGCCGCTGAACCGAGCCGGAGGAGATGATGGCCATGGAAGGGGGAAACCCTACCTTTGCGGAGCCCCTTACAGGCTCATCTTGTTTCTCCTTAAGGTAAGGCTAAAATAAACCCTACTCAACCCTAATAAACCCTAATAAAACCCTAAAGATACCTACTCAACCCTAATAAAACCCTAAAAATAACTAGTCAGCCCAAATAAACCTTAACACACCGTAATAAACCCCACTAAACTTTAAAAAACGCAAATATACCATTAAAAATCCCTAAAACACCTAATACATGCTAATAAAACCTAACAAAGCTTAAAAGCGCTAATAAACCCAAATAAACACTATTAAACACTAAAACCCCCCTAATATACCGTCTTAAAAATTTATAAACCATAATGAACCATAATAAACCCTAATAAATCCTAAACATACCCAAAAATACCATAATAAACCATAATATACCCCAATAAACCCAACTCAATCCTAACAAAAACCTAAAAATACTTAATAAACCTTAATAAACCATGACACACCATAATTAACCCTAATAAAATCCTAATAACCCCCACTAAACCCTAATAAACCAAAAAACCCACTACTAAACCCTAATAAACACTAATTAATCGTAATAATCCCAAAAACCCTATTAGACCCCAATAAAAGCTACAAAATACCTAAAAACCGAAATATACAACAAAAATACTACTAAACCATTCAAAACACTAATATTCAAAATAAACCCAAAACCCCGTGAAAACCTGAAAATACCATAAAAAACCCTAAAAACATAAAAAACCCTAAAAACCCTAAAAAACCCTAAAAACCCTAAAAAACCCTAAAAACCCTAAAAAAATATGAAAAACCCTAAATAACCCTAAAACCGCTAAAAATAAGAACAAACCAAAAAAACATGAAAACAAACCTAAATACCAATAAAAACCCTCAAAAAAACCTAAAAACGCTAAAAACCCTAAAAGCCCTAAATACGCTAAAAAGACTCTAAAAAGCCTAAAAATGTCTGACGAAACCCTAACCAACCCTTTGAAACCCTTAAAAAACCTAATAACCCCCTAGCAAACCCTAAAAAGCGCAAAAGAAACCCTAATACACCATAAAGAACCCTAAAGAACCCTAAAACCCACTAAAGAACAACTAAATCCACTAACAACGCTACATGAACCCTAACAATTGCTACAAAAAATCGAAAAATGCATAAAAACCCACAAAATGCAACAAAACACCAATAATGATAAAATAACCCTAACAAAGCATAAAAAATTCAAACATACCCATAAAACCCAAAAAGACGCATAAAACCCCAAACAACTGAAACAAACTGTAACAAACCCTAAAATCCCTAACAAAACCTAACAAACCCCAAAAACCACTAATAACCCCTAATAACCACTAATAAACCCTAATAGCCCCTAAAACCCACCATTAAACCCTAAAACCCCTAATAAACACTAATAAATCGCAATAACCTATAATAAACCCTAAAAAACTCTATTAGAGCCTAATAAATGCTACAAAAGCCGTAAAACACCGAATATACAACAAAAAACACTATTAATCCATAATAAACCCTAATCATCACTAAAAACCCTAACAAACCCGACAAAATGTTACAAAAACCTCCAAATAATAGCCTAAAAACCCTACAACCCCCTAATAAACCCTAACAAACCCTAATAACCCCAAAATAAATCATAAGAAACCCTAACAACCCCTAATAAATCGTAACAAATCCTAACAATTCTAAATAAAGCGTAACAAACTGAAAAAAATCATAACAAACCCCTAATAAACCGCAATAAACCCTACAAAATAATAATAAAACCAAATAAATAATAATAATCCCAAATACATGTTACTAAACCCTAATAAATAAAATAAACCCTAATAAAACCCTAATAAATCCTAAATAACCCTAAAAAGGTTGATAAACCCTAGAAAAAGATATTAATGCCTACAAAAGCCCAATAGAACCCTAATATACAATAGAAAATGCTAATAAACCGTAACAAATCCTAAACAACACTAATAAACCCTAACGAACCCCAATAAACCGTAAAGATACATATTAAACTCTAAAGAACACTAGAAAACCCAAAAGTACCCAAAAAACGCTAAAACACATTATATAAACCCTAAAAAATCACTACAATACACAAAAAAACCCTAAAATGCACTAAAAACCCCTAACAACCCCAATAGTTCCCAAAATAAAAAAACCCATAATGCCCCCGCCCCAAAAAAAACCATTAAATGACATCAGATACTATAAAAAAACAATAAACACTCGTTAACTACCCTTAAAAACCCTAAAAAACTACAAACCATGAACAACCATTAAAACCCTAAAAAATGCTTCCAATAGATACATGATCCCTAATAACATTACATAAACCCTTAAAAATGCAACAAAACCCTAAAAATGGAACATAAACCAAAAAATTCAACATAAACCTTAAAAAACTACATAAACCCTAAAAGCACTACATAAACCCTAGAACTGTAACATAAACCCTAAAAAACACAACATAAACCCTAAAAAACGCAACATAAATATTTAAAAGGCTACATAAAACCTAAAAACACAATATAAACCCTAAAAACATTACATGAACCCTAAAAACGACACATAAACCCTAACAATTTCAACAAAAATGCTACATCACCCCTAAAACGCTACATAAACCCAGAAAATGAAACATAAACCCTAAAAAATGTTACATAAAACCTAAACCCTAAACACGCTATATAAACCCTTAAAACGATACATAAACCCTAAAAATGATACATAAAATCAAAAATAGCTAACTAAAACCTTAAAATGCTACATAAACACTAAAAAGGCTACATAAACTTTAAAAACACTACACAAACCCTAAAAAATGCTACAAAAACGCTAAAGACGATTTAAAACACTCAAAAATATTAAAACCTAATATACCATAATATAAAAAATTAAACCCTAAAAAACCCTTAATAAACTGAAATAATCCCTAAAAACACATTATAATCCCATAAAACACTAAGAAACTCTACTCAACCATAATAAAACCCAAAAATACCTAATAAACCCTAATACATGATAATAAAACCTAATAAACCTTAAAAACACGTTAAGAAAACCTAAACAACCCTAACTAACCCTAATAGACACTAATAAACACTAATAAACACCGATAAACCCCAAATAAACCCTAAAAAGCCCTAATAGACTATAAATAAAGCCAAATAAACCCTAATAAACCTAAACAAACCTTAACACACCATAATAACCCCTAATAAAACCCTACAAAATATTAATAATGAAAACACACTAGTATACTTTAAAAAATACCAAGAAACCATGATAAACTCTAATATAACCTAATAAACCCGAAAAACAGTCAAAAATAATAAAAAATTGATCACAAACAATAAAAATGCACTATATTACATAAAAGTCCTAAAAACACTCATATAACCTAATAAAGACAAAAAAACATGAATCAACCATAAAAATTCCTAGAATCCTTAATAAACCATAATGACATATAATATAACCTAAGAAACCCTTAAAACGCTCACAAACAAAAAAAAGATCTCACAAACAATAAAAACACACTATATATCTAAAAAGACCTAACAAACACTAATATAACCTAATAAAACAAAAAAAACAAATAAACCCCTAACAAACCCTAATAAACCCTAAAAATCCCTAATAAAAACTAATAAACCCTAATAAAACCATAATAAAACCCTAAAAATACCTTATCAAACCTAATAAACCTTGACACACCATAGGAAAACCCAATAAAACCCAGATGAACCCCAATAAACAAAAAAATACAAACAAACCATTAATGAGCCCTAGAAAACTTAATAAACCATAATAAATTCTAATAAAACCTAATAAAACATAAAATATTCTCACAAACACTAAAAAGATGCTAATAAAACAAAAATAGTCCTAACAACTACACATATATATTAACAAAAACTAAAAAACACTCATATACCCTAATAAAAACAGTAACAAACCCTAGTAAACCATAAAAATCCCTAACAAACCCTAATAAACCCTACTAACTGAAAATTACATTTTTTCCAATCACTTTTAAAGGAAATTGAGAACCTATGACATCAAGACTTAAACATAATAAAACAGTCTCCAACATACCAAAGCTCAAGATCAAAAACAACGCTCACTTCCAAAGAGAAGCACATCCCAGCAACAAAAAACTATAACGTCCAGCTTCCATTGTCTCATCGCAGCACATTAAGCTGACCCGTGCCAAAGAGCATGGCCACAGTACCGATGGCCAAAGCCACACCCTCTCAATCTTCCGATTCTGAAAATCAATGAAACAATGAAACCTCTTTACTCTGAACCTCATCTGAAGCATCTTTTTGTAAGAAAACATTGCAGAATCCCTTGAGCTGTGGCCTTCCAAGACAAAACCCAACATCACTACAAGAAAACCACCATTGTCTTGATATCACTACCAAGTAAGAATTCAAAAATTTCAAGTTCCATTTTTTTCTATCCTTTACCATAGAAAAATCAAATTGTTCGCCTTCCAAATCCAAAACAATCGTCCAAATTCAGAGACCACATGCCAATCCAAAGCAAGAACATAGTAAAATCATGAAACTAAGAGCCGCAGATGAACCCAAAACCACAGCCGCTTCAACCATAACGAAATAAAAAAAATGCATATGAACCAAAAACCAACTGGCAGTTCAACCAGAACGAAATCATAGGACCAAAATCAGCAGATTCAAAAGGAAGTCTTTCACCACACACAGCAAGACTTGGAACAAATCTCATCCAAAACCATAGCATATACAAGAAACCGAGAGTCCAAATTCATCACTTTATAGAGCCACCCGAACACCATAAAGATGAAAGAAAGGCTGACACATTCCAGATCCACAGTCCTGCTATGACAACCCTGCTTTTTATTACAACTTAAACATGCTTTATTACATAAAACTTCTCTTGATACAACAAAGAAGATCGAGAGGTTTAGTGTCTTTGGGGCTTAGGATCATTACATAAAAACTTTAAACTTGAAATACAACATCCTTATTGAAAACTTCCTTTACATGACCACTACATTCCTTCGTACTTAGCATTGCATGGGATAACCTGAGGACATGCATAAGAAAAGGGTGAGCTATAAAGCCCAGTAAGGGAGTACACAATGAATAACATGAGGAGTACAATACATGTTAGGCAATAGTCATATCAATAGAGCATAAGAGAGACATGAACATAAAGGCATGATAAAGCATGATAATCATAACATGGAAATGTGGCAACAACACTTAACATTGAATTAGCATGAGCCAAGGCTCATTGCACATGGAGCATGAGTAAACCCTCATTGCACTTGAAGCACGAGTAAACCCTCGTTGCACTTGAATTAGCATGAGTCAACACTCATTGCACATGACGTATCATGATACTATACTTTACCCAATGCATTGGAGCGCTATAAAGGGCGCACCCTTCTTAAACATTTCATTTCATGCATAAGTGTGGCACATGGATCATAAAACATGGATTCATAAAACAAAATAATTTCTTCCACGATAAAGGAATGTGGAATTCATACATGAAACTTTATAATCAATATGTAAATGTGCATAAAGGTGAATACCCTTGATGGAGAAATGGGCATGGTATTCACTACACAAAGACATTGGCTTAGAAAATCGGCGCGATTTCGGCAGCGTAACGGCGTGACATAAGAATTCATAAAAAAGGTTGATGAGAGAGAAAGGGGTTCCTCATCATATTTACATGAAATGGACAGTAAGGAGGTCATATATATACATGTCTCAACAATTGAAAAGGAATTTAGATTCATGATACAAAAGTATTGCATGAATGTAAAAGAAGAGAGAGAAGTTCCTTTCGGAATTTTGGCATAGTAACGGGTGTACATGGGAGGCATTTAATGAGAGAGAAAGGGTTCTCCCATCATTCAAACAATAAGAGGGAAGTATGGGGGAGGTGCGAAACCATACCCCAACATTCATAATTGAAATAAAAAGGGAAATACAACTTAAAGAAAATTGACAAAAAAATGAGAAAGGAAGAAAACCCCTTACTTGGAAGTGTGCTTCCAAAGGCTAGAGAGAGGCTTGTGAGAGGCTTCTTGGGAGCTTGGGGCACCTTGAGAGGATTCTAGAGAGAGTAGGGAAGAGGTTGGACGAACTTCAAGGGCTTTGAGTGAGGAGGAAGTGGGAGCTTGGGTGGGTTTATATAGGAAAGGTGAGAGAATTCTTTATTATTTAGGTTTGGGACCCCTTATATTAAAATAATCCAAACCACAAACCATCCCATGGTATTTGCCCATGGTTTCTGGAAAAGGAGAGAGGAAAATAATATTTTATAAGGCCAAGGTCCGAACTTATTAAAAAATTAGGGTTGCTTATGTGGAGGTGAGTCACACTCCCATGGAAATTAATTTAAAAAGGCAAAGTGTTGAATAAGTCTTGAGGGCTCCATTAATGATTTGAAAAGTGAGTCAAACAAACCCAAAACCTCATTATTTAAATGATAAAACACATATTGGCCGAACATAGGGATTATGGTATTTTATTACATCACCATTGGGTCATTATGATGTCATAAAACACATTATATATTTAAATGGTATTTAATTTTTACCCAAAAATTTGACTGTCTCAGAAAATTATGAAAAATTCACCGTTGGATAATTTCGACGTCCTGATTCCAAAAATAATACTTATTTTATCTAAATAATTTTCTAAATATGTGAATTTTCACTTTTAAAATAAAAACCGACATTTATAAAAAAATTCACGGGTTTTGACAGAAATGGCTTTCAAACCTTAATAAAAATTTTAATTGCATTCATAAAATTATAAGATCATTTATATTTAATAAAAATTAATTTAATATTAATAATAATATTTTATTAAAATATTATTTAATTCAAAAATCCTTTAATTTAATAAAATATAATTCTTAATTAAATAATAACTAAAAACATCATTTGTACTTTAAAAACTAATTACAATGCATCAAAAATGAATAGAAATTATATTCATTATTATATATATATAAAATAATGTACATGAACATGATGCTACTTATTTGTTACATAACCCCTTAAAATAGCCGCATAAGACCTAAGGGTAAGGTGTGCGATGGTGACAGACTCTTGGGGTTGCTCGGATAACATCGCTCGGGTGGTAATCTCAATCAACTTCCATTTTTCCCGTAGACGATCACGTTTGAGCTTGACTTGATGAAGCTCAGCTTGGGCTTGGTCAAGGGCAAAGCCCAAAGACGCCACCTCCTTTCCGAGCTCCGACAAATGGGCTTCGTAAGGGGCAATTCTACTGGATGAGGCCATCGCTTCCTTTGTCTGAGTGGAAAATTGGTTCGTTAAGGACTTATATTTAAACTACCCAGATGATCACTGTTCAACGGCTATAAAAGTAACGGTCACAAATCTTAACGTAAAACTTAAAGAAGTTGACATCTTATAAAAACATAAAGAAACATTTAACTGGATCAAGAGGGATTTTCCATTAATGAAATTTTGGGTCGTTACAACATTCCCCCCTTAAGAAATTTCGCCCTCGAAATTTTCCTTTTCCCACACTAAAACAAATGTGGGTAACTTAGCTTCATCATATCCTCCGACTCCCAAGTTGCTTCTTCAAACTTGTGGTTTCTCCACAACACCTTGACGAGGGGCATTGTCTTATTTCATAGAACTTTTTCTCTACGATCTAAGATCTTCACTGGTTGCTCCTCATAAGAAAGATCGTCTTCTAATTGTACCACCTCAGAAGAGAGTACATGTGAAGGGTCTGGTATGTACTTCCTTAAGAGGGATACATGGAAGACATCATGCACCTTGGCCATAGTAGGTGGAAGTGCTAGTCGATAGGCCACAGCCCCAACACGATCAAGAATCTCGAATGGGCCGATGTACCTTGGACTTAACTTCCCTTTCTTTCCAAACCTCATGACCTTCTTCCACAGAGATATGCGTAAAAACACCATGTCTCCGACTTTAAACTCAAGGTCTCGTCGACGATTATCTGCATAACTCTTCTGTCGACTTTGGGCTGCCTTGATATGCTGCTGAATGGTTTTCACCTTCTCCACCATTTCTTCGACCATTTCTGGTCCAAGCAGCTTACGTTCACCGACCTCATCCCAACATGCCGGTGTTCTGCACCTTTTCCCATATAGGGCTTCATATGGTGCCATTTGGATGCTCGAGTGGAAACTATTATTATAAGAGAACTCAACTAGAGGAAGATGTTGATCCCATCCTCCTTTAAAGTCCATTGAGCACGCTCTCAACATATCCTCAAGTGTTTGGATAGTCCGCTCGGATTGGCCATCAGTTTGAGGATGATAGGCCGTACTGAAGTTCAGTTCAGTATTCAGAGCATGTTGAAGACTCTTCCAAAACTTAGAGGTAAATCTTGGATCTCGGTCAGACACAATAGATAGTGGTACTCCATGCAACCGTACCACTTCCCTGATATATATCCGTGCCAGTTGATCCAAAGAGAAATCCTCTCGAATAGCAATGAAGTGTGCAGTCTTTGTAAGACGATCCACAATAACCCAGATTGCATTGTTGCTTTTGGATGTCCTTGGAAGTCCAGTGACGAAGTCCATGGTGATGTTCTCCCATTTCCATTCTGGTATGGGCAATGGTTGCATCATCCCCTTAGACTTCTGCCTCTCTACCTTCACTTGCTGACACACCAGGCACTTTGATGTATATTCGGCGATCTCCTTCTTCATATTATCCCACCAAAAGTTTTCTCGGAGATCTCGATACATCTTTGTGCTCCCTGGGTGAATAGAGAAATTTGAACTATGTGCATCATCCAAAAGTTCCTTCTTCAGCTCCGAACTTGATGGGACACATAGTCTTTTCCCAAACCGCACAATTCCTTCTTCATTAACATTAAACTCTGAGGATTTTCCCTTTTTGATAGCTTCCACTTTTTCTTGGATTCTCGCATCATCCTTTTGAGCATCCTTTAACCTTTCCAAAATAGATGGTTGAGCAATCATTTGTGAAAGGATTGATGATGTTCCCTTCTTTATGATTCCCACGTCCATCTTCATCAAGTCTAAGAAGATTGGATCCTTCTCAATTCTCATCATTGATAGAATTGCTGGATCCTTTCTACTTAGGGCATCTGCTACCTTGTTCGCCTTCCCAGGGTGGTAATGTATTGAACAGTCATAATCCTTTATGAGCTCTATCCATCTTCTCTGGCGCATATTAAGCTCTTTCTGTGTGAATATATATTTAAGACTCTTGTGGTCAGTATATATCTCACATTTCTCTCCATAGAGATAATGCCGCCAGATTTTCAAGGCAAAGATCACCGCCGCCAACTCCAGATCATGCGTTGGATAGTTCCTCTCATGGATTTTCAACTGTCTTGAGGCATAGGATATCACTTTATCATTCTGCATCAGCACACATCCTAAGCCCTTCTTCGAAGCATCACTGAATACTACAAAAAGCTCCCCACTTGTGGGTAAAGTGAGAACAGGTGCAGTGATAAGCCTCCTTTTCAACTCCTTGAAGCTTTCTTCGCATTCATCACTCCAAGCAAACTTTACTCCCTTTCGAGTTAGCTTGGTAAGAGGGTTGGACAATCGTGAGAAGTTTCTCACAAATCGTCGATAATATCCAGCTAACCCCAAGAAGCTACGGATATCAGTTACCGATGTTGGCCTCGGCCATCCCTCAATTGCATCTGTTTTGGAGGGGTCCAAAGATATCCCATTGCTTGTGATGATATGGCCCAAGAATGAGACCTCCTTCAACCAGAACTCACACTTGCTGTACTTGGCATAGAGCTTCTCCTTGCGCAAAGTCTCCAGTACAGTTCTTAAATGCTCCTCATGGTCCTCCTTGGTTTTGGAGTATATTAGAATATCATCTATAAAGACTACCACAAATTTATCTAGGTAATCTCTAAAGACTCTATTCATCAAGTCCATGAATATTGCTGGAGCATTGGTGAGTCCAAAAGGCATTACTATGAATTCATAGTGCCCGTACCTTGTACGAAAAGCAGTCTTGGGGATATCTTCCTTCTTCACCCTTACTTGATAATATCCCGACCGCAAGTCGAACTTGGAGAAGTATTGAGCTCCACGCAGCTGATCAAACAAGTCATCGATTCTTGGGAGAGGATACTTGTTCTTTATCGTGATTTTGTTAAGTTCATGATAATCGATGCAAAGCCGCATTGACCCATCCTTCTTCTTGACGAAGAGGACTGGTGCACCCCATGGTGATGCACTTGGGCGTATAAACCCTTTATCCAGATTCTCCTGTAGTTGTTTCTTCAGCTCTTCAAGCTCAACAACAGCCATTCTATATGGAGTCTTGGATATTGGTAGCGCCCCAGGTATAAGTTCAATTGAGAACTCAACATCTCTTCTTGGAGGAAGACCAGGAAGTTCCTCGGGAAATACTTCAGCAAATTCCCTCACAATAGGCATTTCTTCAAGGGTGGTTTCTTCCTTGGAATCAATCATCTGAGCCAGATATGCGTGCTCATAAGGCAGTAATATCCATGCTTGAGATGATGGAGCTAAAGGAGATTCATCTTCCTCCTGACACTTGTAAAGAATCGGGGGTCGATTCTCCATATGGAGTGTGATTTCCCTCTCCCGACAATTTATGTTGGCTCTATATAAGGAAAGCCAATCCATGCCAAGAATTGCATCAAATTCCACCAAAGGGAGTATGACGAGGTTCGCCGGGAAATTCAATCCACAGATTATAACAGGGGAGGACTTATACTCATGGGATGCAATGATTGCCCCATTTGCTGTACTCACCGACATCTTTACTTCCATGATTTGTGGTGGTGCAGGGATTATTCTACTAAACTTTTGAGATATAAAAGAATGCGTAGAACCTGAATCAAAAAGTACGTTCGCTATTCTTGAATGAATAACTAGCGTACCTGTCACCACTTCGTTTTCGGGGTTCACTTCGGCAGAAGTGATGGCAAAAGCTCTTCCTTGCTGTCTTGGAGGTTGTTGATTGCCTCCGATAACCCTTGGATTAGGGCACTGATTCGCAAAATGACACGGTTCTTTGCATTTGAAGCATTGAACAACACGTTGAGGTTCGAACGGAGCGTTCCTCCCCTCCGTCGCAGCCGCGGGTCCTTCTTGCTGACAGTTAATAGCTAGGTGCCCTTCTCTTCCACACTTGAAGCATTTTCTTGTCCCCCTAAGGCAATTCCCAGGGTGCTTCTTTCCACACTTTTGGCAAGTGGGGTGCTGGAATTTCTTAGCGCCGTTGGATTTATCCATCGGACCACCAGCATTGAAGTCCACCTTCCGCTTCTTGTCCCCATGATACCCCTGTGATTCTCCGATCTCCATTTCAACCTTAAGGGCACATCGGACAATCTCCTCATAGCTGTCAAAGTCACGGATCGCTAATGCTTTCCGCAAGCTAGGCTTCAGCCCACCAAAGAAGCGGTCAACTTTGCATTCGGGGGTAACGACAAAGCCGGAAGCGTATCGTGCAAGCCTTGTGAAGTTTGCCTCGTATGCTCCCACAGATTCTTCATCTTTCTGCTTGAGGGAAAGGAAGTCCCTTTCCATCTTAAGACGGAGGGTGCGTGGAAAATATTTATCAAAAAACATCTTCCGGAATACCTTCCATTCCAAAGCCTCGATCTCCTCCTCAGGCTTCGTATTTTTGATCAACGTCCACCATTGATCATCTTCACCCTCCATACGATAATCCGCCAGGAGAACCTTCTCTTTTTCAGAGCATTGGAGGATGGAGAATATCTTTTCAAAGGAGTTGATCCATTGTTCAGCAATCGTGGGATCGGATGATCTACTAAAAGTAGGAGGCCTTTGTCTCATGAAGCTTTCAATAGCGACTTGTTCTTTCTTAGGGGGGGTTGAACGTTCCTCTTGACCAGTGTTTCTATTCAAAACTTGAGTTAGCTGAGAGAGAAGCGTGACAAAGTTCGCGATTCCCGCTCCCATCGGATTGGGCATCTCATTAGTACAATCATCACACTGATCTTCACAACGGTTGTTAGCCCTAGTTCTCCTATTACCGGCCATTGGCTGGAATAAAAGGAAAGTTAGGGGTAACACATAGAGGGTAATCCAAAGACAAAAGTTTATGACTTATAAATAAACTTTAATCTCTTTAACTCATGAGTCTATAGGATTCAATCTAGGCTTTTCATGATCTTCCTTCTAACATATATTCTTAGGGGCATTTTTCCCTTAATAAGGGTTCATACTAAGATTGTGAATTTATCAAAACATATCCCCCGGGAGTGTCGTAACCAAGAGTGCAGCAAGGCCCGTTGTCGTGCACCAGTTCCCGTTCGAGTCTAGCTCAAAGCGGTGTTTTCGGGTTATACCCCTAGGATACATCTGTGCCAGAGCCGCCTCTACCTGCTCGTATCCAGACAGGGATGTATTTGTTTGATAAACTACTTACTTAGTATTTACCAAAACTTAGGGATGTTTTTATTATGCTTAGTCTTGTATCTAAGGCTTTACTAGGGTTTCCTAATCCCAAAAATAACTAAACCTATCCTTTGATACCAACTATGACAACCCTGCTTTTTATTACAACTTAAACATGCTTTATTACATAAAACTTCTCTTGATACAACAAAGAAGATCGAGAGGTTTAGTGTCTTTGGGGCTTAGGATCATTACATAAAAACTTTAAACTTGAAATACAACATCCTTATTGAAAACTTCCTTTACATGACCACTACATTCCTTCGTACTTAGCATTGCATGGGATAACCTGAGGACATGCATAAGAAAAGGGTGAGCTATAAAGCCCAGTAAGGGAGTACACAATGAATAACATGAGGAGTACAATACATGTTAGGCAATAGTCATATCAATAGAGCATAAGAGAGACATGAACATAAAGGCATGATAAAGCATGATAATCATAACATGGAAATGTGGCAACAACACTTAACATTGAATTAGCATGAGCCAAGGCTCATTGCACATGGAGCATGAGTAAACCCTCATTGCACTTGAAGCACGAGTAAACCCTCGTTGCACTTGAATTAGCATGAGTCAACACTCATTGCACATGACGTATCATGATACTATACTTTACCCAATGCATTGGAGCGCTATAAAGGGCGCACCCTTCTTAAACATTTCATTTCATGCATAACTGTGCCACATGGATCATAAAACATGGATTCATAAAACAAAATAATTTCTTCCACAATAAAGGAATGTGGAATTCATACATGAAACTTTATAATCAATATGTAAATGTGCATAAAGGTGAATACCCTTGATGGAGAAATGGGCATGGTATTCACTACACAAAGACATTGGCTTAGAAAATCGGCGCGATTTCGGCAGCGTAACGGCGTGACATAAGAATTCATAAAAAAGGATGATGAGAGAGAAAGGGGTTCCTCATCATATTTACATGAAATGGACAGTAAGGAGGTCATATATATACATGTCTCAACAATTGAAAAGGAATTTAGATTCATGATACAAAAGTATTGCATGAATGTAAAAGAAGAGAGAGAAGTTCCTTTCGGAATTTTGGCATAGTAACGGGTGTACATGGGAGGCATTTAATGAGAGAGAAAGGGTTATCCCATCATTCAAACAATAATAGGGCAGTATGGGGGAGGTTAAAAACCATACCCCAACATTCATAATTGAAATAAAAAGGGAAATGCAACTTAAAGAAAATTGACAAAAAAATGAGAAAGGAAGAAAACCCCTTGCTTGGAAGTGTGCTTCCAAAGGCTAGAGAGAGGCTTGTGAGAGGCTTCTTGGGAGCTTGGGGCACCTTGAGAGGATTCTAGAGAGAGTAGGGCAGAGGTTGGACGAACTTAAAGGGCTTTGAGTGAGGAGGAAGTGGGAGCTTGGGTGGGTTTATATAGGAAAGGTGAGAGAATTCTTTATTATTTAGGTTTGGGACCCCTTATATTAAAATAATCCAAACCACAAACCATCCCATGGTATTTGCCCATGGTTTCTGGAAAAGGAGAGAGGAAAATAATATTTTATAAGGCCAAGGTCCGAACTTATTAAAAAATTAGGGTTGCTTATGTGGAGGTGAGTCACACTCCCATGGAAATTAATTTAAAAAGGCAAAGTGTTGAATAAGTCTTGAGGGCTCCATTAATGATTTGAAAAGTGAGTCAAACAAACCCAAAACCTCATTATTTAAATGATAAAACACATATTGGCCGAACATAGGGATTATGGTATTTTATTACATCACCATTGGGTCATTATGATGTCATAAAACACATTATATATTTAAATGGTATTTAATTTTTACCCAAAAATTTGACTGTCTCAGAAAATTATGAAAAATTCACCGTTGGATAATTTCGACGTCCTGATTCCAAAAATAATACTTATTTTATCTAAATAATTTTCTAAATATGTGAATTTTCACTTTTAAAATAAAAACCGACATTTATAAAAAAATTCACGGGTTTTGACAGAAATGGCTTTCAAACCTTAATAAAAATTTTAATTGCATTCATAAAATTATAAGATCCTTTATATTTAATAAAAATTAATTTAATATTAATAATAATATTTTATTAAAATATTATTTAATTCAAAAATCCTTTAATTTAATAAAATATAATTCTTAATTAAATAATAACTAAAAACATCATTTGTACTTTAAAAACTAATTACAATGCATCAAAAATGACTAGAAATTATATTCATTATTATATATATAAAAAATAATGTACATGAACATGATGCTACTTATTTATTACATAACCCCTTAAAATAGCCGCATAAGACCTAAGGGTAAGGTGTGCGATGGTGACAGACTCTTGGGGTTGCTCGGATAACATCGCTCGGGTGGTAATCTCAATCAACTTCCATTTTTCCCGTAGACGATCACGTTCGAGCTTGACTTGATGAAGCTCAGCTTGGGCTTGGTCAAGGGCAAAGCCCAAAGACGCCACCTCCTTTCCGAGCTCCGACAAATGGGCTTCGTAAGGGGAAATTCTACTGGATGAGGCCATCGCTTCCTTTGTCTGAGTAGAAAATTGGTTCGTTAAGGACTTATATTTAAACTACCCAGATGATCACTGTTCAACGGCTATAAAAGTAACGGTCACAAATCTTAACGTAAAACTTAAAGAAGTTGACATCTTATAAAAACATAAAGAAACATTTAACTGGATCAAGAGGGATTTTCCATTAATGAAATTTTGGGTCGTTACACCTGCCACTGCCTCCAATGACACACTCAGAGCCGAAAGTTATCCTCCCACTAAACCCACAGCTAACACCGATCTGAGGCTGCAACCCACCGAGCCGCGACTCGACCACCGAACTCACCGCATCATTGTGAATGCTCTATCGGGTTCGGGGATAGTGCAGGGAGATTGGCAGACAACAATGAAATCATCAGAGATCGATCCCTCAAAGATGTGAGTTGTAGGCCATGAACCGCTGAATTGGGAATCCGAGGAGAGGACACCACTGAACCGAGCCGGAGGAGATGATGGCGATGGCCGGGGGAAACCCTACCTTTGCGGATCCCCTTACAGGCGCATCCTGTTTCTCCTTAAGGTAAGGCTAAAATAAACCCTACTCAACCCTAATAAACCCTAATAAAACCCTAAAGATACCTACTCAACCCTAATAAAAGCCTAAAAATACCTAGTCATCCCAAATAAACCTTAACACACTGTAATAAACCCCACTAAACCCTAAAAATGAAAATATACCATTAAAAATCCCTAAAACACATAATACATGCTAATAAAACCTAACAAAGCTTAAAAGCACTAATAAACCCAAATAAACACTATTAAACACTAAACCCCCCCCCAAATATACCCTCTTAAAAATTAATAAACCATAATGAACCATAATAAACCCTAATAAATCCTAAACATACCCAAAAATACCATAATATACCATAATATACCACAATAATCCCAACTCAATCCTAACAAAACCCTAAAAATACTTAATAAATCTTGACACACCATAATAAACCCTAATAAAATCCTAATAACCCCCACCAAACCTTAAAAAATTCTAATATACCATTTAAAACCCTAAAACCCTAACAAACCATACTAAATGTTAATATCACCCCAAAATCCAAAAAAATGCTAGTAAACACTAAAAATACCTCTAATAATAATAATAGTAATAACACACGTGCATGTGAATGGTTTAAATAATAAATAATAATGCACGTTCATGTGCATATGCCTGCGCATTTGCAAGTGAATGATAATAAATAATAACACATGTGAATAGCATGTGTATGTGCATGTGCATTTGAATGATAATAATTAATAAATAATAACGCACATACATGTGCATGTGCATGTGCATGGTAATGAATAATAAATAATAACCAAGTCCACATGAATGCGAATTTGAATGTGAATGATAATAAATAACAAATACTAACACATGTGATAATAGAATAATGCACATGCATTGTGTGTGCACACTAGTACAAAAAAACGACCTTTATGAGCACTAGAAAAATGCATTAACAGTGCTAAATGAGAATTGTCAATCGAGATGAGGATATAGGGGGGTCCCTTTTATCAGCTCTTAGAAAAGCACTCATAAAGGAACCTTTTATCAGCACTAAAAAATTTGCTGATAAAAGACCCCTTTATCAGCGATTTTGTTTAGCGCTGATAAAAGTCAAAAAAAAAATTATAAAATTAAAAAATAAAAAAAATTATATAATGTGGGAGGGGGGATATTTTAATAGTTCTTGAACCCCCCCTATCAGCACTATGCGGACCCCCTCAATCACCCCCATGTGTTGCCCTTCCCGTACATCCCCCACACATGCGTAACTCCTTGCTTCCACGCGAACTCGAACTCATGACTTCCCCCCTTGCATTCTTGCACCTTCACCACTAAGCCATTTCATTTTTTTCTCTATTTAATGATATATCTATTTATTTATATATATATAGTTTTATTTAATCATATATTAATATAGATTCATATTAATATAAATATATTTATTTATATTAATACATATATATTTTTTCAAATATTAGTATATATTTATATATATTAATTCTTATATTAATATCTATTTATATTAATATGTTTTTTATCCGTATATTTATTTTTATATTAATATATATTTATAATATAAGTTTTAAATACATGTATAACATATGTTTTTATGTGTGTTTATAAATAAATAAATAAATACATATATACAACACACACACCATAGACACACACACACACATATATATATTTACGAATAAATACATATATGTGTATATTTGAAAAGCCATAGAATGTTAAAATGACCATAAATTCTAATCTAGAAGCCTATTTCAACTCCACAACCAGTCCAATCGAATAAAATGAAACAATCTTCGATATGATATGTGGTACAGGCCTAAGAGACATTCAGATGAGAAGTTATACTTGTTTGAATGTTAACAAATCGAGGTATCTTGATTTAATCACTACTGAAAATTTAAGGTATTCTAATGGTTGAAAACTATTGGTATAGGGTGGAGAATCGTTGGTATAAATTATACCAACAATTTTAGAAACTGTTCCTCAGTATGCCGTGATAGTAGACATATACCAACGATTTGAGATATACTGTTGGTATATATGAAGAAATCTACTCTATACCAACGATTTTATAAAACTGTTGGCAAAGAGTTATTATACAACACATATGCCAAAAGTTTCAGAACCATTGACATATATTTTTTAGTCTTCCATTCACCCTGATACCAATGGTTTAAACCGTTGGTAATGTTTTTGTACCAACAGTTCAGAACTTTTGGTTAAAAAAATACATACAGAACCTATACCAATAGTTTAAAACCGTTGGTGTAGGATTTGCTGTACAATTCACACTACAACCTGCTTTGTGTGATGCTGTGTGAATTGTATAGAACACATTCAATGCAATACATAATAAGGATACATAATTAAATATTGATAATTATAAGGATACATAATCTAATAATCAATTATGAATACAATACATTAAAAACTGAATACATAATTATATGTGATACACATATAAGATTACATAAAAAATTTCATTTTTTATAACACATACAAGATTGAAATCAGAAATTAGAAGCTAATAACCCAAAATAAAAAAATGAATAAATGAATTCAACCAAACACAAATATAATTTCATTGTTTGGGGCGGGTGTCCTTGATCTTAGTGATGATGATAATGGGTGTGTATCAATGAGCTTGTGTGACTTAGGGAATATAGCCATCCTTGGCATATTAAATGTCATGTGGTTTAGAATAGGGGTAGGAGTTCCTCACATGAGAAGTGGATTGTCTGGGGCTAGACCATGGATCATTGTGCTAAAGTATCAACACAATATGAATACGTTTGGTCAGTTTTCCATATGCCAGTTGTTTTTAGTTAGAATGATGTTCATTTCAAACAAAATAGAGATAGTTAGAGTGATACCGGACCCACCGTGCATCCGATTGAGGCAATGTTGACTCGTACATGTCACATATGACCCATGGATCGTTTTCCTAAAGTATCAATACAATCTAAATGTGTTTGTATAGTTTTTCATATGCCAGTTGTTGGTTTCACTTAAAATGTTGTCCATTTCAGATAAAAGTGAGACACTTCATATTGAGGCTCAGTTTACTCATACATGTCATAAATGACCCATGGATTAGTGTGCTAAAGTATCAACACAATCTGAATACGTTTGGTCTATTTTTTGCTTTTCAGTTTTTTTTACTTAAAACAGCATCCATTTTAAACAAAATAAAAAACACCTAGAGAGATATCGACCCTACCATGACTCAGATTGAGGTGGGTTTGACTCGTACACATCACAAATGACAAATGGATATTTTTCTTAATGTATCAACAGAATCCTAATGCATTTGGTTGGTTTTTCGTATGTCGGTTGTTGTTTACATTTAAAATATTGATCACTTCAAATAAAGGTGAGACACATTGAGTGGTACTGGACACACCGCACCTCGGATTAGGACGGAATTGACTCGTACACATCAACAATGTCTCATGGATCATTTTCCTAAATTATCAATAGAATCGGAATACATTAGTTCCATTTTTTGTATGGAATATGTTGTTTTCACTTAAAATGATGTCCATTTTAAACAAAAGAGAGACATTTAGAATGGTAATGGCCACACCGTGCCTTGGAGTAATGTGGGTGGACTCTTACACATCAAAAATGTCCCATGGATCATTTTCCTAAAGTATCAACAAAATCTGAATGCGTTTGGTTGGTTTTCTATATGCCATTTGTTGTTTTAACTTAAAATGTTGTCCATTTCAAATAAAAGTGAGACACTTTGAGTGGTACCAGACACACCACGCCTCAGATTGATGCAGGGTTGAGTCGTACAAGTCAAATATGACCAACAGATCATTTTACTAAAGTATCAACACAATCATAATATGTTTGGTTTCAGTATGCCTGTTGTTTTTAATTAAAACAGTGTCCATTTTAATCAAAAGAGAGACACTTTGAGTGATATCGGCCACACCGTGCCTCAGATTGAGGCAGTGTTCACTCTTTCATGTCACATATGACTCATGGATCATTTTCCTAATGTATCAACAAAATACTAATGCATTTGGTCAGTTTTATGTATGCCAGTTGTTGTTTTCACTTAAAATGCTTTCCATTTTAGAAAATAGAGAGACGTTTAGTGTGGTACCAGCCACAACGTGCCTCAGATTGATGCGAGGTTGACTCTTAAATGTCACAAATGTCCCATGAATCATTTTCCTAAAGTATAAACACAATCTGAATGCATTTGGCATGTTTTCTATATTCCATTTGTTGTTTTCACTTAAAATGGTGTCCATTTTAAACAAAAGAGAGACATTTAGAGTGGTGTCGGCCACACCGCACCTTGGATTGATGCGGGGTTGACTCTTACACATCAAAAAAGTCCCATGGATTGATTTCCTAAAATATCAACACAATATGAAAATGTTGGTCTGTTTTCCATATTCCATTTGTTTTTATTTAAAACATTTTCCATTTTAAACAAAAGAGAGACGCTTAGAGTGGTAATGGCCACAATATAACTCGGATTGATGCGGGGTTGACTCTTACACATAAAAAATGTTTCATGGATCGTTGTCCAAATGTATCAACAATATAAAAATGAGTTTGTTTTGTTTTTCATATGCTAGTTGTTGTTTTCACTTAAAATGTTGATCATTTGAAATAAAGGTGAGACACTTTGAGTGGTACTGGCCACACCGTGTCTCAGATTGATGCAGGGATGACTGTTACTCGTCACAAATGTCCCATGGATCGTTTTGATAAAGTATCAACAGAATCCAAATACTTTTGGTCCATTTTCCATATTTCAGTTGTTGTTTTCACTTAAAGTGTTGTCCATTTAAAATAAAAGTGAGACACTTTGAGTGGTACCTGCCACACCGTGCCTCAGATTGAGGTAGGGTTGAGTCATACACGTCAAATACAACCCATGGATAATTTTCCAAAAGTATAAACACAATCCAAATATGTTTGGTTGGTTTTCTATATTCCAGTTGTTTTTACTTAAAAGGGTGTCCATTTTAAACAAAATAGAGAGACTTTGAGTGATACCGACCACACCGTGCCTCAGATTGAGCTGGGGATGACTCTTTCAGGACACAAATGACTCGTGGATCGTTTTCCTAATGTATCAACACAATCCAAATGTGTTTGGTCAGTTTTCCGTATGGCAGCTAGGCAAATTGTGCAACAATAGTGATAATATCTTATACTAAAACTATAGATATTGTGCATGATGTGCACCCCCTGGTGCATGGTTAGGAAAAATAGTGCACATTGCTTCTAATATATAGCCCTATATGGTTGGTAGATACCTTTTGGGATGGACATAACTTTTTTACTAACCATGAGGCATAGTGTTTTTTCTACGCCGACCGGGGTTCCGAGCTCCCAAAAAGCCCCAGAAGCCCCATAAACCACTATAACATCATTAGGCTTCCATATTTGGCCAAAAATAAAGAGTTATAATGAATTCAAAATTATCCATACCAGAGTGAAAAACCAGGTTCAAAAATATAGAGTTATACTGAATTCAAAAATGTAATGGATCAATCTGCCCCTGATCACCATCACTATCACCACTATCATCAACAGACTCATCCATGCCGACATATCTATCTTTGTTGTCATCCTCTTCATCGTCCCCATGCTCATTTTTGGCCCCATCCTCGCCCTTGGCCCCATCCTCGCCCTCGTCCTCATCCTCATAGTCGCCCTCGTCCTCTTCAACATCCTCATCTTCACCAGGAATTTCATCATCTCAACTACGACTAGAATTACTGCCTAGTGCATTAGATACTGCACCCATCGATGACATATATGTCTGACAAGAAGCGCTGGCCTCTGGTGGAAGTGATGAATATAAAGCTTTGATTAGTTTCATAAATTTTTTCTCCCTCATTTGATCCTGTTATTCCAACTTTGTGAACCTTTTACCAGACTGTATTGCAGGTTCCTTGACCTATTCCAACTCAGTGGTACTAGAATGGATACCTGGAGAGGACCAATACCTCATCAGGACTATCTTCTTACCCAGTCAGTAGCGTACTCGGCCAGTGTTCTCATCTCCCAAAACCTGATATAAATGATCGTGTGGCCCTAAATTGTCAGGATCCTGGGAATCAAGGACCTCTATAGAATCCTATTAAAAATATTAATAGATTATTAAATTTCTAAATAGATATTAATGTTTGAAATAAAAAAATTAAAACTTACAATCTTTTCTTCTGTCAGTTCATTAACCGCAGTTCCACCTTTTTTCCTTCTACTCAGGCAAAAAAAATTCTCAATGGAGACGTCCTTCAATATTCAATTTTTTCTTCTATAATGAAATTGAAAAAATATAAAGTGAAAGTATAATAATATATTCAATATTAAATAAATCACATAATTTAAGTAGGAAACAATAAAAAGGAAAAGTCCTAATGAATAATTATAAACAACTATATCGTACCAGCTGCCTCTCATGATATGACATAGTGGTGCGCCCCAAAGTGTGGAGGTATATCTTTGAATCAATGTTTTCTTCATTTTTTCAGAATATTCCTAAATAATGTTTATTAATAAATTAGATAATATTAATGCAAAATATGAAAATGGTCATTTAAATATCTGAAATGGGATTAATACCTTAAATTTGGTAGTCTCCCAATGGGTAATCATTTGACGATATTGCTATATCGGGTAGTCACCATGATAGGTACTATCTCCAACTCCGTGCCCACTCTATTACACCAGCCAACATACTTTTCATGCTTATATTCTATCAAAATCTCTCATAGCTCCTTTAAATGTGCTGGTCGTGCACCTTCGCCATCAGGAAAGTTAAACCGAAGCTAACACCCAATAAATTAATTCATATAAATACAACTAAATACTACATTAAATCCAATATATTTTTTACCCATATTTGTGCCGATGCATTATCCTTGACTTCGCGTGGCAGATGTCTCCAACAGAGTCGGCTGACCGGAATGATGTCAAAGTATTTGGATAGCATCGCCAAAAAACCCTGACATTCCTACCCAGGTTTATCAAACAACTATCCATCATCATTGTATTCAACCATCAACTGTGTCTGGCGGTTCCATACTGCATGAAAGTGAGAATGCCCCCTCCCCCACCTCCAATCAGTAAATGAATCTGTTATTAAAGAAAAAAATATCAGTAAAAGTTATAATAAAAAAGATTTGGTATAAAAATTTGTTAGAGTTATATAAATATGCCTGTGGTATTCGGATCAATGGGAGTCACTGGATGTGCAGAAGCTGAAGGAATATCCTGTACTGGTGGAGTGTCCCTCAGTGTACGCTCCTCAACCACATACTATGTCATAGTAGGAGTCAAATAAGGTGGAATATAATAGCTCAGAGATAATGAACCAGAAGAAAATGATGATGACATATACGTCTGACCAACTGGTAGTGTAAACATCTTAGGCCTAAATATCGTGTGTTTCCCTAAAGACACACCAATATCAATATGGGGCATAGAAGATACATCTATGGTAGGGGAATATTCCAATCGGGTATGAGCAGTGGATCGTCTAACTCTCGCACCACGATCCCTTATACCACCAGCCTCAGTACCGGGACCACTAGATGATCGTATATCTCTGAAACGCCCCCCTCCTACCACCAGCCTCTGTACTGGGAGCAATATCAGGCTCCTTTTCATATATCTCTCATCTGTGGGGTGGATCCTGAAATAACGTTTAACAAAAAATTAAACACATGATATTATATGTTATTGAAATATATATATTTTAAATAAAATACTTACAACGGGGATGAGTGGAGGAACACCCATCTGTGTCATGCGACGATTATGTTTTGTCATCTTTTTCCACTGCATCTCTTCAATGGGTGTCATTTCCTGAAATGAAAACAAATATGGAAGTAATTAGAAGCATATAACTAATGTGTAACCCAAAAAAAATATAGAAAAACCATTATAATAAAAAACCATAATGAAACAGAATATTTATGGTGGTTTGAAGGTAAGTACTAGGATACACAATCTAAATGGTGCAGGTGAAACATGTAGGTGGGAACATGACTGTATGATTTTATATATTTCCCACCACAACTTCGGGTTCACAATCAACTATAAAAATTGTGCTATTGGAGTCATCATAAGTAATAAATGGATTGCTTCCAATTGCAGTAGGGATAGTTTCAACTTCATCATCACCATCATCAAAAACATGTTTGGGATTTACTCCAATAATTACACTAAATTTACGATGATGATGATCTTTGACATAAAAAACTTGTTTCACCATTGATTCCAATACATATGGTTCATCAGTGGAAAGAGTGCGAGTCATGTCAATAACTCAAAATCCAAAATCAACAATAAAGGTACCTTGCCTCATCCTTCAATCAAACCATTGACATATCATCATCGTGACTCGGCCCTGAATGTAATAAGCCAAAATTATTATTTTCTCCACGACTCCATAATAAGCTACATTTTCAGAATGAGGTCTATTATTCAATTAAATGGCATAATAGTATGTTGTGGAAGTTAGTATAACACGAACATGTTGTGTTCTCATGTTTCTTTCTCATTCAGTGATAATAAATTTGTATTCATTGATCACAAGTGATTTACAAGCATGAACCATCGTATTAGGACCAAAATCCAATGATCTTATTTCCTCAGAAACAGAGTATGCTGGAAAACTCGATACCAGAAATATAAAAAAATAGTAAAATTAATTAAATATTATTTTTATTTAGTTATTATAGAAATATTTTTACCTTCAATATCAACCAAGCAGAAAAACCTTTGCTATGAAAAGTCTCTTTTCTTCTCAATGATAATTAATGATTCCTTCTATATATCAATTCTTTATGTTCCCTGTGGATAATAATATTAATAGTTTAACAAATATTTAAAATTACAAGAGATAACATAATAGATACATGTACAATTTACTTACTTGATATACTCATCGAAAAAATTACAATTGAACAACATTGTGCGATGTTCCATCTCTCGATCTTGATGGATTAATGTCGTCAATGTATATGATCCCGTAATTCGTTCTGTTTGAGGATGTGATGGAAAACTGGGTTCAATTTCCTCATACTGTTCTTCTTCATTTCTCATTGGTCTGTTTATTCTCGTAGTATGATCAAAAAAATACATTAAGTAGAAATCCATACATTCTTAAGCCATGTAACCATTCACAATATAACATTCGGGATAATTCCTCTTCCGAACATATGATTTCAATGTGTACAAGTTTCTTTCAGTTGTATACATACAACTGAAAGAAACAGGTCCTCTAAGAAGTATTTCGGTCAGAAGATGGATAGCTAGATGCAACATGCATGTAAAAAATGATGGAGGGAACATTTTCTCTAACTCAGAAAAAATTAATGGAGCCTCTGCCAACAGTTTTTGCAAGAAGGATTTGGAAAACTTCTTAGCAAACAGATCTCTAAACAAATAGCACAACCGAATAACTGATACTCTTACATTATTGGATAGGAGATTACGAATTTCTATTGGAATCAACTCATGAAAAAGGACATGATAATCATGAGTCTTCAAAGATTTTGGATTCAACTCTTTTCTGTTGACCCGTTTTGATATATTTCTTGAATAGCCATCAGGAAAATTAATATTATCTAGCAATTACAAAAATTGATTTTTTTAGTAGGTGTCATCACATAAGAAGAACATGGAACTTGCCATTTATTTTCACTGATACAGACAAGATGCAATTCTGGTCTGATCCCCCAATCTACCAAGTCACGCCGAGATTGTAAATAATCTTTTGTCACCCCCTTGACATTTAGAAGAATTGAAATCAAAATTTCACATATATTCTTTTCAATGTGAATTACGTCTAAGAAATGATGTAACAAGTTGGTTGACCAATACGACAACTCGAAGAATATACTATTCTTATTCCAATTGTAAAAGGAGTCATTGGAAACATTTTTCCTATTTCTAGATTTCATTACACCCTTCCCCAATGAATAACTGAAATCTTTCAATTCATTAAGCACATCAGTTCCAAACATATGATGAGGTGGATCGTCAGTCTCCATGGAATTGTCAAATCTTCAAAGATTGTTTCTATCTGGATGGTTCCTTGGAAAGAATTGTCGATGTCCCATAAAACTGAAACTACGACGACATTTCAGTCCTCTTGATTGAGTATTCTTCATACAAACAGGACATGACAATTTTCCTTTTGTGCTCCATCCATACATCATTACATACGCAGGAAAATCATTGATTGTCCACATAAGCGCAACACGCATCTAAAATATGTCTTTTGAACATGCATCGTATGTGGGCACACCCACATCCAAAATAATTTTCAAATCTTTTATTAAAGGTTGCATGTATACATCTATATCATTGCTGGGATCAGAAGGGCCAGATATCAGTACACTCAAGAAAGTGTAAGGATTTTTCATACACAACCATGGGGGAAGGTTATAAATGTGTATGAAAACTGTCCATGTTCTGTGTAATGTAAGCATCTAGCCAAATGGATTAGAACCATCACATGAAAGACCCGGTCTCACATTACGCACGTTGGCTGCAAATTCATGATATAGAGCATCAAATCTCTACCATGAAAATCAATCTGCAGGGTGAAAAAACTCTTCATTATTCTTTTTTCTCTCCGTGTCATGCCATAACATTTTTACAGATATTTCATCAGACATGAAATGGTTCTGTAATCTGGGGATCAATGGAAAGTGCCACATTACTTTTTGTGGAACACGAGATGGTGTTTCATCATCTTTTGGATTCCATCGAGAGGTTCCACATTTTATACAACCATTTCTTTCAGTAGTTTCCTCCCAAAATAAGCTGTAATCATTCAAGAAAGCATGATTTTTTTAGAATCCCAGTTCATCAACTCACTTCCATGCCATATAGTGGTTTGAGGGAATATCTGCATCATCTGGAAGTAAGTCCTTCAACAAGGTCAGAATGAAATCGATTGCTATATTTGAAATCCCATACATAGTTTTCCCATGAAACAATCAGATTAAAAATTCCAAATTTTTCATTTTACCACATTGCTGATATATTGGAGTCATCGCAAAATCATTCAATTTTTTCACCCTATCTACATCATCATTTTCATTGGAAGCATCATGTGTGCTTGTATCAAATTATTGTTGGCTGGAAATCCTTTCCTTCTCATGATGCCTTATAAATGGAAACTGATCATATATCAAACTCTCCAATTCAGTCCTATCATTTGGATCATCATCATTTTGAGATCCCATTTTCTCTCCATTGTGATACCACACATAATAGTTTGTTTTGAAGCCATATTTGGTTATATGACAGCTAACAGATTCATGACTCAACCAAGGTCTTCCCACACAATTAGAACATGGGAATTGTATGTGACCACTATCTAAAGCATTTTCAAATGAAATATCTAAAAATATTTGCAAATTATTTTGAAAATCAGTTGAAATCCGATCAGTTTCGTACATCCAACTTCCATCCATTCTGTAAAAAAATTGCAATAAGTCATTTCAAAGAAATTCAATAATAATTAAGTTCAAACAAAAAAATTATTTACGTAAATGACAATTTATTACTTTATATAAAAGCATAACTAACACATTACTCTATATGAGAATCATATTAAGAAACACAACAAAATACATTGTATATAAGAAAATAAGATACATAATTTCTAATTACTATATTCAAGGATTTCTCAGAAAGATATTGGATGTGGATCAAGGAATACATAATCCATAAGGGTCCTATTGGGAGTACATGAGTTTTATACTTTAACATCTTTGGGGACATCAGGATGAGGAGTAGTATGAGGTTCACATCAAAAGTAGTTATGGAATCATCAAGTTTCACCTTAACCATGGATTAAAGGATCCTAGGTTTGAGGCCATAGATCCTAGGTTGGTAGGGTGTATTCATTGAATCATGTCCCAATTGATTTTGGAGAGGTACCTTCAATATTTATAGGTATGGATTTGATTAGAAACACCTATAAAAAGGATATCTAGGAATTTTGACATCCCAAACCAGGATTCCACTCATTAGTGACCTGAACCCAGATGGCCACTCATTAGAGAGGGACCATAAAGTTCTATTGTGTTTTATCTCACATTCAAATAATGATTTTTGGGAGTGAAATAGAGTGGATCATGAGCATTGTGTTCACAAAGGGAGGAGATCAGAACAACTTCATTTGTGTGATGACTAATAATCCCACAGTCCTCTTGTTATTTAAACCATGCACTCATGATTTTCGTGATGAACTTGTATCCATGAAACCATTTGAGAATCATGATTCAATACATGTGTTTTAATGATTTTACCAGGAATTTTGGGGAACCCCAAATCAGTGAAAATATTCATTGTGTTTTAAAAAGGTTATTGGATAAATCATGTATGATGATGAATGCAGGATGATTAATGATTATATTAAGAAAACTAATATTCATTAATATTTTGAATTTGACATTCTGTAAATTAGTTTCATGAAAAAGGAAGAAGTAATACATCGGAGAAGGATAGGTCCCACCAAGAGTTCCCTTTGTAAATATTTTATTCATAATGAACATTGGATTGTACGGTTAAGTATTTCTTATTTCATCTGTGAAGAATAATTAGGGGCCACATTCTATTTTTCAAAGTTGAAGAAGATACTCCATATGTTCTATTGTGAAATGGATATGTGAATAGTGTGTCATTTTATATATATAAATATTTTTATAGAAACATGATACATACTTGTTATGTAACACACATATTGTACAAAAAATAAGATGAATAAGATCTTCATGTTTGACATGATCTTAATGAAAGGAGTGATTTTCATGATATACTATGAATACATATTACAAACATTTTATTATGTGTTCATATACATGAAGTTGTAATATCTGGAGCATTGAGATTAAAAAAACAACTATGCATCTTTAAAATTAGAACACAAGAAAGAGACCATGCCCTTATAAATGTATATGAGTAATGAAAACATTAATTGGAAAATTTGTACATTGATGTAGTGATTTGAGTACACAATTCGTGAAGGGAGTAGTGAATCATAAAATTTTCCAAAATCCCTAGAAATAGGGAAAATGACGTGTTCTTTCTTAATAGTGAAATAAATGGAGAAATTTTGAGAATATAAGGATATCCTTATATAATATGAGAAGAGGTTGAAGGAGTCTAACCTGAATGGGGGAGGTGTAGCTGATCAGATGGAAGAGGTTCTCCTAGGCAGGCACTTCTGGTTGGGGGAATGTGGTTCTGGAAATCGGGCGCTGGGAGTCAGGGGGAATGGTTCTGTTTAAGTGAATTGGGGGGGGGGTCCCAATGGTTATTAAAAACTATTGGGAAAAGCATGGATTTCGTAACGGTTATTAAAAACTGTTGGGAAAAGTATGGATTTCCCAAATGTTTCTTCAAACTGTTGGGAAATCCTCCCCTAACCATACCTTTACCAACAGTTTATTAAAATTGTTGGTAAAGGACACTTATACCAACATTTATTTTGAACCGTTGTTATAGAAGCATTGGGAAATCTAGCCTTTCTAGTAGTGAATCCAATAACAATACTAAATAAACCCTATCAATTGCTACAAAAACCTGAAAAATGCTTCAAAACCCACAAAACACAACAAAACCACAGAAAACACTAATATATCCCTAACAATGAATAAAAATCCAAACACACCCATAAAACCTAAAAAACGCATAAAACCCCAAACAAATCAAAAAAACCATAACAAACCCTAAAAACCCTAACAAAACCTAACAAACCCTAATAAACACTAATAACCCCTAAGAACCACTAATAAAATCAAATAACCCTAAAACCCTCTATTAAACCCTAAAACCCATAATAAACACTAGTAAATCGTAATACCGTGTAATAAACCCTAAAAAACTCTATCAGACCCTAATAAACTGTACAAAATCCCTAAAACCCCTAATATATAATAAAAAACACTATTAAACCATAATAAACCCTAATAATCGCTATAAAACGTAACAAACCTGAAAAAACACTACGAAAACCTCCAAATAATAGCCTATAAAACCGTACAACCCACTAATAAACTCTAACAAACCTTAATAACCCCAAAATAAATCCTAAAAAAGCCTAATAACCCCAAATAAATCATAACAAATCCTAAAAATTCAAAATAAATCATAACAAAGTGAAAAAAACCATAACAAATCCCTAATAAATCGAAATAAACCCTAAAAACCCATATTAACCCTAATAAATTATAATAAACACTAATACAATTTACTAAACCCTAATAAATAAAATAAACCCTATTAAATCTTAAATAACCCTAAAAGGTTGACAAACCCTAGAAAAATCTATTAATGCCTAAAAAATCCCAATAAAACCCTAATATAAATTACAAAATGCTAATAAATTATAACAAGTCCTAAAGTACACTAATAAACCCTAAAGAACCCTAATAAACCCTAAAGAACCATATTAAACTCTAAAAAACACTAAAAACCCCTAAGGAACCCAAAAAATGCTAAAACACATTATATAAACCCTAAAAACTGCTACATTATCCAACCAAACACTAAAAAATCCTAACAACCCCTATCAATCCCAAAAAAACAAATAAACCCATAAAAACCCCCAAAAACCATTAAAAAGCCATCATATTACATAAAAACCCATAAACACCAGTTAACAACCCTTAAAAATCCTAAAAACACTACAAACCATATACAACCATTAAAACCCTAAAAACAACTTCAAATAGATACATAAATCCTAAAAAGATTACATAAACCGTAAAAAATGCCACAAAAACCCTAAAAATGCTACATAAACCAAAAAATGCAACATAAACTAAAAAAACACTACATAAACCCTACTAAACCATAATAAATTCAAATAAAAGCAAATAAACCATTAAAAATTCTCACAAACACTAAAAACACGATAATAACACCTAAAAAGTCATAACAACCCCTCATATATATTAACAAAAACTAAAAAAACAATCATATACCCTAATAAAAACAGTAACAAACCCTAGTAAACCCTAAAAATCCCTAACAAACCCAAATAAATCATACTCAACCCTAATAAACCCCTATAAAACCTTAAAGATAGCGATTCAACCCCAATAAAGCCCTAAAAATACCTACTCAACCCTAATAAACCTTAACACACCATAATAAACCATAATAAACCCCACAAAACCCTAAAAAACGCAAATATACCATTAAAAAGTACTAAAACCCCTAATAAATGCTAATAAAACCTAACAAAGCATAAAAGAACTAATAAACCCAAATAAACACTGCTAAACACTGAAAAAACCTAATATACCGTCTTAAAAATTAATAATTTATAATGAACCGTTTTAAACCCTAATAAATCCTAAACATACCCAAATATACAATAATATACCATAATATACCCTAATAAACTCAAATCAATCCTAATAAAACCCTAAAAATACTTAATAAACCCTAATAAACCTTTACACACAATAATAAACCCTAATAAAATCCTAATAACCCCCACCAAACCCTAAAAAATGATAATATACCATTAAAAAACACTAAAACCCTAACAAACCATAATAGATGTAAATACCACCTAAAAAACCTAAAAAATGATAGCAAACCCTAAAAATGCGTCTAATTATAATAGTAGTAATAACGCACGTGCATGTGCATATGCATGCGCATTTGTATGTGAACAATAATAAATTATAAATTATAAATTATAACGAATGTGAATCGCATGTGTATGTGAAGGTGCCTCTGAATGATGATAAATAATAACACACATCCAAGTGCACGTGCTTGTGCATGTGCCTGTTCAAGTGCATGTGCATGTGCTTGTGCATGTGCATGTGCTTGTGCATATACATGTGCATGGTAATAAACAATAAATAACAACTAATTCCACATGAATGTGAATTTTGATTTGAAAGATAATAAATAATAAGTAATAACACATGTGATAATAGAATAACGCAAGTGCATTTCTTGTGCATGATCATGATAATAAATAATAATAACACATGTGATAATAGAATAATACAAGTGTATTGCATTTTCATGTGCATGGTAATAAATAATATATAATAACGCACGTGTATGTGCATTCACATGTAATGATAATGATAATGACGCATGCACATGCATGGTAAAAAATAATAAATAACAACACACGTGCATGTGCATTTGTATTTGATGATATAAACAATAATAATAATATTATTATTAATAATAATAATAATAATAACAGAATAACGCAATTGCATTGCATGTGCATGTTTATAGTTGTAAATAATAAATAAATAATAGTAAAAAAGAACGCACATGCATGTGCATGTGCCTTTAAATTTGATAATAATATTAATAATACTAATTGTAATAATAATAATAATAACAAAAATAATGCATGCACATGCATGGTATTAAATACTAAATAACAATGCACATGCATGTGGATTTTCATGTGATAATGATAATAATAATGATAATGATAATAATAATATTATTATTATTATTAATAAAAACTGTGATAATAATAACAATAATAATAATAATAATAACAAAAGAATAATACAAGTGCATTGCATATTCATGTTCATGGTAATAAACATTAAATAATAATGCACGTGCATTTGCATTTGCATGTGACGATAATAATAATAACAGCATCAACTGTAGTAGTGATAATAGTAGTAGTACTAATTCTTGTGATAATAGAATATTGCATGTGCATTACATGTGCACGTGCATGGTAATAAATAATAACGCTCGTGAATTTCATTTTCATGTGATGTTGATGACGATGATAATAATAATAATAATATTATTATTATTATTTTTAATAAAAATGCATGTGATAATAGAATAACGCACGTGCATTGAATGTGTGTGTTTATGTATTTTCTTGTGCATTTTCATGTGATGATAATAACAATAACAATGAAAACAACAACAACAAAAACAACCACAATAACAATAATAACAATAAGAATAACAATGTATGTGATAATAAAACAACGTGTGTACATTTCATGTGCATGTACATGGAAAATAAAAAATAAAAAATAATGCACGCGCATGTGCATGTGCATGTGCATGAGATGATAATAAAAATAATAATAATAATAACAGTAATAATAATAAAAATAATAATAATAATAACAACAACACATGTGATAATAGAATAACGCATGTGCATTGAATGTGCATTGCATGATAATAATTAATAACTCATAGCGCACATGATGATAATAATAATAATAATAGTTATATTATTAATAATAGCACATGTGATAATAGAATATCGCACTTGTATTGAATGTGCACGTGTATGGTAATAAATAATAACGCATGTGCATTTGAATTTGCATTTGATGATAATAACAATAACAACAATGATAGTAATAATAATAATAACAATAAAAATGCATGTGATAATAGAAAAATGTTGGTGTATTGCGTGTGCGTGTGCGTGGTAATAAATAATAACTAACGTGCATGTGTATTTGCATGTGATGATAATAATAATACTATTATTATTACTAATAATAATAATAATAATTAGAACAACCACAAAATATGCACGTGCATGGAAATAAATAATAAATAATAAATAATAAATAATAATGCATGTGCATCTGCATTTGCATGTGATGATAATAATAATAGTAATAATAACAATAATGATAATGATAATAATGATAATAATAACGTGTGTGATAATAGAATAACACACGTCCTAACAATCCCTAACAAAACCTAAAAAACCCTAACAAACACTATTAACCCCTAAGAACCACTAAAAAGCCCAAAAAACACCTCAAACCCACTATTAAACCCTAAAACCCTAATAAACACTAATAAATCATAATAACCAGAAATAAACCCTAAAAACCCTATTAGACTCTAATAAATGCTACAAAAACCCTAAAACCCCCAATATACAATAGAAAACACTATTTAACCACAATAAATCCTAATAATCACTAAAAACTCTAACAAACCCGACAAAACACTACAAAACCCACCAAATAATAGCCTATGAAACACTACAACATGCTAATAAACCCTAATAACCCCATAAGGAATCGTAACAAACCCTAAAAACCCCAATTAAATCGTAACAAATCCTAACAATAACAAATAAATCATAACAAACTAAAAGAACCATAACAAACCCCTAATAAACCGTAATAAACCCTAACAAATCATAAAAAACCGTAATAAATCGTAATAAACCCAAATACATTTTTTTAAACCCTAATAAATAAACTAAACACTACGAAACCCTAATAAATCCTAAATAACCTTATAAAAGGTTGATAAACCCTAGAAAAAACTATCAATGCCTACAAAAGCCCAATAAACCCAAATATACAATAAAAATGCTAATAAACCATAACCAATCCTAAAGAACACTAATAAACCCTAAAGAACCCTAATAAACCCTAAAAACCCATAATAAACTATAAAGAACACTAAAAACCCCAAAAGAACCCAAAAACGCAAAAACACATTACATAAATCCTAAAAACCGCTACAATACCCAAACAAACCCTAAAACACACTAAAATCCCTAACAACCCCTATTAATCTCGAAAAAACAAATAAACCCATAAAAACCCCCAAAAACCATTAAAACCCCATCAAATACCATAAAAACCATAAACACCCGTTAGCAACCCTTAAAAACCCTAAAAACCACTACAGGCCATAAACAACCGCTAAAACCCTAAAAAAGGCAACAAATATATACATAAACCCAAAAAAAATTACATAAACCCTAAAAATGAAACATAAACCCTAAAAACGCAACATAAACCCAAAAAACACAACATAAACCGAAAAAACGAAACATAAACCCAAAAATCACTACATATACCCTAGAACCGTAACCTAAACCCTAAACAACGCATCATAATCATTAAAAACAGTACTTAAAACCTAAAAACAGAACATAAAAAAAACTCTAAATGAACCCTAAAAATGTTACATAAACACTAAAAAATGGAACATAAACGCTACATCACCCCTAAAAACGCTACATAAACCCAGAAAACACAACATAAACCCTAAAAAATGCTATATAAAACCTAAAACCTAAACATGCTACATAAACCCTAAAACGTTACCTAAACTCTAAAAATGCTACATAAAACATAAAACTGCTAAATAAACCCTAAAAGCGCTACATAAACACTAAAAATGCTACATAAACTTAAACAACTCTACACAATCACTAAACAATACTACAAAAACCCTAAAGATGCTTCAAAACCCTCAAAAATATTTAACCCTAATATACCCTAATATAAAAAATTAAACCCTAATAAACCCCTAATAGACTCTAATAATCCCTAAAAACACCTTATAATCCCTAAAAACCCTAATATACTCTACTAAACCATAATAGAACCCCTATAATACATAATAAACCCTAATAAAAGATAATAAAACCAAATAAACAATAAAAACACGTTATGAAAACATAAACAACCCAGACCAACCCTAATAGGCACTAATAAACACTAATAAACTGTAATAAACCTTAAAAAACCTAAAAATCCCTAATAAACCATAAATAAATCCAAATAAACCCTACTCAACCCTAACTAACCTTGACACACCTTAATAACCCCAAATAAAACCCTACAAAACCCTAATAACGAAGCTAATGCTTGTATACCATAAAAAATCTCTAGAAACCCTGATAAACTCAAATAAAACCAAATAAACCTTAAAAATGATCACAAACAATAAAAAATGATCACAAACAATAAAAACATGCAATATTACCTAAAAACACATAAAAACACTAATATAACCTAAGAAACCCTAAAAATGCCCACAAACAAAAATAAAACGCTCACAAACAATAAAAAACACTACATTATCTTAAAAGACTTAACCAACACTAGTATATCCTAATTAAACAAAAAAACTAATAAACCCCTAAAAACCATAAAAATCCATAAAAATCCCTAATAAACACTAATAAAAACTAATAAACCCAAATAAAAACTAATAAACCCTAATAAAACCATGATAAAACTCTAAAAATACCTTTTAAACCCTAATTAACCTTGACACACCTTAATAAAACCTAATAAAACCCAACTAACCCCAATAAACAAAAAAACGCAAACAAACCATTAAAAATCCCTATAAACACTAATAAACCATAATAAATTCTAAAAATACCTAATAAACCATAAAAAATGCTCAAAAACACTAAAATCCCTCTAATAAAACCTAAAATGCCCTAACAACCCCTTATATATATTAACAAAAACTAAAAAACACCCATATACCCTAATAAAAACAATAAAAAACCCTAGTAAACCCTAAAAATCCCAAACAAACCCTAATAAACACTACTCAACCCTAATAAACCCTAATAAAACCCTAAAGATACCAAATCAATCCCAATAAAACCCTAGAAATTCATACTCAACCCTAAAAAACCTTAACAAACTATAATAAACCATAATAAACCCCACTAAACCCTAAAAAATGCAAATATACCTTTAAAAATCCCTGAAACCCCTAATAAATGCTAATAAAACCTGAAATATCATAAAAGAACGAATAAACCCTAATTAACACTACTAAACCCTAAAAAACCATAATATACCCTCTTAAAAATTAATAAACCATAATGAACAATAATAAACCCTAATAAATCCTAAACATACCCAAATATATCATAATATACCTTAATATACCCTTATAAACCGAACTCAGTCCTAATAAAACCCTAAAAATACCTAATAAACCCTAATAAACCTTAACACCCCATTATAAACCCTAATAAAATCCTAATAACCCCCTCCAAAGCCTAAAAAACGCTAATATACCATTAAAAACCCTAAAACCTTAACAAACCATAATAAATGTTAATAACACCTAAAAATTATAAAAAATGATAGTAAACCCAAAAAATACCTCTAATAATAATAATAGTATTAACGCACGTGCATGTGCATATGCATGTGCATGGTTTAAATAATAAATCATAACGCACGTGTATATGCATGTGCCTGTGCATTTGCAGGTGAATCATAACAAATAATAAATAATAACGCTTGTGAATTACATGTGTATGTGCATGTGCATGTGAATGATAATAAATAATAAATAATAACGCACATCCAAGTGCATTTACATGTTCATGTGCTTGGTAATAAGCAATAAATAATAACCAAGTCCACATGAATGTGCATTTGCATGTGAATGATAATAAATAATAAATAATAAGACATGTGATAATAAAATAAATCATGTGTATTGTGTGTGCACGTGCATGAGAATAAATAATAATAAAACAGGTGATAATAGAATAACTCAATTGCATTGCATTTCCATGTGCATGATAATAAATAATATATAATAACGCACATGAATGTGCATTTACATTTAATGATAATGATAATGACGCAGGCACGTGCATGGTAATAAACAATAAATAACAACGCACATGCAGGTTCATTTGTATTTGATGATAGAAACAAAAATAATAATAATAATAATAATAATAATATAATAATAATGCAAGTGCATTTCATGTGCACGTGCATATTAGTAAATAATAAATAAATAATAATAAATTAGAACGCACATGCATGTGCATGTGCATTTTCATTTGATGATAATATTAATAATACTAATTGTAATAATAATAATAATAATGCTTGCACGTGCATGGTAATAAATAATAAATAAAAACGCACATGCATGTGCATGTGCCTTTTCATGTGATAATGATAATAATAATGATAATGATGATAATAATAATAATAATAATAAATACTGTGATAATAATAATAACAAAAGAATAATACAAGTGCATTGCATATGCATGTGCATGGTAATAAATAATAAATATTAATGCACATGCATCTACATTTTTAGGTGATGATAATAATAATAACAGCAGCATCAGTAGTAGTAGTAGTAGTAGTGATAACAGTAGTTGTACCAAGTCATGTGATAATAGAATATTGCATGTGCATTATGTGTGCATGTGCATGGTAATAAATAATAACACATGTGCATTGCATTTTCACGTGATGATGATGATGATGATAATGATAATAATAATAATAATAATAATAATAATAACAATGCATGTGCATTGAATGTGCGTGTATGTGCACGTGAATGGTAATAAAAATATAATAATAATGCATGTGTATGTGAATGTTCATGTGGATGAGATGATTATAATAATAATAAAAGTAATAATAAGTTATAGTGGTTTGAAAAAATAGCAGTCAGGACAAAAAGGAAAGAAATGGGTTCTCGAAAAACCTAACAAATCACACATTCATTGAAAAAGGAATTAAATCTTCTTCAGGTGTCCATTTCCACTCTTCAAATAGTAACAATGCATCTCATGGAATGAAATACGATAAAAACATGTGCTGGAGGCTGAACTGACACACAGATCAGAATTTATGAACAATTTAGTAAAGATTTTGTTGGGATTCGTACATGGAAATGGAGTTTTGGTAGACTTCTGATGGTTTTCTGGGATTTTAGGGTCTCAAACTTGACTTGAACTATGTTCAAGTCATACTCCTGCGTATATCTCTTCACTACTTTCGATTTGATATGTGGTACAGCTCAAACAGAAAACCGGAGCGAGAGTTATGGTCGTTTGAAGTTGGACTTTTTTTGGAGTGGCATAACTAATATATCTTATATTTATTTGTTGTTCTCATATTTTCTACTTAATTTTTTCCTCACTCATCTCACGATATTCGATTTGACTGGCCACAACACTCAAACGTACACCCGATGGTGAAGTTATGCCGATTTTAGTGAGTTGCGGGTTTCTTATGTTTTTAGGCGCTAGGAGAGTTCCTCAATTTAAAACGAAAAAAACTTATTCTACGTGTGTTCATTTTGGATCTACCACATATCTAATAGAATATTGTGAAAATATACACACTCTGGTAACCACAGGATCCCTTTCTGACATTCTTCAACCCCTAAAAATACCAAAAATCCCTTTGGATGGTCAATAGATTGGCTTCTGGTGTCCATTTTGCAATAACTTCCACTCTCGGTGTCCGTTTCACCTCTACCACATATCAAATTGAATCTTGCGACTAGCTCTACACATCTATGACAACCATGAACAAATAAATAACCCTAAAATATCATGAGTAACCCCATAAACACTAAAAACCAATAAAAACTATGCAAAACCCTAACAAACCCTAACAAACACAAATGGAAAATTCACATGGAATCTTTTCAACCCGACTGACATGAGTCCTGACTTCTTGAGGGAAAGATTCAACTCTAAGCTATGTGAGGACTTCCTGGGATTCATCCCCTCATCGGTTTGGACCACAATCAGGTCCTCATATAGGCGCATTATCTCCAATTCGAAATGGGTGGTCTCAAGGCACTCAACCTTGAATTGTTGGAAGACCACCTGGCTAGATAGGCCCATCAGTGAATCTGTCCAGCCACCTCAGGTTTTCATGCACTGGTCCATTGCTGATCTCAAGGACAATATGAACGAAATTGAAGGTATCCTGCCGCAGAATATTATCACACAAATACAAAACTACAGTTTTATGGACATGGATTTCCTCATTTGGAAGCCAAATATGGTTGGGATGTTGAGTGTGAAGGAGTTTTACCGGTTTGAATGTGAGTAGGGAATTCAACCCCCTGCTTGGCTCTCTAAATTTCGGAGGTCCTTCATTCACCCTCTAGCCAACTGCTGCTGTGGAAAATTTGGAGAAATCGATTTCCAGTTCAAGAGCAATTGAAAAGAGCTGGGTGGTGTTTGGCCTCTGCTTGTCTGATCTGTCTTCAGGATGAGGAAAATCTGCAGCACATTTTTCTTAAGTGCAGGTTGGCTGCAGGTCTTTGGGATCATTTACAGGGCATGTTCCAGCTGAAAATCTGCACGGACAGCACGCTGTCTGCTATTTTCAGCAGTGTCGTTGGCGTGCAATGCAGTCAAAAAATTGCCAATCTGCTTCTTGCTGCCGCTGCGGCTCTTACTGCTTTTGTGTGGGCAGCTCGGAACAAAGTGGTTTTTGATAATGACGCATGCTGCCTCTGAAATGGTGTGGTGGCAATTCATCAAGTAGTCCATGCGGCGGCTCATATCCAGGATGGTACGATGGCTAATGATATTAAGGACCTTATTGTGTTGATAACTCTCGGTATTTCTGGAAGATGCAGGAAACCGAAGGACTTTAAATTCATTCGGTGGATTCCACCAATCCCAGAATGGATAAAAGTTAATGTGGATGGTGCAGCCCTAGGCACGCCTGGTCTCTCCGGGTGTGGTGGTGTTTTCCGGACGTATAGAGGTTTTGTTAAAGGATTCTTTTATCATTACATTGGGAGTGGATGTGCTTATGAAGCAGAGTTATGGGCCACGATTAAGGCTGTATAGTTTGCGGTCCACTTCAGGTGGAAGCAGCTTTGGATTGAATCTGACTCGATGTTGGCGGTGGAAGCCCTCAAAAGCAAAACAAGGACAATCCCATGGAGGCTCCTCCCACAATGGGTTAACTGTCTAAGAATCTCTCAGGGTATGAACATTATCGTCACACATATATACAGGGAAGCGAACAAGGTGGCAGACATACTCTCCAAGAAAGCAATTGAGGATGGATGTTCCATGTGGTCATTTATTGCACCAGATTTCTGCACTCCTCTTGTGGACTCAGACATGAAGGGTGAATTGCACACTCGGCTGTGCAAACCCTCCTTGTAATGCCTTGTACCTTTATTTTATGTTATTGAATATTGTGGGGCTGGGATCCGCCTGGCCCCAAACCTGTTTTGCCTAACAAACACAAACAAACACTAAAAAACCCTAACAAACCCCAAAAAACCCTAAAAAACATAACAAACCCAGACAAACCCTAACAAAAACTAAAAAACCCTAATAAGACCTAACAAACCCCAAGAAGCACTAAGAAACCCCCAATAAACCCAAAAACTCGAACGAACCCTAAAACCCCCCTATGAAACCATAAGAAACCCTAACAAAACCCTAAAAACCCAAAGAAAACCCTAAAAAACATAATAAACACTAACACATCCTTAGAAACCCTAACACACCTTTAGAAACCCTAACACACCCTTAGAAACCCTATCACACCCTTAGAAACCCCAACACACCCATAGAAACCCTAACACAACCATAAAAACCCTTAGAAACCATAAAACATCCTTAGAAACTCTAACCCACCCATAAAAACCCTAACCCACCCTTAGAAACCCTAACACATCCTTAGAAACCCGAACAAACCCTTAGACACCCTAAATCACTCTAATAAGCACTAATAAATCCTAAAAAACCTTACCAACCAATAGTAAACCATAATAAACCCGAATAAACATAAAATCCCACTACTAAACCCTAATAAACACTAATTAATCATAATAAACCCAAAAACCCTATTAGACCCCAATAAAAGCTAAAAAATACCTAAAAACCCAAATATAAAACAAAATTGCAATTAAACCATTCAAAACAATAATATTCAAAATAAACCCAAAAAACCTGGAAAAACCTGACGAAACCCTAAAAAACCCTAAAAACACAAAAAACCCTAAAAACTCTAAAAAAAACCGAAAAAACCCAAAAAAAAAACCTAAAAACCCTAAAAAACGTCAAAAAGACCTAAAAAACGCTAAAAACCCTGAATCTCCTAAAAATGCTAAAAGTCCCTAAGAGCCTAAAAATGTCGAACGAAACCCTAACCAACCCTTTGAAACCCTTAAAACCAAATAACCCCCTAGAAAACCCTAAAAACCTCAAAAGAAATCCTAATACACCATAAAGAACCCTAAAGAACCCTAAAAACCCCTAAAGAACCACTAAAGCCACTAACAATGCTACATAAATCCTAACAATTGCTACAAAAAACCGAAAAATGCATCAAAACCCACAAAACGCAACATAACCTCAAAAATGATAAAATAACCCTAACAAAGAATAAAAAATTAAACACACCCATAAAACCCAAAAAGAGGCATAAAACCCCAAAGAACTTAAACAAACTATAACAAACCCTAAAAACCCTAACAAAACCTAACAAACCTGAACAACCACTAATAATCCTAAGAACCACTAATAAACCCTAATAACCCCTAAACCCCACTATTAAACCCTAAAAACCCTAATAAACACTAATAAATCATAATAACCTGTAATAAGCCCAAAAAAATCTATTAGACATTAATAAATGCTACAAAAGCCCTAAAACCCCAAATATAAAACAAAAAATACTATTAAACCATAATAAACCCAAATAATCACTAAAAACCCTAACAAACCCAACAAAACGCCACAAAAACCTCAAAATAATAGTCTATAAAACCCTACAAACCACTAATAATACCTAAAAAACACCTAAGAACCCCAAAATAAATTGTAACAAACCCTAATAACCCCAAATAAATCCTAACAAATCCTAACAATGCCTAATAAATCGTAACAGACTGAAAAAATCATAACAAACCACTAATAAACCGCAATAAACACTAACAAATAATAATAAACCATAATAAATCGTAATAAACCCAAATACACGTTACTAAAACCTAATAAATAATATAAACCCTAATAAATCCTAAATAACCCTAAAAGGGTGATAAACCCTAGAAAAATCTATTAATTCCTACAAAATCCCAATAAAACCCTAATATAAAATAAAAACACTAATAAACCGTAACAAATCCTAAATAACACTAATAAACTCTAAAGAACACAAATAATCCCTTAAGAACCATATTAAACTCTAAAGAAAACTAAAAAACCCAAAAGTACCCAAAAACGCTAAAACACATTATAAAAACCCCCAAAACCGCTACAATACCCAAAAAACCCTAAAATGCACTAAAAACCCCTAACAACCCCAATCAATCCTAAAAAAACCCATAACCCCCCCCCCCCCCAAAAAAAACCATTAAAGGCCATCAGATACAATAAAAAACCATAAACACCAGTTAACTACCCTTAAAACCCCTAAAAAACTAAAAACCATAAACAACCATTAAACCCCTAAAAATGATTCCAATTGATACATAAACACTAAAAACATTACACAAACCCTTAAAAATGCAACAAAAACCCTAAAAATGCTACATAAACCAAAAAACGCAACATAAACCCAAAAAACACTACATAAACCCTAAAAGCACAACATAAACCATAGAACTATAACATAGACCCTAAAAACACAACATAAACCCTAAAAACTCTACATAAACATTTAAATGCTACGTAAAACCTAAAAACACAATATAAATCCTAAAAACACTACATGAACCCAAAAAAACGACACATAAACTCTAAAACATGCAACACAAACACTACATCACCCCTAAAAACGCTACATAAACCCAAGAAATCTAACATAAACCCAAAAAAATGCTATATAAAACCTAAACCCTAAACACACTATATAAACCCTAAAAATGTTACATAAACCCTAAAAATGATACATAAAATCTAAAAAAGCAAACTAAACCCTAAAAATGCTACATAAACACTAAAAATGCTACATAAACTCTAACAACGCTACACAAACCCTAAAAAATTCTACAAAAACCCTAAAGACGATTTAAACCCTCAAAAATATTAAACCCTAATATACCATAATATAAAAAATTAAACCCCAAAAAACCCATAATAAACAATAATAATCCCTAAAGACACATTATAATACCAAAAACACTAAGAAACTCTACTCAACCCTAATAAAACACAAAAATACCAAATAAACCCTAATAAATGATAATCAAACCTAATAAACCTTAAAAACACGTTAAGAAAACCTAAACAACCCTCACCAACCCTAATAGACACTAATAAACACTAATAAAAAGTGATAAACCACAAATAAACCCTAAAAAGTCCTAATAAACCATAAATAATGCCATATAAACCCTACTCCACCCTAACAAACCTTAACACACCATAATAAACCCTAATGAAACCCTACAAAATCCTAATAAGAAAACACTACTATACTTTAAAAAATACCTAGACACCCTGATAAACTCTAATATAACCTAATAAACCCTAAAACACTCACAAACAGTTAAAAAATGATCACAAAGAATAAAAACGTGCTATATTACCTTAAGAGACCTAAAAACACTAATATAACCTAATACAGAAAAAAACACTAGTCAACCATAAAAATACCTAGAAGCCCTACTAAACCATAATAACATCTAATATATCCTAAGAAACCCTAAAAATGCTCACAAACAAAAAAATGCTCACAAACAATAAAAACACACAATATGTCTTAAAATACCTAACAAACACTAATATAAACTAATAAAACAAAAAACTAAAAAACCCTTAAAAAAGCCTAATAAACCCTAAAAATCCCTAATAAACCCTAATAAAAACTAATAAACCCTAATAAAACCATAATAAAACCCTAAAAATGACTCCTCAACCCTATTAAACCTTGACACACCATAAGAAAACCTAATAAAACCCAACCGAACCCTAATAAACAAAAAAACACAAACAAACCATTAAAGAGCCCTAGAAAACCTAATAAACCATAATAAATTCTAATAAAACCTAATAAAATATATAAAATTCTCACAAACACTAAAAATATGGTAATAAAACATAAAAATTCCTAACAACAGCACATATATATTAACAAAAACTAAAAAACTCTCATATACCCTAATAAAAACATTAACAAAACCTAGTAACCCCTAAAAATCCCTAACAAACCCTAACAAACCCTACTAACTGAAAATTACATTTTTTATTTCCAAACACTTTTAATGGAATGTGAGAACCAATGAAATCAAGACTTAAACATAATAATATAGTCTCCAACAGACCAAAGATCCAGATCAAAAACAACGCTCACTACCAAAGAGAAGATCCTCCTAGCAACTAAAAACCATAACGTCCATCTTACATTGTCTCATAATAGCACGAAAAGGTGACCCATGCCAAAGAACATGGGCATAGTACTGATGTCCAAAGCCACACCCTCTCAATCTTCCGATTTCGAAAATCCATCAAATAGTGAAACCTCTTTGCTCTGAACCTCATCTGAAACATCTTTTTGAAAGAAAACATTGCAGAATCCCTTGAGTTGCGGCCTTCCGAGACAAAAACCAACATCACTTCAAGAAAACCACCAATGTGTTGACATCACTACCAAGTGAGAATTCAACAATTTCTTGCTCCATTGTGTTCGCTGCATTACAATTGAAAAACAAAATTGTTGGCCTTCCAAATCCAGAACAATCTACCAAATTTAGAGACCACAGGCCAATCCAAAGTAAGACCATAGTAAAATCATGAAACAAAGTGCCGCAGATGAACCCAAAACCATAGCTGCTTCAAGCATAATGAAATAAAAAAAATGTAGATGAACCCAAAACCAACTACTTATTCAACCAGAATGAAATTATATAACCAAAATCAGCAGATTCAAAAGGAAGTCTCATGCCGCACACAACAAGACTTATAAAAAATCTGATCCAAAACCATAGCACAAATAAGAAACTGAGAGTCAAAATTCATCACCTTACACAGCCTCCTGAACTCTAGCAAGACAAAAGAAAGGCCGACACATGCCAGATCCACAGTCCCGCTGCCACCTCCATGGCCGCACTCAAAGCCCACAGTTAACCTCCCACTGAACACACAACTAACACCGATCCGAGGCTACAACCCCTTGAGCTGGGACTCGACCACCGCACTCACCGAGTCGTCGTGAAAAGCTCTATCAGGTTTGGGGATAGGGCAGGGAGACTGGCAAACAACGATGAAATTGTTAGAGATCGATCCCTCAACAATGCGAGCAGCAATCCACGAACCACTGAACTGGGATGCTGAGGAGAGGACGCTGCTGAACCGAGCTGAAGGAGATGAAGGGGGTGGTAGGGGTAAACCCTACCTTTTCGGAGCCCCTTACGGGTTCATCCCATTTCTTCTTAAGGTGAGGCTCAAATAAACCCTACTAAACCCTAACAAACCCTAATAAAACCCTAAAGATACCTACTCAACCATAATAAAACCCTAAAAATACCTATTAATCCCTAATAAACCTTAACACACCCTAATAAACCACACTAAATCCTAAAAACGCAAATATGCCATTAAAAATCCCCAAAACACCTAATAAATTCTAATAAAACCTAATGAAGCTTAAAAGCGCTAATAAAACCTAATAAAAACTATTAAACCCTAAAAACCCCTAATATACCCACATAAAAATTAATAAACCATAATAGAACATAATAAATCCTAATAAATCATAAATATACCAAAATATACCAAAATATACCATAATATACACTAATAAACCCAACTCAATCCTAATAAAACCCTAAAAATACCTAACAAACCCTAATAAACCTTAAAACACCATAATAAACCCTAATAAAATCCTAATAAACCCCACCAAACCCTAAATAATGCTAATATACCATTAAAAACCCTAAAACCCTAACAAACCATAATAAATGTTAATATCACCTCAAAATCCTAAAAAATGCTAGTAAACACTAAAAATACCTCTAAAAATAATAATAGTAATAACTCAAGTGCATGTGCATGATTTAAATAATAAATAATAATGCACGTGCATGTGCATATGCCTGCACATTTGCATGTGAATGATAATAAATAATAAATAATAAGGCATGTGAATTGCATGTGTATGTGCATGTGCATTTGAATGATAATAAATAATAAATAATAACGCACATACAAGTGCATGTGCATGTGTATGGTAATGAACAATAAATAATAACTAAGTCCACATGAATGTGCCTTCAAATGTGAATGATAATAAATAACAAATAATAAAACATGTGATAATAGAATAACGCACCTAAATTTCTTGTGCACACTACTACAAAAAACGACCTTTATGAGTACTAGAAAAGTGCATTAACAGCGCTAAAAAAGAATTGTTAATTGAGATGAGGATATGGGGGTGTCCCTTTTATCAACGCTTAGAAAATCGCTCATGATGGCACCTTTTATCAGTGATAAAAAATGTGCGGATAAAATACCCCTTTATCAGCACTTCGGTTTAGCGCTGATAAAAGTCAAAAAAAATAAAAAATAAAAATATAAAAAAAATATTTATATAATTTGTGGAGGGGGGATCATTTAACAACGTTTGACCTCCCCTATCAGTACTAGGAGGACCCCCCCCCCTCCAATCGCTCCCACACGCTGCCCTTCCTGCACGTCCCCCACCCGCACGCACCTCCTTGCTACCACACGAACTCGAACCCGTGACCTCCCCCATCGTGTGCCAGCACCTTTACCACTAAGCCATTTCATTTTTTTCTCTATTTAATGATATATCTATTTATTTATATATATAATTATATTTAATCATATATTATTATAGATTCATATTAATATAAATATATTTAGTTATATTAATAAATATATATTTATTCAAATATTAGTATATATATATTCATTCTTATATTAATATATATTTATATTAATAAGGTTGTTATCTGTATATTTATTTTTATATTAATATATATTTATAATATTAGTTTTAAATACATTTATAAAATATGTTTTTATGTGTGTTTATAAATAAATACATACATATATACAACACACACACACAGACACACACACACACAGACACATATATATTTATGAATAAATACATATATATGTGTATTTGAAAATACATAGAATGTTAAAATGAGCATAAAATATATTCTAGAATTCTGTTTCAACTCTAAAACCAGTCCAATCGAAGAAAATGAAACAATATTTGATATGATATGTGGTACAGGCCAAACAGACATCCGAATCAGAAGTTATACTTGTTTGAATGTTAACAAATCAATGTATGCCTACTAAATCACTACTGGAATTTTAAGGCATAACAACGGTTGACAACTGTTGGTATAGGTTGGATAACCATTGGTATAAATTATACGAACATTTTTAGAAACTTTTGCTCAGTATGCCGTGATAATAGACATATACCAATGGTTTGTGATAATCCATTGGTATACGTGAAGAAATCTACTCTGTACCAATGGTTTTATAAAACCATTGGCATAGTGATCTTATACAACACATATTCCAACAGTTTCAAAACCATTGGAATATCTTTTTTAGTCTTCCATTCACCCCTATAGCAACAGTTTAAATCGTTGGTAATGTTTTTGTACCAACGGTTCAGAACCATTGGTAAAAAAAAATACATACGGAGCCTATACCAATAGTTTAAAACCATTGGTATAGGCTTTGCTGTACAATTTACACAGCATCCTGCTTTGTGTGCGGTTGTGTGAATTGTATAGAATACATACAATGCAATACATAATAAGGATACATAATTAAAAATTGATAATTATAAGGATACATTATTTAATAATCAATTATGAATACAATACATTAAAAACTGAATACATAATTATATGTGATACAGATTTAAGAATACATAAAAAATTGTATTTTTTATAACACATACACGATTGAATTAAGAAATTAGAAGCTAATAACCCAAAATAAAAAAATGAATAAATGAATTCAACCAAACAAAAATATAATGTCATGGTTTGGGGCGGGTGTCTTTGAACATAGTGATGATGATAATGGGTGTGTATCAATGAGATTGTGTGACTTAGGGAATATAGTCACCCTTGGTGTATTAAATGTCATGTGTTTTAGAATAGGGGTAGGATTTCTTCACATGAGAAGTGGATTGTGTGATTTTGGACCATGGATTGTTGTGATAATGTATCAACAAAATCTGAATACGTTTGGTCAGTTTTCCATATGGCAGTTGTTTTTACTTAAACTGAATTTCATTTTAAACAAAACAGAGATAGTTAGAGGGATTCCGGCCACAATGTGCCTCAGATTGAGGCAGGGTTGACTCATACATGTCACATATGACCCATGGATCATTTTCATAAAGTATCAATACAATATGAATGTGTTTGGTTAGTTTTCTGTATACCAGTTGATGTTTTCACATAAAATGTTGTCCATTTCAAATAAAAGTGAGACACATTGAGTGGTACTGGCCACAACGGGCCTCATATTAAGGCTCAGATTACTCATATATGTCATAAATGACCCATGGATTGTTGTTCTAAAGTATCAACACAATCCTAATATGTTTGGTCAGTTTTCTGCTTGTTAGTTTTTTTACATAAAACAGTGTCCATTTTAAACAAAAGAAAAAACACTTAGAGTGCTATCAGCCACACAGTGCCTCAGATTCAGGCGGGGTTGACTCTTACACATCACAAATGACCAATGGATCTTTTTCCTAATGTATCAACACAATCTGAATGTTTTTGGTGAGTTTTCCTTATGTCAGTTGTTGTTTTCATTTAAAATGATGATCATTTGAAATAAAGGTGAGACACTTTGAGTGGTACCGGTAACACCGCACCTCGGATTGATTCGAGGATGAATTGTACACATCAAAAATTACCCAAGTATCATTTTCCTAAAGTATAAACAGAATCCGAATACATTTGGTCCATTTTTCATATGTCATATGTTGTTTTCATTTAAATGATGTCCATTTTAAACAAAAGAGAGACATTTAGAGTGTTACCGGCAACACTGTGACTCGGATTGATGTGAGGTTGACTCTTACACATCAAAAATGTCCCATGGATTGTTTTCCTAATGTATCAACACAATCCGAATGCATTTGGTTGATTTTCCATATTCCAGTTGTTGTTTTCACTTAAAATGTTGTCCATTTCAAAAAAAAGTGAGACATTTTGAGTGGTATCAGCAACACCGTGTCTCAGATTGATTCAGGGTTGAGTCGTACATGTGACATATGACCAATGGATCGTTTTACAAAATTATCAACACAATCCGAATACATTTGGTTTCGGTAAACTAGTTGTTTTTAATTAAAACAACGACCATTTTAAACAAAAGAGAGACACTTTGAGTGATACCGGCCACACCGTTCCTCGGATTGAGGCAGGATCGACTCTTACATGTCACATATGACTCATGGATCGTTTCTATAATGTATCAACACAATCCTAAAGCATTTTTTCAGTTTTATGTATGCTAGTTGTTGTTTTCACTTAAAATGGTGTCCATTTTAAAAAATTGAGAGACGTTTAGAGTGGTACCGACCACAATGTGCCTCGTATTGATGTGAGGTTGACTCGTACATGTCACAAATGTCCCATGGATCTTTTTCCTAAAGTATAAACACAATCCGAATGCTTTTGGTTTGTTTTCCGTATGCCAGTTGTTGTTTTCACTTTAAATGATGTCCATTTTAAACAAAAGAGAGACATTTAGAGTGGTACCGGCCACACCGCACCTCAGATTGATGCGGGGTTGACTCTTACATGTCAAAAAAGTCCCATGGATTTTTTTCCTAACATATCAACACAATCTGAATAATTTTGGTCTGTTTTTTATATTCTAGTTGTTTTTACATAAAACATTATCCATTTTTCACAAAAGAGAGACACATAGAGTGGTATCGGCCACACTGTGCCTCAGATTGATGAGGGGTTGACTATTACATGTCAAAAATGTCCCATGGATATTTTTCCAAATTTATCAACACAATACGAATGCATTTGGTTGGTTTTTCGTATTCTAGTTGTTGTTTTCACTTAAAATGTTAACCATTTCAAATAATGGTGAGACACATTGTGTGGTACCGGCCACATAATGCCTCATATTGATGCGGGGATGACTCCTACACATCAAAAATCTCCCATGGAACATTGTGCTAAAGTATCAATAGAATCTGAATATGTTTGGTCTGTTTTCCGTATGTTAGTTATTGTTTTCAATTAAAATGTTGTCCATTTCAAATAAAAGTGAGACACTTTGAGTGGTACCGGCCACATCGTGACTTAGATTGAGGCGGGGATGAGTCATACACGTCACATATGACCCATGGATCATTTTCCTAATGTATCCACACAATCCAAATATGTTTGGTCGGTTTTCCATATGCCAGTTGTTTTTACTTAAAAGGGTGTCCATTTAAAACAAAAGAGAGACACTTTGAGTGATACCAGCCATAACGTGACTCGGATTGTATAATGTCCCGACCTTACTACATACATTAATCTTGAATTTAATCAGGAAAACAATTCATTTTAAATTGAGGATCTTTTCAGGTTTAGATATTTAGAGAATTGGTACATAATACATTCATAACATTACACATTGTTAAATAGTGGATACCATAAAAACAGTTTCCATTTTTCTCGAAATATAAAACATTAAAACTTAAAACAAGACTCCTTGACAATTATTAAACATTTAACATGTCTTCATTACTTGTATTACACATCCATTAACCTGTGAAAAATCATTTAAAAACATGTGATGAGCACAAAATCTCAGTAAGGGATGGAAAAGAAGGAAAAATCAAGTTAGTCCAAGAATACTCATAACGTATGAAAACATTTTCAAAAGACATGATTTTCACACATAAATACTTACATAGAGTAACATGAGATTTACACAAGATCCAAAAAAACATGAGAACATAAATATAATCATATAGGTATCATGGGGCATTACTTACATAATCTTGTAACCAGCTTGGCTACCTTAAAATTTGTAACCCTCGCGGCTACCTTACTTTGTGTAACCATTGCAGATACACTGGGAGTAACCATATGGCCGACGTCCAATTTACTCATACCCAATGAATTGGAGGGATATATATGTCCCAAACTTCATCATAAACAATTCCCAAGAACCAAAACATAATCATACAACATGAATAATAGCATAAACACATTGCTTTTGAATTTTGAAAAAACAGAATTTTAAAAGAGAATTTTATAAGGAAAGACCCTCATAAACATCATATACTAGAAGTGCGGCATAATATAGTGGATGAAATATGTATATAATCTGTAAATACACATTGTTAAACATATTATAATTATTATTCATCACCAAAACAATTTAAATACCACAAAAACGACGAAGTAGAATGTTAACCCAAAGAATGGAAAACTGGTTAAGAATTTCCTTACAACAATGTGATCTGTCGAATCATATGACCAGAACATAATAAATATCAATTGAATCATTGAATAACATGAATATTTAGAGAATAAAGTTATTATATATATAAAATGGCAGTACACATATACCACATACAAGAAATAAGTGGTGAATGATGAAAATCTCACAGAAATGAAAGTGAGATGAGGAACCCCTTACCTTAGGCTTGTCTTACATAAAACTTGTTTAAACCTCCTGTATAATGGTTAAAAGACTGTTATTAGTATTTTACAGAAACTTTTTATTGTTTATAACATCATATATGGTCATTTCATAACATTATTTCACCCCTTAATTGTTAGTATTTTGTTCCTTGCATTATTTGGGGTGAGTTCTTTTATGATTTTCACGATCGGTTCATGATGAATCATTCTTGTTGATTGGAAGTGAAACTCTATAATTAAAATGGAGTAGTATTTACATATTTCCAGTACCATAATTTATACCATTTATCACTTTTATTATTTATATGATAATGACTTATAAGTTAAAACATTAATGATGTTCGTTTAGATAATTTTAGTCGTTCTTTGATAATAACAACCTCATTTTGTCTTTTAAATTATAACCACGAGTAAAAAATAATTCCAGAACCATATATGAGTCATAAAACATATATTATAACCAGTTTCAACCATATAAATGGATTCATGACCATACTTGAAATAATTAATGGAAATTGAAAATACATCATCCACGATGTCGGTAATTCGACACAAATGGACAATGTATTTTTTTATTCTTTAAATAAGTGAAAGAGGAGAAGAATATTGATGATGAATTTTCCATAAATATGAGAAAATAATGAATATAAATTATTATGTAGATTTCATTCCTCTTGGATAAGAGGGAGTGAGGAAATAAGAAAAAGGAATTATGAAATAAATGAAAATCTGGGGAAATTTATCACGAAAATTCGGCAGCCTAACGACGTCTCTTAAAATTTCATAAAAACAACATTGATGAGAGGAATGGAATATGTAATCATCATACAAGATATGGAAAATAAGAGGGGAATATTTAATGAAATATCCCAAAACAAGACAAAGGGAATAGAATAGAATAACCTAAAATGAATGAAAAGAAAGAAAATAAAGGAGGATGTTTACCTCTTGATCTCTTCTCCTTGAGATCCTTCTTAAGGGCTTTGATTTTGGTATTGTGATGAGACCAGCAGCTCTAAGACGTGGGGAAGAATATTGTGGAGGGAATTTGGTAAAAATTAGACAATTATCAAGGGTTGAGAGGTATGGGAGGAAGAGGGGAGTGAGGGTGGTATTTATAATGGAGGAGGGGAGGTATTTTAGATTATTTTAATCATTATTATAATAATTTTATCAAGACAATGAATAATCTCAAATAAAGTGGCCCTAAATAGTTATAATATCATGTGAGTTCTAATAAAGTGGCCTTCAATCACTTATGATGTCATAAATAGTGCATTTTATTGATAAATTGATTATATGGTATTTTATCGTATTTCACTATTCACTGAAAATTATTGAATTTCAGAAAATTCCCAAAAATTCACCCCTACCATTTTTCGACGTTTAGAATTCAAAAGTGAAATCCATTTTTCAAAAATAATTTCCTATATATTATTAATTTAATTTTTAAATAAGGTCACAGTTAATTCGAAAAATAACAATATGGAAGTGCAGTTAGTTTTATGTGACATTGGAAAATTAATTAAGATCCCATTATCCTATTGCATTAGGAAAATAAATAAATTATATTATTTACTATTTATGGGGTCAAATTACTATTCATATTAATATTCATAAGGGAATATTACTATTCACCAAAAATCAAGTTTGTTCTATCAGACTCCAAATAACATACTGAACAGAATTGTAGATGACAGTTTCTTGAAATTCAGAATATAGAAGTAGAAAATTATGTTTTAAAGGCTAATTAAAAATATCTAATTAAAAAAAAGTTCCATGAATTTCTATTTATCTTTAGAAAAACTTGGTGTGTTACATTATCCCCACCTTCTTGAAATTTCATCCTCACAATTTTATTTACTTATTAAACAACTAAGGGTATTTTTCCCTCATAGAATTTTCGGACTCCCATGTTGCTTCTTCAACCATCTGGTTTCTCCATAAGACATTTACCTGGTGGATTACCTTGTTCCGCAATACCTGTTCCCTTTGATCAGGAATCTGAACTGGTTTCTCTTCATAAGAAATGTTCTTTTCCAGCTGAACTGCTTCTAGGTTCAATACATGTGAGGAATTTGGTACATACTTTCTCAACATCGAAACATGAAAAACATTGTATGCCTGAAACAAGCTTGGAGGCAAAGCTACATGATATGCCATTGTTCCAACATTCTCCAAGATTCCAAAAGGACGAATGAACTGTGGACAAAGATTTCATTTTTTACCGAAACACATCACACTTTTCCAAGGAGAGACTTTAAGGAAAACATGGTCACCTAACTTGAAAGAGAAGTCTTTCCATCTGTTATCTACATAATTTTTCTGCCTACTTTGAGCTGTCCTCATGTGTTGCTGGATCATCCTCACTTTCTCAGCCACTTCTTCAACTAATTATGGCCCCATGAACTTTCTTTCACCTACTTCATCCAAAAACAATGGAGTCCGACACCACTTCCCATACAAGGCCTCAAAAGGTGCCATCTGAATACTGGAATGAAAACTATTATTATAAGAAAACTCAACTAAAGAAATATGTTGATCCCAACTTTCCTGATATTCCATTGAACAAGCTCGAAGCATATCCTCCAATGTCTGAATCGTTCATTTTGACTGCCCATCTGATTGAGGATGAAAAGTTGTTCTGAAATTTAACTCTATTCCCAACGACTTCTGAAGTCCCTTCCAAAAGTTAGAAGTGAACCTGGGATCTCGGTCAGACACAATGGAAAGAGGAACTCCATGTATCCTAACAATCTCCTCGAGGTACAATCGAGAAAGCTGATCAAATGTCATTGTATCTCGAATAGATAAAAAAATGTGCAGACATTGTTATCCAATCAACAATAACCCAAATCGCATTGTTTCCTCGAGAAGTCATTGGTAGTCCCACCACAAAGTCCATGGATATATTCTCCCATTTCCACTCGGGCACTGGAAAAGGCTGAAGCATCCCCTTCGGTAACATCTGCTCTACTTTAACCTGCTGACATGCAAAAAATTTCATTGTAAAATCAGCAATATCTCTTTTCATCCCATTCCACCAATAATACTCATGAAGGTCTCTATATATCTTAGTACTTTTAGGATGAACAGAAAATGAAGAACTATTAGATTCACCCAACAATTCTTTCTTCAACTGGGAATCACAAGGCACACACAAACTTTATCCAAATATTAAAACACAATCTTTATCAAGATTAAATTCTAGCAACTTACCCATTTTAACCAATTCTACCTTTTTCTATAGCTCACGGTCTTCCCTCTACGCTTTCATAATTCTTTCTGACAACGAAGACTCCACTGAAACCTGAAACAAAATAGATATATTCCCTGCACCAACAACTTCTAATCCAAAATTCATCCAATCATTAATCAAGGGATCATGTTCCAAATGTATCATGGTTAATGATGCATGATGTTTCCGACATAAGGAATCCGCTACTTTGTTTGCTTTTCCAGGATGGTAATTGATCGTGCAGTCATAATCCTTTATCAGTTCTAGCCATCTTCTCTACCTCATGTTTAATTCCTTCTGAGTGAATATATAATATAGACTTTTATTGTCATCATATATTTGGCATTTGGTTTCGTATAAATGATTCCTCCATATTTTCAAAGCAAAAACCACAGCTTCCAATTCCAAATCATGTGTGGGATAATTTAACTCATGAGGTTTAAGTTGTATCGAAGCATAGGCAATTACCTGATCATTCTGTATCAAAACTAAACCAAGCACCTTCAAGAAAGCATCACTATAGATGACAAAATCACAATTCCCGGAAGGTAAGGCCAAAACTAGAGCATTCACCAATCTCTTCATCATTTCCTGAAAACAAACATCACATTCCTCTATCCAAACCAATTTAACCCCTTTCCATGTTAACTTAGTTATCGGGCTAAATAACCGTGAAAAGTTCACAACAAACCGTCAGTAATAACTTGCTAATCCCGGAAAACTACGAATCTCTGTAACATTTGTGGGTCTTGGCCATTCCTCAACTACATTTGTTTTGGAAGGATCAACTTTTATTCCATCCTTATTTACAATGTGCACAAGAAAAAAATCGGTTGCAACCAAAAATCACACTTTCTGAATTTTACATATAGTTTCTTTTCTTTTAATGTTTGTAAAACAACCCTTAGATGTTTTTTATGCCCCTCTTCAGCATCCTTGTTACTTCTGTGGACATCCATTCTGAAAAAAAATTTCTTAGATGAAGCAACTTGGTAATCTTTAAATGCTGTAACAAATTAAACATAGAGTGAAAATCATTTAGGGTATTCTATCACCCTAACCACTAATGTTATCTAAACCATCCTCTGATACCAACTATAAGGACCCGAACTTACTACATACATAATCTTGAATTAAATCAAGAAAACACTTCCTTTTAAATGCAGGATCTTTTCAAGTTTAGAGATTTGGAGAATTGGGACATAATACATTCATAACATTGCACATTGTTACATAGTGGATACCATAAAAATAGTTTCCATTTTTCTCAAAATATAAAACATTAAAATTTAAAACAAGACTCCTTGAAAATTCTTCAAAATTTATCATGTCTTCCTTCCTTGTGTTACACATCCATTAACCTGTGAAAAATCATTTAAAAACATGGGATGAGCACAAAAGCTCAGTAAGGGATGGAAAAGAAGAAAAATCACATTAGTCCATGAATACTCATAACATATGAAAACATTTTCAAAAGACATGCTTTTCACCCATAAATACTTAATTTGAGTAACATGAGATTTACACAATATCCACACAAACATAATAACATAAATATAATCATATAGGTATATTGGGGCATTAGATACATAATCTTGTAACCATCTTGGCTACCTTAAAATTTGTAACCCTCGCGGCTACCTTACTTTGTGTAACCATCACAGTTACACTGGGAGTAACCATACTGCCGACCTCCAACTTACACATTACCAATGAATTGGAGGGAAATATAGGTCCCACCCTTCATCATAAAAAATTCCCAAGAACCAAAACATAACCATACAACATGAATAATAGCATAAAAACATTTCTTTTGAATTTTGTAAAAACAGAATTTTAAAAGATAATTTTAGAAGAAAAGTTCCTCATAAACATCATATAATTGAAGTGAAACTTAATAGAGTGGATGAAATATGTATATAATCTCTAAATACACATTTTTAGACATATTATAATCATAATTCGTCACAACAACAATTTAAATACCACATAAATGACGAAATAGAATTTTAACCCAAAGAATGGAAAACGGGTTAAGAATTTCCTTACAACAATGTGATCGGTTGAATCATATGACCAGAACATAATAAATATCAAGTGAATCATTGAATACCATGAATATTAAGAGAATCATGTTATTATATATATCAAATGGAAGTACACATATACCACACACAAGAAATAAGTGGCGAATGATGAAAATATCATAGAAATGAAAGTGAGATGATGAACCCCTTACCTTAGGCTTGTCTTACTTCAAAATTGTTTAAACCTCCTGTATAATGGTTAAAAGAGTGTTATTATTATTTTACAGAAATATTTTCTTATTTATAACATCTTATGTGATCATTTAATAACTTTATTTCACCCCTTAATTTTTAGTATTTTGTTCCTTGCATTATTTTGTGTGAGTTCTTTTATGATTTTCACGATCTGTTCATGATGCATCGTTCTTATTGATTGGAAGTGAAACCCCAGAATTGAAATGGAGTAGTATTTACATATTTACAGTACCATAATTTATACCATTTATCAATTTTATTATTTATTTTAGAATGGATTATAAGTTGAAACATTAATGATGTTCGTTTAGATCATTTTAGTGGTTCTTTGATAATAACAACCTCATTTTTTCTTTTAAATTAGAACCATGAGTACAAAAGAATTACAGAACCATATATGAATCATAAAACATATATTATAACCTGGTTCAACCATATAAATGGTTTCATGACCATACTTGAAATAATTAATGGAAATTGAAAATACATCATCCACGATGTCGGTAATTCGACACAAATGGATAATGTTTTTTTATTCTTCAAATAAGTGGAAGAGGAGAAGAATACTGATGAGGAATTTTACATAAACATGAGAAAATAATTAATATAAATGGTTATGTAGATTTAATGTCTCTTGGATAATAGAGAGTGAGGAACGATGAAAAAGGAATCATGAAATAAAAGATAATCTGGAGAAATTTCTCACGAAAATTCGGCAGCCTAACGACATCTCTTAAAATTTCATAAAAACATGATTGATGAGATAAATGGAATATATCATCATTAATACAAGATATGGATAGTAAGGGGGTATATTTAATAAAATATCCCATCACAAGACAAAGGTAATGGGAGAGAATAACATAAAATGAAAGAAAAGAAAGTAAATAAAGGAGGATGTTTACCTCTTGATCTCTTCTCCTTGAGATCCTTCTTAAGGGATTTGATTTTGGTCTTTTGGTGATACCAGAAGCTCTAGGACGTGGAGAAGAATATTGGGGAGGGATTTTGGAAGAAATTAGACAATTCTCCGGGCTTGAGGGTTGTGGGAGGAAGAGGGGAGTGAGGGTGGTATTTATAGTGGAGGAGGGAAGGTATTTTAGATTATTTTAATCCTTATTATAATAATTTTATCAAGACTACGAATAATCTCAAATCAAGTGGCACTAAATAGTGATAATATCATTTTTGTTCTAGTAAAGTGGCCTCTCATCACTTATGATGTCATACATAGTTCATTTTTACTGATAAATTGATTATACGGTATTTTATCGTATTTCACTATTCACCGAAAATTATTGAATTTCTGAAAATTCCCAAAAATTCACCCCTACCATTTTTCGACGTGTAGAATTAAAAAGTGAAATCCATTTTTCAAAAATAATTTTCTAAATATTATTATTTTAATTTTCAAATAAGGTCATAGTTAATTCGAAAAATAACAATATTGTAGTGTAATTAGTTTTATGTGACATTGGAAAATTAATTAAGATCCCATTATCCTATTTCCTTGGGAAAATAAAATAATATATTTATTTACTATTTATGAGGGAATATTACTATTCATATTACTATTCATAAGGGTATGTTCCGATTCACCAAAAATCAAGTTTGTTCTATCAGACTCCAAATAACATACTTAACACAATTGTAGATGACAGTTTCTTGAAATTCTGAATATAGAAGTAGAAAAGTTATGTTTTAAAGGCTAATTAGAAATATCTATTTAAAAAAAAGTTCCATGCATTTCTATTTATCTTTAGAAAAACACGGAGTGTTACAGATTGAGGCGGGGTTGACTCGTTCATATCAAATATGACTTATGGATCGTTTTACTAAAGTATCAACACAATACAAATGTTTTTGGTTGGTTTTCCGTATGCCAGCTAGGCAAATCGTGCAACAATAGTGATAATATCTTATACTAAAACTATAGACATTGTGCATGATGTGCATCCCCTGGTTCATGTTTAGGGAAAATCATGCACATTGCTTCTAATATATAGCCTTATATGGTTGGTAGATACCTTGTGTGATGGACTTAACTTTTTTACTAACCATGAGGCATATTTTTTTTCTACGCTGATCGGGGTTCCGAGCTCCGAACAAGCCCCAGAAGCCCCATAAACCATTATAACATCATGAGGCTTCCATATTTGGCCAAAAATAAAGAGTTATACTGAATTAAAAATTATCCACACCACAGTGAAAAACTAGGTTCAAAAATAAATAGTTATACTGAATTCAAAAATGTAATGGATCAATCTGCCCCTTATCACCATCACCATCACCACTGTCCTCATCAGCCTCATCCTCACCGCCATCTCTATCCTTGTTTTCATACTCATCATCGTCCCCATGCTCATCATTGGCCCCATCCTCTCCCTTGGACCCATCCTCTCCCTCGTCCTCATCCTCTTCCTCGCCCTCATCCTCTTAAGCATCCTTGTCTTCACCAGGAACGTCATCATCTCGACTTCCACTAGAAATTCCACCTTGTTCATTTGATAATGCATTCATCGATGCCATATATGCCTAACAAGAAGTGCTGACCTTTGGTGGAAGTGATGAAGTAAATGATTTGATCAGTTTCATAAATTATTTCTCCCTCGTTTGAACCTGTTCTTCCAACTTTGTAACCATTTTATCAGACTATATTGTAGTCTCCTTGACCTGTTACAACTTGGTGGTACTAGAATGGATACCTGGAGAGGACCAATACCTCGTCGGGACTATATTCTTACCAGGTCAGCAGTGTACTCGACCAGAGTGCTCATCTCCAAAAACCTGATATAAATGGTTGCGTGGCCCTAAATTGTCAGGCTCCTAGCCATCAAGGGCCTCTAAAGAAGCCTGTTAAAAATATTAATTGATTATTAAATTTCTAAATAGATATTAATTTTTGAAATTAACAAATTAAAACTTACAATCTTTTCTTGTGTCAGTTCATTAACCGCAGTTCCATCTTTTTTCCTTCTACTCGATCAAAACAAATTTCTCGAGGGAGAAATCCTTCAATATTCAATTTGTGCTTCTGTAATGACATTGAAACAATATAAATTGAAAGTATAATAACATATTAAATATTCAATAAATCACATAATTTAAGTATGAAACAACAAAAAGGGAAATTCCTTAAGAAAAATTATAAACAACTATATCGTACCAGCTGCCTCTCATGATCTCACATAGTGGTGCGCCCTAAAGTGTGGATGTATTTCTTTCAATCAGTATTTTTTTTTCAGAATATTCCTAAATAATGTTTAATAATAAATTAGATAATATTAGTTACAAATATGAAAACTGTCATTTAAATATATCAAATGGTATTAATACCTAAAATTTGGTAGTCACCCAATGGGTAATCATTTGGTGATATTTCTCTATCAGGCAGTCACCACGATAGGTACTGTCTCTAACTCCGTGCCCACTCTATCACACCAGCCAACATACAACTCATGCTTATAAGCTTTCCCAATCTCTCCTAGGTCCTTTAAATGTGTTGGTCGTACACCATCACTATTAGGAAAGTTAAACCGAAGCTGACACCCAATAGATTAATTCATATAAATACAAAAAAAATACTACATTAAATCCAATAGATGTTTACCCATATTTGTGCCCAAGAAATATCCTTGACTTCATGTGGAATATGTCTCCAACAGAGTGGGCTAACCAGAATGATGTCGGAGTATTTGGCTAGCATTGCCAAAAAATCGTGACATTCCTGCCCAGGTTTATCAATCATTTATCCATCATCATTGTATTCAACCATCAACTATGTCTGGTGGTTCCATACTACACACAAGCGAGTATGCCCCCTCCCCCGCCTACTATCAGAAAATGAATCTATTATTAAAGAAATAAAATATCAGTAAAAGTTATAATAAAAAAAATTGGTATAAAAATTTGTTAGAGTTATATAAATATACATGTAGTAGTCAGATCAGTGGGTGTCATTAGATGTGCAGAAACTGAAGGAATATCCTCTACCGGTGGAGTGTCCCTCAATGTATGCTCCTCAACCACATACTGTGTTGGAGCAAGAGTCTAAGAAGGTGCAATATAATAGCTCAGAGATAATGAACCAGAAGAAAAACATGATGGCACAGATATCTGGCCAACTGGTACTGTAAATATCATAGTCCTAAATATCCCATGTGTCCCTAAAGAAACACCAAGATCAAAATGGGGCATAGAAGATATGTCAGTGGTAGGGGCATAGTCCAATCAGGTATGACAAGTGGATCATCTCACTCTCACCCCACGAGCCCTCATACCACCAGCCTCAGTACCGGGACCACCAGATGATCGTCTAACTTTGACACCACCCCCCTCCTACCACCAGGCTCTGTAGAGGGAGCAATATCAGGCTCCTCATAGGATATCTCCCATATAAAGGGTGGATTCGAAAATAAAGTTTAACATAAAAGTAAACACATGATATTATAAGTTATTTAAATATATATATTTGAAATAAAATACTCACAAGAGGGTTGAGTGGAGGAACACCCATCTGTGTCATGCAACGATTATTTTTTGTCATCTTTTTCCACAGTATCTCTTCAATGGGTGTCATTTACTGAAATGAAAACAAATATGGAAGTAATTATAAAAATATAACTATTGTGTAACCCAAAAAACAAAATATAGAAAAACCATTCAAATAAAAAAACATAAAGAAACAGAAGATTTATGGTGGTGTGAAAGTAAGATCTAGGATACACACTCTTAATGTTGTAGGTGAAACATGTAGGTGAGAACACGACTGTATGATTCTATATATTCCCCACCATAACTTCGGGTTCACAATCAACTCTGGCAATTGTGATATTGGATTCATCATAAGTAATGAACAAATTTCTTCCAATTTAAGTAGGTATAGTGTCAAATTCATCATCACCATCATCAAAAACATGTCTGGGCAAAGAAGATTCGGAGATCTGGCTATTCCCAACCCCCCCCCCCCCCACCCAAATTTATTAGATAAAGAAAAGATGCAACAGAGAAGGGAGGGGAGGGGTCAAACGAACCACACCCAAAAACCCTTTACAGACACACACCCAAGGACTGCAAAAAAAGAAAAATCAAAAGAACAAAAAAAAGAAAGAAAATCAAAGACCGCAGAAAAGAAAACCCAAATGAAGAACCAAGCATCCATCAACAACCCACACCTTCACAGGACTACCAACCTTCCTCACAATTATCATCATAATCTGTACCAGGGGGATCTCCCTCGGCACCATAACTGGAGGCCGCATCAGAGTCTACTGATTCCCATTCAGAAGAGTTGTATTGCTTCAATAAATTGGAATAATACTCCCTTAACCTCATCTTCTCCACATTCAGCAGTTTCTTGGAAACCCTTTCACATCCTACAGAGGAATTTTTATCCTTGCAGGATGCTCTTGTGGACACCGACTTTATCAAGGAAGAGTAGTCCTTCCTTGGCTTCCCCCTTTTTGGATCAACATGGATCCCAACAGGATTTTTTTCCTACCTGGTGGCCTCCTCAAGCATGGCCCTCTCATTAAGGACCATTTCCATGTTGTGATACATCCTACTATTATCCTCTTGGACTTGATATAGAATGATGGAGTATTCCTAGTTAAGTGAATAGCCCACAAGAACCAGATCACACCCAGGAACCTCAGGAGCAAGATCAGGGCTGCCCCTCCAATGACCTGGGCAGTCCACCATCGTCAGAGTCATTTCATGTGCATGACCAGCAGCATCTCTCTGCTCGGAAACACCCCCCATCCCATGTCCCTCCCCCTGATCAGCTGCCTCCTCCATGTTCTCTACAAACCCCTGCTCCTCCACCCTCTCATGCATAGTCATGTGATCCCTACCAACTGTCCCCTCAAGCACCACCCCAGATGAATGTAAAACCATTTCAGATAACCTTCCACCAGCCACACCTTCGCGACCAGTCTCTCCCACAACCACATTGGTCACCACTGGGGATACTTCTTCCTATTCTGCCAAAACCCTTTGCCCAACCACATCCCCATGTGCAGCATCTTTCCCCTCTATCTCAGCACATACCACCAATCCCTGCATTGCTAGATCCCCATGATGAGAGGACTCCCCTGGTTTGATCAACTCTCTTAGTTCCTGTTGATCCACATCCTACTCAAGCTCTCCCCCCTACTCAGCCACCACTTTCCTCTGATCCAGCACCCCCTGCTCAACCACCTTCTCCTGCCCTGCTGTACAACAGAAATCACCAGTAGCATCTTTATCGAGCACCACTCTAGGCGTTTGTAGTCCAGCAACATCTTCAACACCATCCTTCCCCACCTCCACATTATTCCCTACTGCTAGAACCTGCATCTTATAATCTCCAGAACCATCACAACTCAAATCCCGCATTTCAGGTTCAACCACCGCACAGCTTAAGAGCTCATTCTTTTCATAGACACAAAGGAATCCCTCCCCCATCCCATCCATATTATCCTGATCCTTCCTCATCCCTTGATCCTTCAGAACCTTTTGTGTCACAGCTTCACCCTCTTATGCAACAGAAACCAGACACTCGAACTGATTATGGAGGGAAGTCCCACATAGGCTCGCCTCCCTTCTTCTGACCTGTTCATTGTTGAAGCGATCAACCGAATTCTCAACCACTGCATAGTCATCGACCCTGACACTACCATTGTTTAAAGATTCTGTCCCCAAAGTGCATGAACCCATCCTTGCCACCTTATCACCACCAAAATTGAGTTCGGCTCGCAGGCGTGCAAAAATGTCCCTGACCTTTGGTTGAGGAGGTAAGCAAGCCTTAGACTCATGTTCCACAACCAAAGTCTGATGTACAATGCCTTGCCCCGCCGGGGCCAACTTCAAACCATCATACCTCTTAATAACGTTCCTGCAGGCCCGATCAACATGGCCGATATGCCGGCAGGATGAGCACAAATCAACCAAGGTTTCAATGATCACTGGCTGCCTCCATCGGAGCACCTCGCCAACAACAATCCACACAAATTCTATCGGTTCTTTAGAAACATCCACCTTGATAAAATCCCTCAGAGCCACTGGGTGGCATTGAGCCTGAGTCCTGCTATCAACACAAAGAAATGTTCCCACCACGTTCCCCAACATAGAGATAATAGAAAAGTTCTGGAAGGGGAGATGGAGCTCCGGAAACCTTACCCACGTTTCAAAATCCATAATCATCAATAAAGGTGTCTTGCCTCATCCTTGAATCAAACCATTTACATTTCATCATCAGGACTCAACCATTCAAGTTATAATCCAAAATTATTATTTTCTCCATGACTTCATAATAAGAGACATTTTCAGAACGAGGTCTATTATTCGATGAACTGGCAGAAAAGTCTGTTGTGGAAGTTTTCATAACTCCATCATGTTGTGTTCTCATGTTTCTTTCTCATTCAGTGATAATAAATTTGTATCCATTGATCACAAGTTATTTACAAGCACGAACTATGGTATTAGGACCAAAATCCAATGATCTTATTTCCTCAGAAACAGAGTCTGCAGGCAAACTCGATACCTGAAATATAAACAAATAGTAAACTAAATAAAATATTATTTTTATTTAGTTATTAAAGAATTATTTTTACCTTCAATTTCAACCAAGTAGAAAACCCTTTGCTATGAAAAGTCTCTTTCCTTCTCAATGATAAATAATGATGCTTTCTATATATCAATTATCTATGCTCCATGTAGATAAAAATATTAGTAGTTTAACAAATATTTAAAATTACGTGAGATACGATAAGAGATACACGTTCAATTTACTTTCTTGATATACTCATTGAACAAATCACAATTGAACAAAACTGTGTGATGTGCCATCTCTCGCTCTTTCAGGCATAATGTTGTCAATGTATATGATCCTGAAATTTCTCCTGTCTGAGGAAGTGATGGAAAACTGGGTTCAATTTCCTCATACTGTTCTTCTTCATTTCTCATCGGTCTATTTATTCTTGTAGTAAGATGAGAAAAATACATTGAGCAGAAATCCATACATTCTTGAGCCATGTAACCATTGACAATAGAACAGTTTAAAATAATAATATTATTTACTATTTATGAGGCCATATTACTATTCATATTACTATTCATATTACTATTCATAAGGGTATATTACTATTCACCAAAAAACATTTTTGTTCTATCAGACTCCAAATAACATACTGAAAAAAATTGTAGATGACAGTTTCTTGAAATTCTGAATATAGAAGTAGAAAAGTTATGTTTTAATGGCTAATTAAAAATATCTATTTAAAAAAAAGTTCCATGTATTTCTATTTATCTTTAGAAAAACATGGGGTGTTACATTATCCCCACCTTCTTGAAATTTCATCCTCACAATTTTATTTACATATTAAACAACTGAGGGTATTTTTCCCTCATAGCATTTTCAGACTCCCATGTTGCTTCTTCAACCATGTGGTTTATCCACAACACCTTTACCTGGTTGATTACCTTGTTCCGCAATACCTATTCCCTTTGATCAAGAATCTTAACTGTTTTCTCTTCATAAGAAAGGTTCTTTTCCAGATGAACTTCTTCTAGGTTAAAGACATGTGATGAATCCGGTACATACTTTCTCAACATCGAAACATGAAAAACATTTTGTGATTGAAACAAGCTCAGAGGAAAAGCTACGAGATATGCAACTGTTCCAACATTCTCCAAGATTTCAAAAGGACCGATGAACTGTGGACATAGCTTTCCTTTTTTACCGAAAAACATCACACTTTTCCAAGGATAGACTTTAAGAATAACATGGTCACCTACCTTGAAAGAGAAGTCTTTCCTTCTGTTATCTACATAATTTTTATGCCTGCTCTGAGCTATCCTCATGTGTTGCTGGATCATCCTCACTTTCTCAGCCACTTCTTCAACTAATTAAGGTCCCATCAACTTTCTTTCGCCAACTTCATCCAAAAACACTGGAGTTCGACACCGCTTCCCATACAAGGCCTCAAAAGGTACCATCTGAATACTGGAATGAAAACTATTATTATAAGAAAACTCAACTAAAGAAAGATGATGATCCCAACTTTCTTGATATTCCATTGAACAAGATCGAAGCATATCCTCCAAAGTCTGAATCATTCATTCTGACTGCCCATCTGATTGAGGATGAAAAGTTGTTCTGAAATTTAACTCTATGCCCAAAGACTTATGAATTCCCTTCAAAAAGTTAGAAGTGAACCTGAGATCTCGGTCAGACACAATGGAAAGAGGAACTCCATGGATCCTAACAATCTCCATGAGGTACAATCGAGAAAGCTGATCCAAATTCATTGTATCTTGAATAGATAGAAAATGTGCAGACTTTGTTATCTGATCCACAATAACCCAAATTTCATTGTTACCTCGAGAAGTCATTGGTAGTCCCACCACAAAGTCTATGGATATATTCTCCCATTTCCACTCTGGAACTGCAAAAGGCTGAAGCATCACCTTCGGTAACTTCCGCTCAACTTTAACCTGCGGACATGTCAAACATTTCATTGTAAAATCAGCAATATCTCTTTTCATCCCATTCCAACAATAATACTCTCAAAGGTCTCTGTACATCTTAGTACTTCTAGGATGAATAGAAAATGAAGAACTATGAGATTCACACAACAATTATTTCTTCAACTGGGAATCACAAGGCACACACAAACTTTATCCAAATCTTAAACACAATCTTTATCAAGATTAAATTCTAGAAACTTACCCATTTTAACCAATTCTACCTTTTTCTGTAGCTCACAGTCTTCCCTCTACTCTTTCATAATTCTGTCTGACAATGAAGTCTACACTAAAACCTGAAACAAAATATATATATTCCCTACACCAACAACTTCTAATCCAAAATTCTTCAAATAATTAATCAAGGGATCATGTTCCAAATGTATCATGGTTAATGATGCATGATGCTTCTGACATAAGGTATCTGCTACTTTGTTTTCTTTTCCAGGATGGTAATTGATCATGCAGTCATAATCCTTTATCAGTTCTAGGCATCTTCTCTACCTCATGTTTAATTCCTTCTGAGTGAATATATAATTTGGACTTTTATTGTCAGTATATATTTGGCATTTGGTTTTGTATAGATGATGCCTCCATATTTCAAAGAAAAAACCACAGCTGCCAATTCCAAATCATGTGTGGGATAATTTAGCTCATGAGGTTTAAGTTGTCTCGAAGCATAGGCAATTACTTGATCATTCTGCATCAAAACACAACCAAGTACCTTCAAAGAAGCATCACTATAGATGAAAAAATCACCATTCCAGGAAGGTAAGGCCAAAACTAGATCATTAAACAATCTCTTCATCAGTTCCTAAAAACAAACATCACATTCCTCTTTCCAAACTAATTTAACCCCTTTCTATGTTAACTTAGTGATCGGGCTAGATAACCGTTCAAAGTTCTTAACAAACCGTCAGTAATAACTTGCTAAGCCCAGAAAACTACGAATCTCTATAACATTTTTGGGTCTTGGCCATTCATCAACTAATTTTGTTTTGGTAGGATCAAATGTTATTCCATCCTTATTTACAATGTGCACAAGAAAAAAATCTGTTGCAACAAAAAATCACACTTTCTGAATTTTCCATATAGTTTCTTTTCTTTTAAAGATTTTAAAACAACCCTTAGATGTTTTTTATGCCCCTCTTCAGCATCCCTATTCCTTCTGCGGACAACCATTCTGAACAAAAATTTATTTGATGAAGAAACATGGTAATATTAAAATGCTATAACAAATTAAACATAGAGTGAAAATCATTGATGGTATTCTATCACCCTAACCCCTAATGTTATCTAAACCATCCTCTGATACCAACTATAAGGACCCGACATTACTATATACATAATCTTGAATTTAATCAAGAAAAAACTTCCTTTTACATTCAGGATCTTTTGATGTTTAGATCTTTAGATAATTGGGACATAATACATTCATAACATTACACATTGTTACATAGTGGATACCATAAAAACAGTTTCCATTTTTCTCAAAATATAATACATTAAAACTTAAATCAAGACTACTTGAAAATTCTTCAAAACTTATCATGTCTTCCTTACTTGTATTACACATCCATTAACCTGTGAAAAATCATTTAAAAACATGGGATGAGCACAAAATCTCAGTATGGGATGGAAAAGAAATAAAAATCACGTTAGTCCATGAATACTCATAACGTATGAAAACATTTTCAAAAGACATGATTTTCACCCATAAATACTTACTTAGAGTAACATGCGATTTACAAAAGATCCACACAAACATAAGAACATAAATACAATCATATAGGTATCTTGGGGAATTGCATACATAATCTTTTAACCATCTTGGCTACCTTAAAATTTGTAACCCTCGCGACTACCTTACTTTGTGTAACCATCGTAGTTACACTGGGAGTAACCATACTGGCGACCTCCAACTTACTCATTACCAATGCATTGGAGGGAAATATAGGTCCCACCATTCATCATAAACAATTCACAAGAACCAAAACATAATCATACAACATGAATAATAGCATAAAAACATTGATTTTGAATTTTGTAAAAACAGAATTTTAAAAGATAATTTTAGAAGAAAAGTCCCTCATAAACATCATATACTTGAAGTGAGACTTAATATAGTGGATTAAATATGTATATAATCTATAAATACACATTTTTAAACATATTATAATCATAATTCGTCACAAAAACAATTTAAATACCACATAAATGAAAAAGTAGAATGTTAACCCAAAGAATGGAAAACGGGTTAAGAATTTCCTTACAACAATGTGATTGGTCGAATAATATGACCAGAACTTAATAAATATCATGTAAATCATTGAATAACATGAATATTAAGATAATCTTGTTATTATATATATCAAATGTCAGTACACATATACCACACATAAGAAATAAGTGGTGAACGATGAAAATATCACGGAAATGAAAGTGAGATGATGAACCCCTTACCATAGGCTTGTCCTACTTCAAAATTGTTTAAACCTCCTGTACAATCGTTAAAAGAGTGTTATTATTATTTTAACGAAACATTTTCTTATTTATAACATCTTATATGGTCATTTCATAACCTTATTTCACCCCTTAATTTTTAGTATTTTGTTCCTTGCCTTATTTTGGGTGAGTTCTTTTATGATTTTCACGATCGGTTCATGATAAATCGTTCTTATTGATTGGAATTGAAAACCCAGAATTGAAATGGAGTAGTATTTACATATTTACAATACCATAATTTATATAATTTATCAATTTTATTATTTATATGATAATGACTTATAAGTTAAAACATTAATGATGTTCATTTAGATCATTTTAGTGGTTCTTTGATAATAACAACCTCATTTTGTCTTTTAAATTAGAACCATGAGTAAAAAAGAATTACAGAACCATATATGAGTCATAAAACATATATTATAACCTGTTTTAGCCAATATAAATGGTTTCATGACCATACTTGAAAGAATTAATGGAAATTGAAAATACATCATCCACGATGTCGGTAATTCGACACAAATGGAAAATGTTTTAGTTATTCTTTAAATAAGTGGAAGAGGAGAAGAATATTGATGAGAAATTTTCCATAAACATGAGAACATAATGAATATAAATTATTATTTAGATTTCATGACACTTGGATAAGAGGGAGTGAGGAATGATGAAAAAGGAATCATAAAATAAAAGATAATCTAGAGAAATTTCTCACGAAAATTCGGCAGCCTAACGACATCTCTTAAAATTTCATAAAAACATGATTGATGAGAGGAATGGAATATCTCATCATTCATAAAAGATATGGGTAGTAAGGGGGAAATATTTAATAAAATATCCCAACACAAGACAAATGGAATGGGAGAGAATAACATAAAATGAAATAAAAGAAAGTAAATAAAGGAGAATGTTTACCTCTTGATCTATTCTCCTTGAGATCCTTCATAAAGGATTTGATTTTGGTCTTTTGGTTATACCGGAAGCTCTAGGACGTGGCGAAGAAGATTGGGGAGGTATTTTGGCAGAAATTAGACAATGCTAAAGGCTTGAGAGGTGTGGGAGGAAGAGGGGAGTGAGGGTGGTATTTATAGTGGTGGAGGGAAGGTATTTTAGATTATTTTAATCCTTATTATAATAATTTTATCAAGACTATGAATAATCTCAAATAAAGTGGCCCTAAATAGTGATAATATCAATTTTTTTTCTATGAAAGTGGCCTTTCATCACTTATGATGTCATAAATAGTGCATTTTTACTGATAAATTGATTATACGGTATTTTATCGTATTTCACTATTCACAGAAAATTATTGAATTTCAGAAAATTCCCAAAAATTCACCCCTACCAATTTTCGACGTGTAGAATTAAAAATTGAAATCCATTTTTTAAAAATAATTTTCTAAATATTATTAATTTATTTCTAAAATAAGGTCACAGTTAATTCGAAAAATAACAATATTGTAGTGCAATTAGTTTTATGTGACATTGAAAAAATAATTAATATCCCATTATCCTATTTCCTTGGTAAAATAAAATAATATATTTATTTACTATTCATGATGGAATATTACTATTCATATTACTATTCATAAGGGTATGTTACTATTCACCAAAAATCATGTTTGGTCTATCAGACTCCAAATAACATACTGAACACAATTGTAGATGACAGTTTCTTGAAATTCAGAATATAGAAGTAGAAAAGTTATGTTTTAAAGGATAATTAAAAATATCTATTTAAAAAAAAGTTCCATGCATTTCTATTTATCTTTAGAAAAACTTGGGGTGTTACAGATTGAGGCGGGGTTGACTTGTTCATATCACATATGACTTATGGATCATTTTACTAAAGTATCAACACAATCCAAATGTGTTTGGTCTGTTTTCCATATTCCAGCTAGGCAAATCATGCAACAATAGTGATAATATCATATTCTAAAACTATAGACATTGTGCATTATGTGCATCCCCTGGTGCATGGTTAGGGAAAATAATTCACATTGCTTCTAATATATAGCCTTATATGGTCGGTAGATACCTTGTGGGATGGACTTAACTTTTTTACTAACCATGAGGCATAGTGTTTTTCTACACCGACTGGGGTTCCGAGCTCCGAACAAGCTCAAGAAGCCCTATAAAACATTATAACATCATTAGGATTCCATATTTGGCCAAAAATATAGAGTTATACTGAATGTAAAATTATCCACACCACAATGAAAAACTAGGTTCAAAAATAAAGAGTTATACTGAATTCAAAAATGTAATGGATCAATCTGCCCCTTATCACCATCACCATCACCACTGTCCTCATCATCGTCCCCATGCTCATCCTTGGCCCCATCCTCGCCCTTGGCCCCATCCTCGCCCTTATCCTCATCCTCATCCTCACCCTCGTCCTCTTCAGCATCCTCGTCTTCACCAGGAACTTCATCATCTCGACTTCCACTAGAACTGCCGCCTGGTGCATTGGATAATGCACCCATCGATGACATATATGCCTGAAAATAAGCTCTGACCTTTGGTGGAAGTGATGAAGTAAAATATTTGATCATTTTCCTAAATTATTTCTCCCTCGTTTGAACCTGTTCTTACAACTTTGTGACAATATTATCTGACTGTATTGTAGGCTCCTTGACCTGTTACAACTCGGTGGTACTAGAATGGATATCTGGAGAAGACCAATACCTTGTCGGGACTATATTCTTACCAGGTCAGCAGCGTACTCGACCAGAGTGATCATCTCCCAAAACCTGATATAAATGGTCGTGTGGCCCTAAATTGTCAGGATCGTGGCCATCAAGGGCCTCTAAAGCAGCCTGTTAAAAATATTAATAGATTATTAAAGTTCTAAATAGATATTAATATTTTAAATTAACAAATTAATACTTAAAATATTTTCTTGTGTCAGTTCATTAACCGTAGTTCCATCTTTTTTCCTTCTACTTGAACAAAAAAATTGCTCGAGGGAGACATCCTTCAATTTTCAATTTGTGCTTCTGTAATGACATTGAAACAATATAAAGTGAAAGTATAATAATATATTCAATATTCAATAAATCGCATAATTTAAGTAAGAAACAACAAAAAGGGAAAGTCCTTAAGAAAAATTATAAACAACTATATCGTACCAGCTGCCTCTCCTGATCTGACATAGTGGTGCACCCAAAAGTGTGGATGTATTGCTTTGAATCAGTATTTTTTTGTTTTTTCAGAATATTCCTAAATAATGATTAATAATAAATTAGATAATATTAATTCCAAATATGAAAACTATCATTTAAATACCTCAAATGGTATTAATACCTTAAATTTGGTAGTCACCCAATGGGTAATCATTTGGTGATATTGCTCTATCAGGCAGTCACCACGATAGGTACTGTCTCTAACTCCGTGCCCACTCTATCACACCAGCCAACATAAAACTCATGCTTATAAGCTTTCCCAATCTCTCCAAGGTCCTTTAAATGTGTTGGTCGTACACCATCGCTATTAGGAAAGTTAAACCGTAGCTGAAACCCAATAGATTAATACATATAAATACAAAAAAAAAATACATTAAATCCAATATATTTTTTACCCATATTTGTGTCAAAGAAATATCCTTGACTTCATGTGGATGATGTCTCCAACAGAGTGGGCTAACCAGAATGATGTCGGAGTATTTGGCTAGAATCGCCAAAAAAACCCCTACATTCCTGCCCAGGTTTATCAATAATTTATCCATCATCATTGTATTCAACCATCAACTATGTCTAGCGGTTCCATACTACACACAAGAGAGTATGCCCCCTCCCTCGACTCCTATCAGAAAATGAATCTGTTATTAAAAAAAATATCAGTAAAAGTTATAATAAAAAAATTTTGTTAAAAAAATTTGTTAGAGTTATATAAATATACCTATGGAAGTCGGATCAGTGGGAGTCACTAGATGTGCAGAAGCTGCAGGAGTATCCTCTACCGGTGGAGTGTCTCTTAATGTATGCTCCTCAGCCACATACTGTGTCGGAGCAGGAGTCGAAGAAGGTGGAATATAATAGCTCGGAGATAATGAACCAGAAGGAAAGGATGATGGCACAGATATCTGGACAACTGGTACTGTAAATATCAGAGTCCTAAATATCCCATGTGTCCCTAAAGACACACCAAGACCAAAATGGGGCATAGAAGATATGTCTGTGGTAGGGGTATAGTCCAATCAGGTATGACTATTGGATCATCTCACTCTCACACCACGAGCCCTTGTACCACCAGCCTCAGTACCGGGACCAACAGATGATCGTCTAACTTTGACACCACCCCCCTCCTACCACCAGCCTTTGTAGAGGGAGAAATATCAGGCTCCTCGTCGGATATCTCCCATCTAGGGGTGGATTATAAAATAATTTTTAACATAAAAGTAAACACATGATATTATAAGTTATTGAAATATATATATTTGAAATAAAATACTCACAAGAGGGATGAGTGGAGGAGCACCCATCTGTGTCATGAAACTATTATTTTTTGTCATCTTTTTCCACCATATCTCTTCAATGGGTGTCATTTCCGGAAATGAAAACAAATATGGAAGTAATTAGAAACATATAACTATTATGTGACCCAAAAACAAAATATAGAAAAACCATTATAATAAAAAAAACATAAAGAAACATAATATTTATGGTGGTTTGAAGGTATGTACTAGGATACACACTCTGAATGGTTTAGGTGAAACATATAGGTGATAACACGACTGTATGATTCAATATATTCCCCACCACAACTTCGGGATCACAATCAACTCTGACAATTTTTCTATTGGATTCATCATAAGTAAAAAATGAATTGCTTCCAATTTAAGTAGGGATAGTGTCAACTTCATCATCACCATCATCAAAAACATGTCTGGGAAAAGAAGATTCAGAGATCTGGCTATTCCTGACCCCCACCAATTTATTAGATAAAGATAAGACACAAAAGAAAAGTGAGGGGAGGGGTCAAACGACCCACACCCAAAAAACCTTTACAGACACACACCCAAGGACTATAAAAAAAGAAAAGTCAAAAGAACTAAAAAAAGAAATAAAATCAAAGACCGCAGAAAAGAAAACCCAAACGAAGCACCAAGCATCCATCAGCAACCCACCCCTTCACGAGATCTACCAGCCTTCCTCACCATCATCATAATAATCCGCACCAGGGGGATCTCCCTCGACACCATAACCAGAGGCCACAACATAGTCTACTAATTCCCATTTAGAAGAGTCGTATTGCTTCATGAAATTGGCATAATACTCCCTTAACCTCATCTTCTCCACATTCACATGTTTCTTGGAAACCCTTTCACCTCTTCTAGAGGCATTTTTAGCCTTGCAGGATGCTCTTGTGGACACAGTATTTATCAAGGAAGAGTAGTCCTTCCTTGGCATCTCCCTTTTTTGATCAACATGGATCCCAACTGGCTTGTTTTCCTTCCCGGTGGCCTCCTCAAGCATGGCCCTCTCCTTAAGGACCATATCCATGTTGTGATACATCCTATTATTATCCTCTTGGACTTGATAGAGAATGAAAGAGTATTCCTAGTTAAGTGAACAACCCACAAGAACCAGATCACACCCAGGAACCCCAGGAGCAAGATCAGGGCTACCCCTCCAATGACATGGGAAGTCCACCATCGTCGGAGTCATTTCATGTGCATGACCAGCAACATCTCTCTACTCGGAAACACCACCATCCCATGTCCCTCCCCCTGATCAGCTACCTCCTCCATGTTCTATACAAACCCCTCTCCTCCACCCTCTCATGCGTAGTCATGTGATCCCTACCAAATGTCCCCTAAAGTGCCACCCCAGATGAAAGTAAAACCATTTCATATAACCTTCCACCAGACACACCTTCGCGACCAGTCTCTCCCACAACCACATTGGTCACCATTTGGGATACTTCTTCTTGTTCTTCCAAAACCCTTTACCCAACCACATCCCCATGTGCATCATCTTTCCCCTCTATCTCAGCACATAACACCAATACCTACATTTCTAGATCCCCTTTCCGAGAGGACTCCCCCGATTTGATCACCTCTCTTAGTTCCTGTTGATCCACATCCTTCTCAAGCTCTCCCCCCTACTCAGCCACCACTTTCCTCTGATGCAGCACCCCCTGCTCAACCACCTTCTCCTGCCCTACTGTACAACAGAAATCACCAGTAGCATCTTTATCAATCACCACTCCAGGCGTTTGCAGTCCAGAAATATCTTCAACACCATCCTTCCCCACCTCCACATTATTCCCTGCTTCCAGAACCTGCATCTCATAATCTCCAGAACCATCACAACTCAAATCCTGCATTTCAGGTTCAACCACCTCACAGATTAAGAGCCCATTCTATTCCTGGACACAAAGGAATCCCTCCCCCATCCCATCCATATTATCCATATCCTTCCTCATCCCTTGATCCTCCATAACCACTTGTGTCACAACATCACCCTCTTATGCAATAGAAACTACACACTCGAACCAATTATGCAGGGAAGTCCCACATAGGCTCGCCTCCCTTCTTCTGACATGTTCACTGTTGAAGCGATCAACATAATTCGCAACCACTGCATTGTCATCGACCCTACCACTAATATTGTATAAATATTCTGGCCCCAAAGTGCATGAACCCATCCTTTCCACCTTATCACCACCAAAATTGAGGTCGGCTTGCAGGTGTGAAAAAATGTCCCTGACCTTTGGCTGAGGAGGTAAGCAAGCCTTAGCCTCATGTTCCCCAACCAATGTCTGATGTCCTATGACTTTCCCCGCCAGGGCCAACTTCAAACCATTAGACCCCTTAAAAACGTTCCCGTAGGCCCTATCAACATGGCCGATATGCCGACAGGAGGAGAAGAAATCAACCCAGGTTTCAATGATCACCGACTGCCTCCATCGGAGCTCCTCGCCAACAACGATCCACACAAAGTCTATCGGTGCTTTAGAAACATCCACCTTGATAAAATCCCTCAAAGCCACTGGGTGGCATAGAGCCCGAGTCCTGCTATCAACACAAAGAAATCTTCCCACCAAGTTCCCCAACATAGAGATAATAGACAAGTTCTAGAAGGGGAGATGAAGCTCCAGATACCTTACCCACGTTGCAAAATCCATAATCATATATAAAGGTGTTTTGCCTCATCCTTGAATCAAACCATTGACATTTCATCATCAGGACTCAACCATGCAAGTAATAATCCAAAATTATTATTGTCTCCATGAATTCATAATAAGAGACATTTTCAAAACGAGGTCTATTATTCGATGAACTGGCATAAAAGATTGTTGTGGAAGTTTTCATAACACCATCATATTGTGTTCTCATGTTTCTTTCTCATTCAGTGATAATATATTTGTATCCATTGATCACAAGTGATTTACTAGCACGAACTATGGTATTAGGACCAAAAACCATTGATCTTATTTCCTCAGAAATAGAGTCTGCAGGCAAACTCGATACCTAAAATATAAACAAATAGTAAACTAAGTAAAATATTATTTTTATTTAGTTATTACAGAAATATTTTTACCTTCAATTTCAACCAAGTAGAAAACCCTTTGCTATGCAATGTCTCTTTTCTTCTCAATGATAAATAATGATGATTTCTATATATCAATTTTTACGATCCCTGTAGATAAAAATATTAATAGTTTAACAAATATTTAAAATTACATGAGATACGATAAGAGATACATGTTCAATTTAATTACTTGATATACTCATTGAAAAAATCACAATTGAACAACACTGTGCAATGTGCCATCTCTCGCTCTTCCAGGCTTAATGTCGTCAATGTATATGATCCTGAAATTCCTCCTTTCTAAGGAAGTGATGGAAAACTGGGTTCAATTTCCTCATATGTTTCTTCTTCATTTCTCATTGTTCTATTTATTCTTGTAGTAAGATGATACAAATACATTGAGCCGAAATCCATACATTCTTGAGCCATGTAACCATTCACAATAGAACCTTCAAGATAATAATAGCACATGTGATAATAGAATAAGGCACATGTATTGAATGTGCACGTGTATGGTAATAAAAAATAACACACGTGCATTTGCATTTTCATTTGATGATAATAACAATAATAAAAATAATAGTAATAATAACAATAACGATAAACATTCATGTCATAATAGAATAATGCAGGTTCACTATGTGTGCCCATGCATGGTAATAAATAATAATGGACGCGCATGTGCATTTGCATGTGATGATGATAATAATAATAATAGTAATAATAATAACAAAAACAACAACAATAACATATGCACGTACATGAAAATAAATAATAAATAATAAATAATAACGCATGTGAATCTGCATTTTCATGTGATGATAATAATAATAATAATAATAATAATAGTAATAACTATAAGGATTATTATAATAATGATAATGATAATAAAGATAATGATAATAATGATAATAATAACCTGTGTCATAATAGAATAACACACATCCTAAAAACCCTAACATAACCTAACAAACCCTAACAACCACTAAAATCCCTTAAGAACCACTAATAAACCCAAATAACACCTGAAACCAACTATTAAACCATAAAACTCTAATAAACACTAATATATCATAATATCCTATAATAAACCCTAAAAACCACCATTAGAGTCTAATAAACCCTAAAAAAGCCCTAAATCCCCTAATATATAATAAAAAACACTATTGAACCATAATAAATCCTAATAATTACTAAAAACCCAAACAAACCCGACAAAACCATACAAAACCCGCCAAATAATAGCCTATAAAACCCTAAAACCTGCTAGTAAACCATAAAAATCCATAATAACCCCATAATAAATCGTAACAAACCCTAACAACCCCAAATAAATTGTAACAAATCCTAACAACGCCAAATAAATCGTACCAAACTGAAACAAACAATAACAAACCCCTAATAAACCACAGTAAACTCCAACAAATCATAATAAAGCATAAAAATTCGTATTAAACCCAAATACACATTAATAAACCCTGATAAATAAAATAAACCCTAAGAAACCCTAATAAATCCTAAATAACCCTAAAAAGGATGATAAATCCTAGAAAAAGCTATTAATGCCTACAAAAGCCCAATAAAACCCTAATATAAAATAAAAAACTCTAATATACTGTAACAATTCCAAAATAATAGTAATAAAACCTAAAGAACCCTAATAAACCCTAAAGAAACATAATAAACTCTAAAAAACACTAAAACCCCCTAAAGAACCCAAAAAATGCTAAAACGTATTACATAAACCCTAAAAGCCGCTACAATACTGAAACAAAACCTAAAACACACTAAAAAACCCTAACAACCCCTATCAATCCCGAAAAAAAATAAACCATTAAAACCCCCCGAAAAACCATTGAAAACCCATCAAATACCATAAAAACTATAAACACCAGTTAACAACCCTTAAAAACCCTAAAAACCTCTACAAACCCTAACGTCCACTCCGGGAGTCCGTTTTGCCTCTACCATATATCAAAACGAATATTTTGACTAGATCTACACATCTGTGACCAATAGTAACACCTTATAATGTTCTTAAAGTCCCCAACGGTCCTCAAGTCCTACAAATGACCATGACTTTGGCTCTAGGTATCCGTTTCACCTCTACCTCATATCAAATTGAATTTTACGACTAGCTCTACACATCTGTGACAACCATGAACAAATAAATAACCCTAACAAACCCGGAATAACCCCATGAACACTAAAAACCATTAAAAATCATGCAAAACCCTAACAAACCCTAAAAAACACTAACAAACTGTAACTGACCCTAACAAACCTTAAAAACCCTAACAAACCCCATAAAACCCTAAAAACATAACAAACTCCAACAAACCCTATCAAACCCTAACAAATCCTAACAAGCCCTAACAAACCCGAAGAAGCACTAAGAAACCCCAACAATTTTTAAAAATCCAAAGAAACCCAAAAAACCCCTAAGAAACCATAAAAAACACTAACAAAACCCTAAAAACCCTAACAAACCCCTATGGAAACCTAAGAAACACTAACACACCCTTAGAAAACCTAACACACCCTTAGAAACCCTAACACATCCTTAGAAACCCTATCACACCCTTAGAAACCCCAACACCCCCATAGAAACCCAGCAACAAATTAGAAACCCTTAGAAACTATAGAACACCCTTAGAAACCCTAACCGGCCCATAAAAACCCTAACCCGCCCATAAAAATCCTAACCCACCCTTAGAAACCCTAACACAGCCTTATAAACCCTAACAAACCGTTAGAAACCCTAAATCGCTCAAATAAGCACTAATAAATCCTAACAAACCCTACGAACAAATAATAACCAGTGATAAACCCTAAAGCCCAATACAAAACCCTAATAAACACTAATAAATCATAATAAACCCTAAAACCCTATTAGACCCCACTAAAAGATACAAAATAACTAAAAACCCAAATATACAACAAAAATTCTATTAAACCATTAAAAATGCTAATATTCAGAAAAAACCCTAACAAACCCAGCAAAACCTGAAAAAACCCTAAAAAAACCCTAAAAAACCTAAAAAACCCAAAACCCCTAAAAAACCAAAAAAAAAACAAAAAATCCAAAAAACCCTAAAAAACCCAAAAAACCCAAAAACCCCTAAAAACACGAAAAAACTGAAAAAACCCGAAAACACACCTAAGAACCCTTAAAAACCCTCAAATAAACCTAAATAACCTCAAAAATGCATCAAAACCCACAAAATGCAACAAAACCCAAAAAAACACAAAAATAACCCTAAAAAAGCAGAAAAAATCCAAACACACCCATAAAACCCAAAAAAATGCATAAAACTCCAAAAAACTCAAAGAAACCATAACAAACGCTAAAAACCCTAATAAAACCAGACCAACCCTAATAACCACTAGTAACCCCTAAAAACTACTAATAACCCTAATAAACACTAATAAATTGTACTAACCTCTAATAAACCCTAATAAACTCTATTAGACCCCAATAAATGCTACAAAAGCCCTAAAACCCCTAATATACAATAAAAAACCATTAAGCCATAATAAACCTAATAATCACTAAAACCCTAAAAAACCCAACCAAACGATACAAAATCTCGAAATAATAGCCTACAATACCCTACAAGCCACTAATAAACCCTAACAAACCCTAATAACCCCAAAATAAATCGTAACAAACCCTAACAACCCCAAATAAATCGTAACAAATCCTAACAACACCAAATAAATTGTAACAAACTCAACCAAATGATAAAAAACCCCTAATAAACTGCAATAAACCCCAACAAATCATAATAAACCTTGATAAATCGTAATAAACCCAAATACATGTTACTAAACCCTAATAAATAAATAAAACCTAAGAAAGCCTAATATATCCCAAATAACCCTGAAAAAGGTTGATAAACCCTAGAAAAAGCTATCAATTCCTACAAAAGCCTAATAAAACCTTAATATAGAATAAAAACACTAATAAACTGTAACAAATCCTAAAGAACTCTAATAAACCCTAAATAACCCTAATAAACCCTAAAGAACCATATTAAAAACTAAAGAACACTAAAAAACCATAAAGTACCCAAAAAACGCTAAAACACAATATATAAACCCTAAAAACGGCAACAATACCCAAAAAAACCCTAAAACACACTAAAAAACCCTAACAACCCCTATCAATCCCAAAAAAAATAAAAATAAACTCATAACCCCCCCCCCAACCATTAAAAATCCATCGAAGACCATAAAAAACCATTAGCACTCATTAATAACCCTTCAAAACCCTAAAAAAACTACAAAACATAAACAACCATTAAAACTCTAAAAAAGGCTTCAAATAGATATATAAACCCTAAAAACGTTACCTAAACCATTAAAAATGCAACAAAAACCTTAAAAAGGAAACTAAACCAAAAAACGCAACCTAAACCTAAAAATGCTACATAAACCCTAAAAGAACTACATAAAACCTAGAACTGTAACATAAACCCTAAAAAACACAACATAAACCCTAAAAATGCAACAAAAACATTAACAAACGCTACATAAAATCTAAAAATACAATGTTAACCCTAAAACACTACGTGAACTCAAAAAAATTACAAAGACCCTAAAAAATGCCACATAAACGCTATATCACCCCTAAAAATGCAACATAAACCCAGAAAACGCAACATAAACCATAATAAATGCTACATAGAACCTAAAACTTAAACACACTACATAAGCCCTAACAACATTACATAATCCTTAAAAAATGATACATAAAATCTAAAACAGCTAACTAAACCCTAAAAAAGCTACAAAAACACTAAAAATGCAATATAAACTCTTACAACGCTACACAAACCCTAAAAAATGATACAAAAACTCTAAAGATGCTTTAAAACCCTAAAACACATTAAACCCTAATATACCATAATATAAAACCTTAAACCCTAATAAACCCCTAATAAACTCTAATAATCCCTAAAAACCCTAAGAAACTCTACTCAACCCTAATAAAACCACAAAAATACCTAATAAACACTAATAAATGAAAATAAAACTTAATAAACCCTAAAACCAATTTAAGAAAACCTAAATAACCCTAACCAACCCGATCTAACCCTAATAAACACTTATAAACACTAATAAACCTTAATAAACCCCAAAAAACCCTAAAAAGCCCTAATAAACCATAATAAAGTCCAATAAACAAAACTCTACCCTAACAAACCGTAACACACTGTAATGACCCCTAATAAAACCCTAAAAACCCGAATAAAGAAAAAAATTAATGTATACCTTAAAAAATCCCTAAAATCCCTAAAAACTATAATATAACGTAATAAACCCTAAAAACTCTCAGAAACAATAAAAAACAATCACAAATAATAAAAATGCGCTATATTACCTAAAAGACCTAAAAACACTATTATAACCTAATAAAGACAAAAACATACTAATATACATTGAAAATCCATAGAAACCCTAATAAACCATAAAAACTCTAATATAACCTAAGAAACCCTAAAAATGCCCACAAACAAAAACAAAACGCTCACAAACAACAAAAACATGCTATATTTTATAAAAAGACCTAACAAACACTAATATAACCAAATAAAACAAAAAAAACTAATAAACCCCAAACAATCCCTAGAAACCCCTAAAAAACTCTTATAAACCATAATAAAACCCTAAAAATACCTTCTCAACCCTAATAAACCATGAAAAACCCTAACAAAACCTAAAAAAACCCAACTAAACCCCAATAAAAAAATGAAAATAAACCATTAAAAAGTCCTAGACTCCCTAATAAACCATAATAAATTCAAATAAAAGCTAATAAACCATTAAAAATGCTCACAGACACTATAAACATGCTAATATAACCTAAAAAGTCATAAAAACCCCATATAAATATTAAAAAAAACTAAAAAACACTCATTACCCTAATAAAAACACTAACAAACCATAGTAAACCCTAAAAATCCCTAACAAACCCTATTAAACCGTACTCAACCCTAATAAACCCTAATAAAACCTTAATGATACCATCTCAACTCTAATAAAACCCTTAAAATACCTACTCAAGCCTGATAAACTTTAACACACCATAATAAACCATAAGAAACCCCACTAAACCCTAAAAAAATCAAATATACCATTAAAAAGCCCTAAAACCACTAATAAATTCTTATAAAACATAACAAAGCATAAAAGATCTAATAAACCCGAATAAACACTACTAAACACTAAAAAAACCCTAATATACCCTATTAAAAATTATTAAACCATAATGAACCATAATAACCCCTAATAAATCCTAAAACTACCCAAATATACCATAATATACCATAATAAACCCAACTCAATCCTAATAAAACCATAAAAATACCTAATAAACCCTAATAAACCATGAAACACTGTAATAAAACCTATAAAATCATAATAACCCCCACCAAACCCTAAAAAACGCTAATATACCATTAAAAACCCTAATACCCTAACAAACCATAATAAATGTTAATAACACCTAAAAAACCATAAAAATGATTGTGAAACCTAAAAATACCTCTAATAATAATAGTAGTAATAACGCATGTGCAAGTGCATATGCATGTGCATGATTTAAATAATAAATCATAACATATGTGCATGTGCATATGCCTGCGCATTTGCATGTGAATGATAATGAATAATAAATTATAAATAATAACGCATGTGAATTGCATGTGTATATGCATGTGCATGTGAATGATAATAAATAATAATTAATTATGCACAAACAAGTGCATGTGCATGGTAATAAACAATAAATAATAACCAAGTCCACATGAATGTGCAATTACATGTGAATGATAATAAATAATAAACAATAACATGTGTGATAATAGAATAACGCACGTGCATTGCATGTGCACATGCATTAGAATAAATAATAATAACACATGTGATAATAGAATAACTCATGTGCGTTGCATTTACATGCTTATGATAATATATAATATATAATAATGCACGTGCTTGTGCATTTACATGTAATGATAATGATAATGACACATGCACGTGCATGGTAATAAATAATAAATAACAACGCACGTGCATGTGCATTTGTATTTGATGATACAAACAGCAACAACAAAAAGAATAATAATAATAATAATAATAATAATAATAATAATAATAATAATAATATTAATAGAATATCACAAGTGCATTTCATGTGCACGTACATAGTAGTATATAATAAATATATAATAATAAATAAGAACACACATGCATGTGCATGAGCATTTACATTTGATGATAATATTAATAATACTAATTGTAATAATAATAATAATAATAATAACGCTTTCACGTGCTTGGTAATAAATAAAAAATAACAACTCACATGCATGTGAATTTTCATGTGATAATGATAATAATAATGATAATTATGATGATGATAATAATAATAATAATAATAAAAGAATAATACAGGTGCATTGCATATGCATGTACATGGTAAAAAATAATAAATAATAATGCTCGTGCATTTACATTTGCATGTGATGATAGTAATAATAACAGCAGTAGTAATAATATTAGTAGTAGCAGTGATAATAGTAGTAGTACTAATGCATATGATAATAGAATATTGAATATTCATTATGTGTGCATGTGAATGGTAATAAATAATAACTCCTGTGCATTGCATTTTCATGTGATGATGAAGATGATGATAATAATAATAATATTATTATTATTAATATTAATAATAACAACACATGTGATAATAGAATAATGCACGTTCATTTAATGTGCATGTATGTGCATTTTCATGTGATGATAATAAAAATAACAACAACAACAAAAACAACATCAAAAGAAACAACAACAACAACAACAACAACAACAATAACAATAATAATAACAATGCATGTGATAATAAAATAACGTGTGTGCATTGCATGTGCATGTGCATGGTAATAAAAATACTATAATAATGCACGAGCAGGTTCATGTGCATTTTCACATGTTTATGATAATAATAATAATCATACATGTAATAATAAGTTATATTTGTTTGAAAAAACACCCGACATGACAAAAGTGCTAGAAATGGTGTCAGGAAAAACCTAACAATTCACAGAGTCGGTAGAAAAAGAATAACTTCTTTTTTAGGTGTCCATTTCTGATCTGTGAATAGTCAAACGCAATCTCATTAAATGAACTACTATAAAAATAGGTTTCGGAGGCTGAACAGACACACAGATAAGAAGTTATGACCATTTTAAGAAAAAATTGATACGGACCCAGACACAGAAATGGATTTTTGGAGGCATTCTGATGGGGTTTTGGGATTTTATGGTTCCAAACATGACTGGAACTGTGTTCAAGTTATAATTTAGCATATATCTCATCGCTTCCTTCGATTTGATATGTGGTAGTGCTCAAATGGAAAATCGGGGTGAAAGTTATGGCCTTTTGAAGTTGGTTTTTTTTGGAGTGGTATAACTAATATATATTCTATTTCTTTGATCTTATCACAGTTTCGATTAGACTTGGTCCTCACACATCTCACGAGATTCGATTTTACTAGTCATAGAGATCAAACGGACACCCGAAGGAGAAGTTATTCCTATTTTAGTGAGTTGCGGGTTTCTTAGGTTTTTAGGTGCTAGGAGGGTCGCTCAATTTAAAATGACAATAACTTCTGCTATGTGTGTTCATTTTGGATCTACTGCATATCAAATCTAATATTGTGAAAAAGATACACACTCCGATTACCACTAGAACCCTTTCTGACATTCTTCAACCCCCCAAAAGACCCAAAATCCCTTTGGATTCTCAAAAGATTGGCTCCTGGTGTCCATTTTGCAATAAATTCTTCTATGGTTGTCCATTTTTCCTCTACTACATATCAAATTGAAGCTTGAGACCAGACCTACACTTTTATAACCAATGAAGAACCTTATCACATCCCTGAAGGGACAAAAAGGTACTTAAACCCTCCAAAAGACCATAACTTCTACTTCGGGAGTCCATTTTGCCTCTAACATATATCAAATCGAATCTTTCGACAAGATCTACAGATATATGACTAATAGGAACACATTATCACGTTCTTAAAGACCCAAAAGGTCATTAAGTCCTCCAAATTAGAATAACATCTTGTCTGGGTGTCCGTTTCACCTCTACCACATATCTAATTGAAGATTGCGACTAGCTCTAAACATCTATGACAACCACGAACAACTAAATAACCCTAACAAACCATGAATAACTCCATAAACCCTAAACACCATTAAAAACAATGAAAAACCCTAAAAAACCCAACAATCCCTAACAAACCCCAATAAGCACTAAGAAACCCTAATAAACACAAAAACCCCAAAGAAACCCTAAAAAACCCCTAAGAAACCCTAAGAAATCATAACATAACCGTAAAAATCCAAAAAACCCTTACAAAATCCTAATCAAACCTAAGAAAAACAAACACATCCTTAGAAACCCTAACACGCCCTTAGAAAGCCTAGCACACCCATAGAAACCCTAGCACATCCTTAGAAAACAAAAAACACCCACAGAAACCCAAACACAACCTTAGAAACCATTAGAAACTATAGCACACCCTTAGAAACCCTAACAAACCAATAAAAACCCTAACCCACCCTTAGAAACCATAACACACCCTTAGAAACCCTAAAAAAACCTTAGACACCCTAAATCACTCTAACAAGAAATAATAAATCCTAAAAATCCCTAAAATCCAATAATAAACTATAATAAACCAAAATAAACCCTAAAGCCCACTACTAAATCCAAATAAACACTAATAAATCATAATAAACCCTAAAACCCCTATTAGACCCCAATAAAAGCTAAAAAATACCTAAAAACCCAAATATACAACAAAAACACTATTAAACCATTCAAAATGATAATATTCACAAAAAACCCTAACAAACCCGAAAAAACCTGACAAACCCCAAAAAACGCTAAAATAACCCTAACAAAGCATAAAAAATCCAAACACACCCTTAAAACCCAGAAAAATGCATAAAACCCCAAAGAACTCAAACAAAATGTAACAATCCCTAAGAACCCTAAATAAACCTAAAAAACCCTAACAACCCCTAATATCCTATAAGTACCACTAATAAAACCTAATACCCCAGAAAACCCACTATTAATCCCTAAAAACCCTAATAAACACTAATAAATCATAAAAACCAATAATAAAACCTAAAAAACTCTATTAGACCCTAATAAACACTACAAAAGCCCTAAAACTCTAATATACAATAAAAAACACTATTAAACCATAATAATCCCTAATAATAACTACAAACCCTAACAAACCAGACAAAACACTACAAAAATCTCCAAATAATAGCCTACAAAACCCTACAACCCACTAATAAACCCTAAAAAACCTTAAGAAACCTCAATAATCCCTAAAAATCATAATAAACCCTAATAAATCATAATAAACCCAAATACATGTTACTAAACCCTAATAAATAAAATAAACCCTAATAAATCCTAAATAAGCCTAAAAATGTTGATAAACCCTAGAAAAAACTATTAATGCCTACAAATGCCCAATAAAACCCTAGTATATAATAAAAAACACTAATAAACTATAACAAATCCCAAAGAACACTATTGAACCCTAAAGAACCCTAATAAACCCTAAAGAACCATATTAAACTCTACAGAACACTAAAAAACCCTAAAGAACCTAAAAAACGCTAAAAAACATTATATAAATCCTAAAACTCGTTACCGTACCCAAACAAACCCTAAAACACACTAACAACCCCTATCCATCCTAAAAAAATAAACCCATAAACCCCCCCAACCATTAAAAAGCCATCAGATACCAAAAAAAACTTTTAAACACCCGCTGACATCCCTTAAAAACCTTAAAAAACACTAAAAATCATTAACAACCATTAAAACCCTAAAAAGTATTCAAATGGATACATAAACCCTGAAAACATTACATAAACCCTAAAAGCACTACATGAACCCGAGAACTGTAACATAAACCCTAAAAAGCAACATAAACCTTAAAAAACGCTACATAAAACCTAACGATACAATATAAACCCTAAAACACTACATGAACCTTAAAAACGGTACATAAACCCTAAAAAATTCAACATAAATGCTACAACATCCCTAAAAATGCTACATAAACCCAGAAAACGCAACATAAACCCTAAAAAATGCAACATAAAATCTAAACCCTAAACACGCTACATAAATCCGAAAAATGTTACATAAACCCTAAAAATGATACATAAATACTAAAACTCCTAACTAAAACTTAAAAATGCTACATAAATACTAACAATTCTATATAAACTCTAACAATGCTACAAAAACCCTAAAAATGCTACAAAAACCCTAAAGATGCTTCAATACCCTCAAAAATATTAAACCCTATGTACCATAATATAAAAAATTAAACCCTAATAAACCCCTAATAAACCCCTAAAGAACCACTAAAGGAACTAAAAATGCCCCATAAACCCTAAAAATTGCTACAAAAAACTGAAAAATGCTTCAAAACACACAAAACGCAACAGAACCCCAAAAAATGCAAAAATAACCCTAACAAAGCATAAAAAATCCAAACACACCCATAAATCCCAAAAAAAGGAATGAAACCTCAAACAACTCAAACAAACCGTAAGAAACCCTAAAACCCTAAAAATACCTAACAAACCCTAACAATCACTATTAACCCCTAAGAACCACTAATAAACCCAAATAACCCCTAAAACCCACTATTAAACCCTAAAAACCCTAATAAACACTAATAAATCGTAGTAACCTATAATAAACCCTATCAAACTCTATTAGACCCTAATAAAGTCTACAAAAGCCCTAAAACCCCTAATATTCAATAAAAATAGTATTAAACAATAATAAACCCTAATAATCACTAAAACCCTAATAGGCCCGACAAAACGCTACAAAAACCTCCAAATAATAGCCTACAAAACCCGAAAACCAACTAATAAAACCTAAAAACCCTAATAAACCCAAAATAAATCATAACAAACCCTAACAACCCCAAATAAATGGTAACATATCCTAACAATGCCAAATATATTGCAAAAAACTGAAACAAATCGTAACAAACCCCTAATAAGCCGCAATAAACCCTAACAAATCATACTAAACCCTAATAAATCGTAATAAAACCAAATACACGTTACTAAACCCTAAGAAATAAAATAAACCTTAATAAACTCTAATAAATCCCAAATAACCCTAAAAGGGGTTGATAAACCCTAGAAAAAGATTTTAATGCCTACAAAAGCCCAATAAAAACCTAATATACAATAAAAATTCTAATAAACTGTAAAAAATCCTAAAGAACACTAATAAACCCTAAAGAACCCTAATAAACCCTAGAGAACCATATTAATCTCTAAAGAACCCAAAAAATTCCAAAGAACCCAAAAAAATGCTAAAACACATTATATAAACCCTAAAAACCGCTACAATACCCAAAAAAAACCTAAAACACACTAAAAGGCCTAACAACACCTGTCAATCCCAAAAAAACAAATAAAGCCATAAAAACCTCCAAAAAACCATTAAAAAGGCATCAGATACTATAAAAACCATAAACACTCGTTAACAAACTTTAAAAACCCTAAAAAACACTACAAACCATAAACAACCACTAAAACCCAAAAAAGGATTCAAATAGATACATAAACCCTAAATACTTTACATAAACCCTAAAAAATGCAACAAAAACCCTAAAAATGAAACATAAACCAAAAAACGCAACATAAACCCAAAAATGCTACATGAACCCTAAAAGCACTACATAAACCCTAGAACTGTAACAAAAACCCAAAAAACACAACAAAAACCCTAAAACGCAATATAAACATTAAAAAATTCTACACAAAACCTAAAAACAAAATATAAACCCTAAAAACACTCCATGAACCCTAAAAACGTTACATAAACCCTAAAAATGAAACATAAATGCTACATCACCCATAAAAACACTACATAAACCAAGAAAACGCAACATAAACCCTAAAATATGCTACATAAAACCTAAACCCTAAACACGATACAGAAACCCTAAAAACGTTACATAAACCCTAAAAATGATACGTACAATCTAAAACCGCGAACTAAACCGTAAAAGTGCTACATAAACACTTAAAATGCAAAATAAACTCAAACAACGCTACACAAACCCTAAAAAATGCTTCAAAAACCGTAAAGACGCTTTAAAACCATCAAAAATATTAAACCCTAATATATCAAAATATAAAAAATTAAACCATAATAAACCCCTTATAAACTCTAATAATTTTTAAAAACACCTTATAATCCCTAAAATCCTAAGATACTCTACTCAACCCAAATAAAATCGAAAATATACCTAATAAACCCTAAAAAATGATAATAAATCCTAATAAACCCTAAGAACATGTTTATAAAACCTAAATAACCCTAACCAACCCAAATAGAAATTAATAAACACTAATAAATCCAAATAAACTGCAAAAAAACTGTAAAAAGCACTAATAAACCCTACAAAACCCTACAAACCTTAACACACCATAATAACCCCTAATAAAACCCTACAAAACCCTAATAAAGAAAAAAATGCTAGTATACCTTAAAATATCAATAGAAACCCTGATAAACTCTAATATAACCTAATAAAGCCTAAAAACGCTAAAAAACCATAAAAAACGATCACAAAAAATAAAAAAGCGCTATATTACCTTAAAAGACCTAAAAACACTAATATAGCCTAATAATGAAAAAAAACTAATATACCTTAAAAATCCCTAGAAACCATAATAAACCATAATAAACTCTAATATCACCAAAGAAACCCTAAAACGCTCACAAACCAAAACAAAATGCTCACCAACAATACAAACATGCTATATTATCTAAAAAGACCTAACAAATACAAATATAACCCAATAAAACAAAAAAAACTAATAAACCCCTGACAAATACTAATAAACCCTAAAAATCCATAATAAACCATAATAAAAATAAATAAACACTAATAAAACCATAATAAAACCCTAAAAATACCTTCTCAACACTAATAAACCTTGACACACCCTAACAAAACCTAAAAAACCCAACTAAACCCCGATAAACAAAAAAAAAAGCAAACAAACCATTAAAAAGATCTAGAAACGCTAATAAACAATAATAAATTCAAATAAAATCTAATAAACCATTAAAAATTCTCACAAACACTAAAAACATGCTAATAAAACCTAAAAAGTCATAATAACCCCTCTATATATTAACAAAAACTAAAAAACACTCATATACCCAAATAAAAACGCTAACAAACCCTAGTAAACCCTAAAAATCCCTAACAAACCCTAATAAACTGTACTCAACCCTAATAAACCCTAATAAAACCTTAAAGATACCGACTCAACCAAAATAAAACCCTAAAAATACCTACTCAAAACTAATAAACCGTAACACACTATAATAAACCATAATAAACCCCACTAAACCCTAAAAACGCAAATAAATCATTAAAAAGCCCTAAAACCCCTAATAAATGCTAATAAAACCTAAAAAAGCTTAAAAGCGCTAATAAAACCGAATAAACACTACTAAACACTAAAAAACCATAATATTCCATCTTAAAAAATTAATAAACCATAATGAACCATAATAAAACCTAATAAATCCTAAACATACCCAAATATATCATAATATACCATAATATACCCTAATAAACCCAATGCAATCCTAATAAAACACTAAAAATACTTAATAAACCCTAATAACCCTTGACACACCATAATAAACCCTAATAAAATCCTAATAACCCCCATCAAACACCAAAAATGCTAATATACCATTAAAACCCCTAAAACTCTAATAAACCAAAATAAATGTTAATAACCCCTAAAAATCCTAAAAAATGATAGTAAACCCTAAAAATACCTCTAATAATAATAGAAGTAATAACGCACGTGCATGTTCATATGCATGTGCATGGTTTAAATAATAAATCATAACGCACGTGCATGTGCATATGCATGCGCATTTTCATGCGAATAATAATAAATAATAAATAATAAATAATAACACATGTGAATTGAATGTGTATGTGCATGTGCGTGTGAATGATAATAAATATTAAATAATAACGCACATCCAAGTGCATGTTCATGAACATGTGAATGGTAATAAACAATAAATAATAACAAATTCCTCATGAATGTGCATTTTCATGTGAATGATAATAAATAATAAATAATAACACATGTGATAATAGAATAATGCAAGTGTATTGCGTGGGAACGTGCATGAGAATAAATAATAACAACACATGTGATAATAGAATAATGCAAGTGCATTGCATTTTCATGTGCATGGTAATAAATATTATATAATAAGCCACATGTATGTGCATTTAAATGTAATAATAATGATAACGAAACATGCACGTGCATGGTAATAAATAATAAATAACAATGCACGTGCACGTGCATTTGTATTTGATGATACAAACAACAACAACAACAACAACAACAATAATGATAGAATAACTCAAGTGCATTGCATGTGGACGTGCATATTTGTAAATAATAAATAAATAATAGTAAATAAAAACAAATATGCATGTGCATGTGCATTTACATTTGATAATAATATTAATAATACTAAATGTAATAAAAATAATAATAATAACGTATGCACGTGCATGGTAATAAATAATAAATAACAACACACATGCATGTGGATTTGCATGTGATAATGATAATAATAATGATAATGATAATAATAATTATTATAATAATAATAAAAACTGTGATAATAATAATAATAATAATAATAATAATAAAAAGAATATTACAAAAAGTGCATTTCATATGCACGTGCATGGTAATAAATATTAAATGATAACGCACGTGCATCTGCATTTGTATGTGATGATAATAATAATAACAGTAGTAGTAGTAGTAGTGATAATAGTAGTAGTACCAATGCATGTGATAATAGAATATTGCATGAGCATTATGTGTGCACAAGCAATGTAATAAATAATAACACACGTGCATTTCATTTGCATGTGATGATGATGACGATGATAATAATAATAATAATAATAATAATAATAATAACGTGTGTGATAATAGAATAACGAACGTGCATTGAATGTGCGTGTTTATGTATTTTTATGTACATTTTCATGTGATGATAATAACAATAACAACAACAACCACAAAAACAACAACAAGAACAACCACAATAATAATAATAACAATAAGAATAACAACGTTTGTGATAATAAAATAACGTCTGTGCATTGCATGTGCACGTTCATGGTAATAAAAAATAAATAATAATGCATGTGCATGTGCATGTGCATTTGAATGGGATGATAATAATAATAATAACAATAACAGTAATACTAATAACAACAATAATAACAACAACACATGTGATTATAGAATAACGCACGTGCATTTCATGTGCAGTGCATGATAATAAATAATAACTCATAGCGCATGTTATGATAATAATAACCATAATAGTAATATTAATAATAATAGTGTATGTGATAATAGAATAACACACATGTATTGAATGTACACATGTAAGGTAATAAATAATAACACACATGAATTTTCATTTTCATTTGATGATAATAACAATAATTACAATAATAGTAATAATAACAATAATAATAAAAATGCATGTGATAATCGAATTATGTTGGTGCATTGTGTGTGCGCGTGCATGGTAATAAATAATAACAAACGCGTATGTGTATTTTAATGTGATGATAATAATAATAATACTATTAGTACTAATAATAATAACAACAAAATATGCACGTGCATATAAATAAATAATATATAGTAAATAATAAATAATAAACCACGTGCATCTGCATTTGCATGCGATGATAATAATAATAATAGTAGTAATAACAATAATAATAATGATAATAATGATAATGATAATAATCAAAATGATTATAATGATAATAATAACATGTGTGATAATAGAATAACACACGTCCTAACAAACCCTACCAAAACCTAACAAACCCTAACAACCACTAGTAACCCCTTAGAACCACTAATAAACCCAAATAACACCTCAAACCCACTATTAAACCCTAAAATCCTAATAAACACAAATAAATCATAGTAACCTAAAATAAACCCTAAAAACTCTATTAGACTCTAATAAATTCTACAAATACCCTAAAAACCCCAATATAAAATAAAAAACACTATTGCGCCATAATAATTCCTAATAATTACTAAAAAATCTAACAATCCCGATAAACCACTACAAAACCCACCAAATAATAGCCTACGAAACAATACAACCTGCTAATAAACCCTAACAAACCCTAATAACCCCAAAATAAATCGTAACAAACCCTAACAACCCCAAATAAATCATAACAAATCCTAACAACACCAAATAAATCATAACAAACTGAAAAAAACCATAACAAACCACTAATAAACTGTAATAAACCCTAAAAAATCATAATAAACCCTAATAAATCGTAATAAACCCAAATACATATTAATAAACCCTAATAAATAAAATAAACACTAAGAGACCCTAATAAATACTAAATGACCCTAAGAAGGTTCATAAACCTTAGAAAAAGATATCAATGCTTACGAAAGCCCAATAAAACCCAAATATACAATAAAAAACTGCTAATAAATCGTAACAAATCCTAAAGAACACTAATAAACCCTAATGAACCCTAATAAACCCTAAAAACCATAATAAACTATAAAGAACACTAAAAACCCTAAAGAACCCCAAAAAATGCAAAAACACATTATATAAACCCTAAAAACTGCTATAATACCCAAACAAACCCTAAAACACACTAAAAATCCTAACAAACCCTATCAATCCTGAAAAATCAAATAAACCCTTAAAACCCCCAAAAAACCATTGAAACCCCATCAAATTCCATAATAACCATAAACACCTGTTAGCAACCATTAAAAACCCTAAAAACTAGTACAAACCATAAACAACCGTTAAAACCCTAAAAAGACAACCAATAGATACATAAACCCAAAAAACGTTACATAAACCCTAAAAATGCAACATAAACCCCAAAAACACAACATAAACCCAAAAAACGCAACATAAACCTAAAAAACGCAACATAAACCCAAAAATCACTACATAAACCCTAGAACCGTATCATAAACCCTAAACAACGCATCATAAAGATTAAAAAATGCTACATAATACCTAAAAACACTACATAAACCCTAAAAACACTACATTATCTGTAAAAACATTACATAAGCCCTAAAAATGCAACATAAATGCTACATCATCCCTAAAAATGCTACATATACCCAGAAAACACAACATAAACCCAAAAAAATGCTATATAAAACCTAGCCACTAAACATGCTACATAAACCCTAAAAACATTACATAAACTCTAAAAAATTCAACATAGAACCTAAAACCGGTAACTAAACCCTGAAAGCACTACATAAACACTAAAAATGCTACAGAAACTTAAACAATGGTACACAAACACTAATAAATTCTACAAAAACCGTAAAGACGCTTCAAAACCCTCAAAAATATTAAACCCTAATATACCATAATATAGAAAATTAAACCCTAATAAACCCCTAATAGACTCTAATAATCTGTAAAACGCCTTATAATCCCTAAAAACACCCAGAGACTCTACTCAACACTAATAAAACCACTAAAATACCTAATACACCCAAATAAATGATAATAAAACCTAATAAACCCTACAAACACGTTAAGAAAACCTAAACAACCCTAACCGACCCTAATAGACACTAATAAACACTAATAAAGAATAATAAACCTTAAACAAACCCTAAAAATGCCTAATAAACCATAAATAAATCCAAATAAACCCAACCCAACCCTAATAAACCTTAACACATAGTAATGACCCCTAATAAAACCCTAAAAAACCCTAATAACGATAAAAACGCTTGTATACCATAAAAAATTCCTACAAACCCTGATAAACTCAAATAAAACCAAATAAACCCTAAAAAATCTCACAAACAATAAAAAATGATCACAAACAATAAAAAAATGTTGTATTACCTAAAAATACCTAAAAACACAAATATAACCTAATAAAGACAAAAAACTCTAATATACCTTAAAAATCCCTAGAAACCATAATAAACCTCAATAAACTATAATATAAACTAAGAAACCCTAAAAATTCTCACAAACAAAAATAAAATGCTCACAAACAACAAAAAATTCTATATTATCTAAAAAGACTTAACCAACACTAGTATAACCTAATAAAACAAAAAAACTAATAAACCCCTAACAAACCCTAAAAAATCCCTAAAAATCCCTAATAAACCCTAATAAAAACTAATAAACCCTAATTAAAACCATGATAAAACCCTAAAAATACCATCAAAACCCTAATAAACCTTGGCACACCATAATAAAACCTAATAATACCCAACTAACCCTAATAAACAAAAAAAATGCAAACAAACCATTAAAATGCCCAAGAAACACTAATAAACCATAATAAATTCTAATAAAACCTAATAAACCATAAAAATGCTCCCAAACACTAAAAACATGTTAATAATACATAAAAAGTCCTAACAACCACTTATATATATTAAAAAAAACTTAAAAATACTCATATACCCTAATAAAAACAATAACAAACCCTAGTAAACCCTAAAAATCCCTAAAAACCTTAATAAACACTACTCATCCCTAATAAACCCTAAAAAAACCCTAAAGATACCTACTCAACCCTAATAAAACCCTAAAAATACCTACTCAACCCTAATAAACCTTAACACACTATTATAAACCATAATAAATTCCACTAAACCCTAAAAAACGCAAATATACCATTAAAACCCCTAAAACCCCTAATAAATGCTAATAAAACCTAACAAAGCCTAAAAGAACTAATAAACCCTAATAAACCCTACTAAACCCTAAAAAACCCTAATATACCCTCTTAAAAATTAATAAACCATAATAAACGATAATAAACCCTAATAAATCCTAAACATACCCAAATATACCATAATATACCATAATATACCCTAATAAACCAAACTCAATCCTAATAAAACTCTAAAAATACCTAAAACACCCTAAAAAACCTTAACAAACCATTATAAACCTTAATAAAATCCCAATAACCCCCACCAAACCCTAAAAATTCTAATATATCAATAAAAACCCTAAAACCCTAAAAAACCATAAGAAATGTTAATAACACCAAAAAATTCTAAAAATTGATAGTAAACCCTAAAAATACCTCAAATAAAAATAATTGTAATAACGCACGTGCATGTGAATATGCATGTGCATGGTTTAAATAATAAATCATAACGCAATTGCATGTGCATATACCTATGCATTTTCATGTGAATGATAATAAATAATAAATAATAAATAATAATGCATGTGAATAACATATGTATGCGCATGTGCATGTGAATGATAATAAATAATAAATAATAACCCACATCCAAGTGAATGTGCATGGGCATATTAACAAACAATAAATAATAACCAAGTCCACATGAATGTGCATTTCCATGTGAATGATAATAAATATTAAATAATAACACACGTGATAATTGAATAATGCACGTGCATTGCGTGTGCACGTGCATGAGAATAAATAATAACAACACATGTGATAATAGAACAACTCAAGTTCATTGCATTTGCATGTGCATGATAATAAATAATATATACTAACGCACACGCATGTGAATTTACATGTAATGATAATGACGCATGCACATGCATGGTAACAAATAATAGCTAACAATGCACGTGCATGTGCATTTTTATTTGATGATACAAACAACAACAACAACAACAACAATAATAATAATAATAATAATATATTAACCCAAGTTCATTTCATGTGCACATGCATAATAGTAAATAATAAATGAATAAAAATAAATAAGAACGCATATGCATGTGCATGTGTGTTTATATTTGATGATAAAAATAATAAAAACAATAATAGAAATAATATTAATAATAACAATGCATGTGATAATAGAATAATGCACGTGCATTTAATGTGCGTGTATGTGCATTCGCATGTGCATTTGAATGTGATGATAACAACAACAACAACAACAACAACAACAACAACAACAACAACAATAACAACAACAACCACAATAATAATAATAAAAATAATAATAACAACGCATGTGACAATAAAATAATGTGTGTGAATTGCTTGTGCACGTGCATTGTAATAAAAATATAATAATAACGCACATGCATGTTCATGTGCATGTGGAGGGGATGATGATAATAATAATAATAATAAGAGTAATAATAAGTTATAGTTGTTCGAAAAAACATCCAACAGGGCAGAAATGCTAGAAATGGGGTCTCAAAAAAACTAACAAATCATAGCGTCATTGAAAAAGGCATAACATCTTTTTTTGGTGTCCATTTCTGCTCCGTGAATAGTCAAACTAAATCTTAGGGAACAAAGTACGATAAAAATAGGTGCCAAAGGATGAACAGACACAAATCAGAAGTTATGACCATTTTTAGTAAAATTTAATATGGATCTGTACACAGAAATGGTGTTTTGGATGCCCTCTGATGGTTTTTTGGGATTTTAGGGTCTCAAACATGACTTTGACAATGTTAAATTCATCCTTCTGGGTAGATCTCTTCACAAATTTCGATTTGATATGTGGTAGAGCTCAAACGGACAACCGGAGCGAATGTTATGGTCGTTTGAAGTTTGACTTTTTTGGTGTGGTATAACTAATATATCTTATATTTATTTGATCTTCTCATAGATTCTACTAAAATTGGTCCTCACTCATCTCACGAGATTTGATTTTCCTGGTCACAATGCTCAAACAGACACCTAAAGGAGAAGTTATGCCTATTTTAGTGAGTTGTGGGCTTCTTTGGTTTTTAGGCGCTCTAAGAGTTGCACAATTTAAAACAACAATAACTTATTCTATGTGTGTTATTTTTGGCTCTACCACATATCAAATCAAATATTGTGAAAAGATACACACTTTGGTAACCGCTGGAACTCTTTTTGACACTCTTCAACCCCCCAAAAGACCCAAATCCCTTTGGATGGTCAAAAGATTGGCTTCTGGTGTCCGTTTTGCAATAAATTCTTCTATGGGTATCTGTTTTGCCTCTACCACATATCAAATCGATGCTGGAGACTATACCTACACTCCATTAACAACTGAAGCACCTTCTCACATCCTTAAAGGCCCCAAAAGGTACATAATCCCTCCCAAAACCATAACTTCTACTCCGGGAGTCCGTTTTGCCTCTACCATATATCAAATCGAAGTTTTCTACTAGATCTACACATCTGTGACCAATAGGAACACCTTATCTTGTTCTCAAAGTCCCAAAAGGTCCTTAATTCCTTCAAATGTCTATAACATCTTCTATGGGTTTCTGTTTCACCTCTAAAACATATCAAATTGAAACTTGTGACTAGCTCTACACATCTGTGACAACCATGAATAACTAAATAACCCTAACAAACTATTAATAACCCCACAAATACTGAAAACCCTTAAAAACAATTCAAACCCCTAACAAAACATAACAAACCCTATAAAATACTATGAAACCGTCACAAACCCTATCAAACCCAAACAAACCCTAACAAACCCCAAAATACCCTGAAAACATAACAAAATCTAAATAACCCTTACAAACCCCAATAAGAACTAAGAAATCCCAATAAACACAAAAACCCCTAAGAAACCCTAAAACCCCCCAATGAAACCGTAAGAAAATATAACATAACCCTAAAACCCTAAAAACCCTAACAAAACACTAAGCAAACCAAAGAAACACTAACACACCCTTAAAAATCCTAACACATCCTTAGAAACCCTAAGACACACTTAGAAACCCCATCACACCCTTAGAAACCCCAACACAACCATAGAAACCCCAACACAACCATATAAACCCTTAGAAACCAAAGCACACCCTTAGAAACCCTAAACTGCCCATAAAAACCCTAACCCACCCTTAGAAACCCTAACACACCCTTAGAATCCCTAAGAGACCCTTAGACACCCTAAATCACTCTAATAAGAACTAATAAATCCTAAAAACCCCTAACAACCGATAATAAACCATAATGAACCCAAATAAACTCTAAATCCCACTACTAAACCCTAATAACCACTAATAAATCGTAATAAAACCTAAAAACCCTATTAGACCCCAATAAAAGCTACAAAATACCTAAAACCCAAATATAAAACAAAAATGCTATTAAACCATTAAAAATGATAACATTCACAAAAAACCCCATACAATCTCGAAAAACCCTGACAAAACCCAAAAAAACCCCCTAAAATCCCAAAAAACGGAAAAATAACCCTAACAAAGCATAAAAAGTCCAAACACACCCATAAAACCCAAAAAAAGCATAAAACCCCAAACAACTCAAACAAACTATAAAAAACCCTAAAAACCCTAACAAAACCTAACAAACCCTAACAACCCCTAATAACCCCAAAGAACCACTAATAAAACCTAAAAACCCAGAAAACCAACTATTAAACCCTAAAAAACCTAATAAACACTAATAAATCATAATAACCTGTAATAAACCCTAACAGACTATATTAGACCCTAATAAACACTAAAAAATCCCGAAAACATATGATATACAATAAAAACACTATTAAACCCTAATAAACCCTAATAATTAGCAAAAAACCCTAACAAACCCAACAAAACACTACAAAAATATCCAAATTATAGCCTAAAAACCCCCACAACCCACTAATAAAACCTAAGAAACCCCAGTAAACCCTAACAAATCATAATAAACCCTAATAAATCTTAATAAAACCAAATACATGTTACTAAACCCTAATAAATTAAATAAACCCTAATAAATCCTAAATAACCCTAAAATGGTTGATAAACCTTAGAAAAAGCTATTAATACCTACAAAAAGCCGAATAAAACCCTAATATACAATAAAAAATGCTAATAAACTGTAAAAAATCCTAAAGAACACAAATAAACCCTAAATAACCCTAATAAACCCTAAATAACCATATTAAACTCTAAATAACACTAAAAACCCCTAAAGAACCCAAAAAACGCTAAAACACATTATATAAACCCTAAAAACCACTACAATAACCAAACAAACCCTAAAACACACTAAAAACCCTAAAACCCCTATCAATACCAAAAAAAACAAATAAACCCATAAACCCCCCCCCAAAACCTTTAAAAATCCATCAGATACCATAAAAACCCTTAAACACCCGTTAACATCCCTTAAAAATCCTAAAAAACACTACAAACCATAAACAACCATTAAAACCCTAAAAAAGGATTCAAATAGATACATAAACCCTAAAAACATTACATAAACCCTAAATGCACAACATGAACCCTAGAATTGTAACATAAACCCTAAAAACACAACATAAACCCTAAAAAATGCAACATAAACATTAAAAAACGCTACATAAAACCTAAAAACACAATATAAACCTGAAAAACACTACATGAACCCTAAAAACGTTACATAGACCCTTAAAAATGCAACATAAATGCTACCTCACCCCAAAAAATGCAACATAAACCCAGAAAACGCAACCTAAACCATAATAAATGCAACATAAAATTTAAACCCTAAACACGCTACACAAACCCTGAAAACGATACACAAAACATAAAAATGATACATAAAACCTAAAACCACTAACTAAAACCTAAAAATGCTACATAAATACTAAAAATGCTATATGAACTCTAAAAATTCTACACAAACCATAAAAAATGCTACAAAAACACTAAAGACACTTCAAACCCCTCAAAAATATTAAACCCTAATGTACCATAATATAAACAATTAAACCCTAATAAACCCCTAAAAACCACTAATAACCCTAAAAACCCTAGTAAACACTAATAAATTGTAATAACCTGTAATAAATCCTAACATACTCTATTATACCCAAATAAATGCTACAAAATCCCTAAAACCCAAAATATACAATAATAAACACCATTAAACCATAATAAACCTAATAATCACTAAAAACCCTAACAAACCCGACCAAACGTCACAAAAGCTCCAAATAATAGCCTACAAAACCCTACAACCCACTAATAAAGCCTAACAAACCCTAATAACCCCAAAATAAATCGTAACAAATTGTAACAACCCCAAATAAATTGTAAAAAATCCTAACAACGCCAACTATATCGTAACAAACTGAAAAAAATGATAAAAACCCCCTAATAAACCGCAATAAACCCCACAAATCATTATAAACCCTAATAAATCATAATAAACCCAAATACATGTTACTAAACCCTAATAAATAAAATAAATCCTAAGAAACCCTAATATATCCCAAATAACCCTAAAAAATGTTGATAAACCCTAGAAAAAGCTATTAATGCCTACAAAAGCCCAATTAAACCCTAATATAGAATAAAAAACACTAATAAACTGTAAAAAATACTAAACAACACTAATAAACCCTAAAAAACACTAATAAACCCTAAAGAACCTTATTAAACACTAAAGAACACTAAAAAAGCCTAAAGAACCCAAAAAATGATAAAACACAATCAATAAACCCTAAAAACAGTAACAATACACAAACAAACCCTAAAACACACTAAAAACCCTAACAACCCCTATCAATCCCAGAAAAACAAATAAACCCATAACACCCCCCCCCAAAAAAACCATTAAAAATCCATCAGAGACCATAAAAACCATTAACACTCATTAACAACCCTTTAAAACCCTAAAAAAACTACAAACCATAAACAACCATTAAAACCATAAAAAAGGATTCAAATAGATACATAAACCCTAAAAACGTTACCTAAACCCTTAAAAATTCCACAAAAAACCCTATAAAGGCAACATAAACCAAAAAATGCAACCTAAATCCAAAAAACGCTACATAAACCCTAAAATCACTACATAAAACCTAGAACTGTAACATAAACCCTAAAGAACACAACATAAACCCTAAAAATGCAACATAAACATCAACAAATGCTACATAAAACCTAAAAACACAATATTAAACCTAAAACACTACATGAACTCAAATAACATTACATAAACCCTAAAAAATGCAACATAAACGCTATATCACCCCAAAAAATGCAACATAAACCCAGAAAACGCAACATAAACCATACTAAATGCAACATAAAACCTAAAACATAAACACACTACATAAACCCTAAAAACATTACATAATCCTTAAAAATGATACATAAAATCTAAAACAGATAACTAAACCCTAATAAAGCTACAAAAACACTATAAATTCAATATAAACTCTTACAACGCTACACAAACCCTAAAAAATGCTACAAAAACCCAAAAAATGCTTTAAAACCCTCAAAAATATTAAGCCCTAATACACCATAATATAAAACGTTAAACCCTAATAAACCCCTAATAAACTATAATAATCCCTAAAAACCTTAAGAAACTCTACTCAACCCTAATAAAACCCCAAAAATACCTATTAAACAATAATAAATGATAATAAAAGCTAATTAACCTTAAAAGCACTTTAAGAAAACCTATATAACCCTAACCAACCCTATCCAACCCTAATAGATACTAATAAACACTAATAAACCATAATAAACCCCAAACACTATAAATCCCTAATAAACCATAAACAAAGTCCAATAAACCCAACTCAACCATAAAAAACCTTAACACACCGTAATGACCCCTAATAAAACCCTACAAAACCCTAATAAAGAAAAAAATGCTAGTATACCATAAAAAATCCCTAAAAACCCTAAAAAACTATAATATAACCTAATAAACCCTAAAAACGCTCAGAAACAACAAAAAACAATCACAAATAATAAAAACACGCTATATTACCTAAGAAGACCTCAAAACAATAATATAACCTAATAAAGACAAAAAATAATAATATACATTAAAAATCTGTAGAAACCCTAATAAAACATAATAACCTCTTATATAACCTAAGAAACCCTAAAAACGCCCACAAAAAAAAAACGCTCACCAACAATAAAAACATGCTATATTATCTAAAAAGACCTAACAAACACTAATATAACCTAATAAAACAAAAAAACTAATAAACCCCTAACAAACCATAGTAAACCCTAAAAAACCCTTATAAACCCTAATAAAAACTAATAAACCTTAATAAAACCATAATAAAACCCTAAAAATACCTTCTCAACCCAAATAAACCATGACACACCCTAACAAAACCTAATAAAACCCAACTAAACTCCAATAAAAAATGCAAATAAACCATTAAAAATCCCAAGAAAACCTATTAAACCATAATAAATTCAAATAAAATCTAATAAACCATTAAAAATGCTCACAGACACTAAAAACATGCTAATATAACCTAAAAAGTCTTAAAACCCCTTATATATATTAACAAAATCTAAAAAACACTCATATACCCTATTAAAAACACTAACACACCCTAGTAAACCCTAAAAAACACTAATAAACCATACTCAACCCCAATAAACCCTAATAAAACCTTAAAGATACCATCTCAACCCTAATAAAACCCAAATAATACCTATTCAACCCTAATAAATGTTAACACGCCATAATAAACCATAAGAAACCCCACTAAACCCTAAAAAAATGAAAATATACCATTAAAAAGCCCTAAAACCACTAATAAATTCTAATAAAACCTAACAAAGCATAAAAGCACTAATAAACCCAAATAGACCCTACTATACACTAAAAAACCCTAATATACCCTCTTAAAAATTAAAAAACCATAATGAACCATAATAAACCCGAATAAATCCTAAACCTACCCAAATATACCATAATATACCATAATAAACCCAACTCAATCCTACTAAAACTCTAAAAATACATAATAAACCCTAATAAACCATGACACATTGTAATAAACCCTAATAAAATCATAATAACCCCCACCAAACCCTAAAAAATGCTAATATACCATTAAAAACCCTAAAACCCTATCAAACCATAATAAATGTTAATAACACCTAAAAAACCATAAATATGATTGTAAAACCTAAAAATACCTCTAATAATAATAGTACTAATAACTCATGTGCATGTGCATATGCATGTGCATGGTTTAAATAATAAATCATAACATACGTGCATGTGCATATGCCTGCGCATTTGCATGTGAATGATAATGATTAATAAATTATAAATAATAACGCATGTGAATTGCAGGTGTATGTGCATGTGCATGTGAATGGTAATAAATAATAATTAATTACGCACAAACAAGTGCATGTTCATGGTAATAAACAATAAATAATAACCAAGTCCACATGAATGTGCATTTTCATGTGAATGATAATAAATAATAAATAATAACACATGTGATAATAGAATAACGGACGTGCATTTCATGTGCACGTGAATTATAATAAATAATAACAACACATGTGATAATAGAATAACTCAAGTGCATTGCATTTTCATGTTTATGATAATATATAATATATAATAATGCATGTGCATGTGAATTTACATGTAATGATAATGATAATTACGCATGAACGTGAATGGCAGTAAATAATAAATAACAATGCATGTGCATGTGCATTTGTGTTTGATGATACAAAAAACAACAACAACAACAAGAACAACAACAACAACAACAACAACAACAATAATAATAATAGAATAACGCAAGCGAATTTCATGTGCAAGTGCATAGTATTAAATAATAAATATATAATAATAAATAAGAATGCACATTCATGTGAATGAGCATTTACATTTGATGATAATATTAATAATACTAATTGTAATAATAATAATAATAATAATAACGCATGCACGTGCTTGGTAATAAATAAAAAATAATAATGCACATGCATGTGAATTCTCATGTGATAATGATAATAATAATAATGATAATGATGATAATAATAATAATAATAATAATAAAATAATAATACAAGTGAATTGCATATGCATGTACATGGTAATAAATAATGAATAATAATGCACGTGCATCTACATTTGCATGTGATGATAGTAATAATAACAGCAGTAGTAATAGTAGTAGTAGTATCGGTGATAATAGTAGTAGTACTAATGCATATGATAATAGAATATTGCATATGCATTATGTGTGCATGTGTATGGTAATAACAAATAACTCATGTGCATTGCATTTTCATGGGATGATAATGATGATGATGATGATGATAATAATAATAAAATTATTATTAATATTAATAATAATAACGCAAGTGATAATAGAATAACGCACGTTCATTGAATGTGTATGTATGTGCATTTGGATGTGCATTTTCATGTGATGATAATAACAATAACAACAAAAACAACAACAACAACAACAACAAAAAATACAACAACAACAACAACAACAACAACCTCACCAATAATAATAACAATAATAATAACAACGCATGTGATAATAAAATAACGTGTGTGCATTTTATGTGCACGTGCATGGTAACAAAAATATTATAATAACACACGTGCATGTGCATGTGCATTTTCACGAGTTTATGATAATTATAATAATCATAAGAGTAATTATAAGTTATATTTGTTTGAAAAAATATCTGACATGACAAAAGTGCTAGAAATGGTGTCTCAAAAAACCTAAAAATTCACAGAGTCATTAGAAAAGGAATAACTTCTTCTTCGGGTGCCAATTTATGCTCTTTGAATAGTCAAACTCAATCTCATGGAATGAACTATGATAAAAACAGGTTTCGGAGGCCGAACAGACAAACAGATAAGAAGTTATGACCGTTTTATGAAAAAATTGATAGGGACCCAGACACATAAATGGAGGTTTGGAGGAATTCTAATGGATTTTTGGGATTTTATGGTTCCAAACATGAGTGTAACTATGTTCAAGTTAGACTTCAGCATAGATCTCATTGCTTATTTTGATTTGATATGTGGTAGAGCTCAAACGGACAACCGTGGTGAAAGTTATGGCCTTTTGAAGTTGGATTTTTTTTGGAGTGGTATAACTAATATATCTTCTGTTTCTTTGATCTTATCACAATTTCTATTAGACTTGGTCCTCACACATCTCACGAGATTCGATTTTACTAGTCATAGAGCTCAAACAGACACCCGAAGGAGAAGTTATTCTTATTTTAGTGAGTTGCGGGTTTCTTAGGTTTTTAGGCGCTAGGAGGGTCACTCAATTTAAAACAACAATAACTTCCTCCATGTGTGTTCATTTTGGCTCTACCACATATCAAATCGAATATTGTGAAAAAGATACGCACTCTGCTAACCACTAGAAACCTTTCTGACATTCTTCAACCCCCCAAAAGACCCAAAATCCCTTTGGATGGTCAAAAGATTGGCTTCTGGTGTCCATTTTGCAATAACTTCTTCTATGGGTGTCCATTTTTCCTCTACCACTTATCAAATAGAAGCTTGAGACTAGACCTACACTCTTATAACCACTGAATCACCTTATCACATCCCTGAAGGGCCAAAAAGGTACTTAAACCTTCTAAAAGACCACAACTTCTACTTCGGGAGTCCATTTTGCGTCTACCATATATCAAATCGAAGCTTTAGACTCGATCTACACATCTCTGACCAATACGAACACATTATCACGTTATTAAAGACCCAAAAGGTCCTTAAGTCCTCCAAATGACCATAACATCTGGTCTGGGTGTCCGTTTCACCTCTACCACATATCAAATTGAAGCTTGTGACTAGCTCAACATATCTGTGACAACCACGAACAACTAAATATCCCGAAAAAACCATGAATAACTCTATAAACACTAAAAACAATTAAAAAAAATGAAAAACCCTAAAAAACCCTAAAAAACCCTAAAAAACCCTAACTAACCCCAATAAGCACTAAGAAACCCCAATAAACACAAAAAACACAAAGAAACCCTTAAAACACCTATGAAACCATAAGAAAACATAACATAACCCTAAAAATCCTAAAAACCCTTAAAAAACCCTAATCAAACCTACGAAACACTAACACACCCTTAAAAACCCTAACACACCCTTAGAAATTCTAACACACCCTTAGAAACCCTAGCACACCCTTAGAAACCCCAACACACCCACAGAAACCCTAACACAACCTTAGAAACCATTAGAAACTATAGCACACCCTTAGAATCCCTAACAAACCCATAGACACCCTAAATCACTCTAATATGAAATAATAAATCCTAAAAAAACCTAAAAACCAATAATAAACCCTAATAAACCCAAATAAACCCTAAATCCCACTACTAAATCCAAATAAACACTAATAAATCGTAATAAACCCTAAAAACCCTATTAGACCCAAATCAAAGCTACAAAATACCTAAAAACCCAAATATACAACAAAAACGCTATTAAACCATACAAAATGCTAATATTCACATAAACCCCTAACAAACCCGACAAAACCTGGCAATACCCAAAAAAAAACGCTAAAATAACCCTAACAAAGCATAAAAAATCCAAACACACCCATAAAACCCAAAAAATGCATAAAACCCCAAACAACTCAAACAAAATGTAACAAACCCTAAGCACCCTAAGTAAGCCTAAAAACCCCCAACAACCACTAATAACCACAAAGTACCACTAATAAAACCTAATAACCTAGAAAACCCACTATTAAACCCTAAAAATCCTAATAAAAACTAATAAATCGTAAAAACCTGTAATAAACCCTAACAAACTCAATTAGACCCTAATAAACAATACAAAAGCCCAAAAAGCCCTAATATATAATAAAAAACACTATTAAACCATAATAAACCCTAATAATAACTACAAACCCAAACAAACCCGATAAAACACTACAAACATCTCCAAATAATAGCCTACAAAACCCTACAACCCACTAATAAACCCTAAAAGACCCTAAGAAACCCCAATAAACCCTAAAAATCATAATAAACACTAATAAATCATAATAAACCCAAATATATGTTATTAAGCCCGAATAAATAAACTAAACCCTAATAAATCCAAAATAAGCACAAAAAGGTTGATAAACCCTAGAAAAAAACAATTAATGCCTACAAATGCCCAATAAAACCCTAATATATAATAAAAAACACTAATAAACTGTTACAAATCCTAAAGAACACTAATAAACCATAAAGAACCTGAATAAACCCTAACAAACCATATTAAACTTTAAAGAACACTAAAAAAGCCTAAAGAACCCAAAAAACGCTAAAACACATTATATAAATCCTAAAATTCATTACAATACCCTAACAAACCCTAAAACACACAAAAAACCCTAACAACCCCTATCAATCCCAAAAAAATTAAACCCATAACCCCCCCCCCCCCCCCCAAACCATTAAAAAGCCACCAGATACCATAAAAACCCTTAAACACTCGTTGAGATCCCTTAAAAACCCAAAAAACACTAAAAACCATAAACAACCATTAAAACCATAAAAAAAAGATTCAAATAGATACATAAACCCTAAAAATATTACATAAACCCTAAAATCACTACATGAACCCTAGAACTATAACATAAACCCTAAAAAACACAACATAAACCCTAAAAAACGCAACATAAACATTAAAAAGTGCTACATAAAACCTAAAAATACAATATAAACCCTAAAAACACTACATGAACCCTAAAATCGTTACATAAACCCTAAAAAATTCATCATAAACGCTACATCACCCCTAAAAACACTACATAAACCCAAAAAAACGCAACATAAACCCTAAAAATGATACACAAATACTAAAACTCTTAACTAAAATCTAAAAATTCTACATAAACACTAACAATGATATATAAACTCTAACAATGCTACAAAAACCCTAAAAATGCTACAAAAACCCTAAAGACGCTTCAATATCCTCAAAAATATTAAACCCTATGTACCATAATATAAAAAATTAAACCCTAATAAACCCCTAAGGAACCACTAAAGGAACTAAAAATGCCACATAAACCCTAAAAATTGCTATAAAAAAACAAAAAATTCTTCAAAACACACAAAACACAACAAAAACCCCCAAAATGCTAAAATAACCCTAACAAAGCATAAAAAAATCCCAATGCACCCATAAATCCCATAAAACGCATGAAACCTCAAACACCTCAAACAAACCGTAACAGACCCTAAAAACCCTAACAAAACCTAACAAAGCCTAACAACCACTAATAACACTTAAGAACCACTAATAAACCCAAATAACCCCTAAAACCCACTATTAAACCCTAAAACCCCTAATGAACACTAATAAATCATAATAACCTATAATAAACCCTATCAAACTCTATTAGACCCTAATAAATGCTAAAAAATCCCTAGAATCCCTAATATTCAATAAACACTATTAAACCATAATAAACCCTAATAATTACTAAAAACCCTAACAGGCCCGACAAAACACTACAAAAACCTCCAAATAATACCCTATAAAACCCTACAACCCACTAATAAACCCTAAAAACCCTAATAACCCCAAAATAAATCATAACAAACCCTAACAACCCCAAATAAATGGTAACAAATCCTAACAACACCAAATAAATTGTAACAATCTGAAACAAATCATAACAAACCCCTAATAAACCGCAATAAACCCTAACAAATCATACTAAACACTAATAAATTGTAATAAACCCAAATACAAGTTATTAAGCCCTAATAAATAAAATAAACCTTTATAAACCCTAATAAATCCTAAATAACCCTAAAAAGGGTTGATAAACCCTAGAAAAATATATCAATGCCTACAAAAGCCCAATAAAACGCTAATAAACTGTAAAAAATCCTAAAGAACATTAATAAACCCTAAAGAACCCTAATAAACTCTAGTGAACCATATTAATCTCTAAAGAACACTAAAAACACCAAAGAACCCAAAAAATGCTAAAACACATTACATAAACCCTAAAAACCAAAACAATTCCCAAACAAAACCTAAAACACACTAAAAATCTTGAAAACACCTGCGAATCCAGAAAAACAAATTAATCCATAAAACCCCCCAAAAACCATTAAAAATCCATTATATACCATAACAAAACCATAAACATCTGTTAACAAACCTTAAAAACCCTAAAAAACACTATCAACCATAAACAACCACTAAAACCCTAAAAATTGATTCAAATAGATACATAAACCCTAAAAACATTACATAAACCCTAAAAAATGCAACAAAAAACCTAAAATGCAACATAATCCAAAAAATGAAACATAAACCCAAAAAATGCTACAAAAACCCTAAAAGCACTACATAAAACCTAGAACTGTAACAAAAACCCAAAAAAAACACAACAAAAACCCTAAAAACGCAATATAAACATTACAAAATGCTACATAAAACCTAAAAACACAAGATAAACCCTAAAAGCAATCCATAAAACCTAAAAACGTTACAAAAACCCTAAAAATGCTACAAAAATTCTACATCACACCTAAAAACGCTACATAGCCCAAGAAAACGGAACATAAACCCTAAAATATGCTACATAAAACCTAAACCCTAAACACGCTACATAAACCATAAAAACGTAACATAAACCCTAAAAATGATACGTACAATCTAAAACCACTAACTAAACCCTAAAAACACTACATAAACACTAAAAATGCTACATAAACTCTTACAACTCTACAGAAACCCTAAAAAATGCTACAAAAACCCTAAAGACGCTTTAAAACCCTCAAAAATATTAAAACCTAATATAACATAACATAAAACATTAAACCATAATAAACCCCTAATAAACTCTAATAATTCCGAAAAACACCTTCTAATACCTAAAATCCTATGAAACTCTACTCAACCCAAATAAAACCGCAAAAATACCTAATAAATCCTAATAAATGAACCCTAAAACCCTACAAAACCCTAACTAACCCAAATAGAAATTAATAAACACTAATAAATCTTAATAAACCCCAAAAAACCGTAAAAACCCCTAATAAACCATAAATAAATCCAAATAAACCCTTCTTAACCGTAACAAACCTTAACACACCATAATAACCCCTAATAAAACCCTACAAAACCCTAATAAAGAAAAAATTCTAGTGTATCCTAAAATATCCCCAGAAACCCTGATAAACTCAAATATAACCTAATAAAGCCTAAAAACACTCACAAACAATAAAAAACGATCACAGAAAATAAAATTGTTCTATATTACATAAAAAGACCTAAAAACACTAATATAACCTAATAATGACAAAAAATGCTAATATACCTTAAAAATCCCTAGAAACCATAATAAACCTTAATAAACTCTAATATATCCAATGAAACCCTAAAACGCTCACAAACAAAAACAAAATTCTCACCAACAATAGAATCACACTATATTATCTAAAAATACCTAATGAATACTAATATAACCCAATAAAACAAAACAACAAATAAGCCCCTAATAAATCCTAATAAACTGTAAAAATCCATAATAAACCCTAATAAAAACGAATAAACCCTAATAAAACCCTAAAAATACCTTCTCAACCCTAATAAACCTTGACACACCCTAACAAAACCTAAAAAATCCAAATAAACCCCAATAAACAAAAAAAATGAAAACAAACCATTAAAAAGATCTAGAAACCCTAATAAACAATAATAATTTCAAATAAAAACTAATAAACCATTAAAAATGCTCACAAACACTAAAAACACACTAAAAAAAACATAAAAAGTCATAACAACCCCTATTATATATTTACAAAAACTAAAAAACACTCATATACCCAAATAAAAACACCGACAAACCCTAGTAAACCCTAAAAATCCCTAAAAAACCCTAATAAACAGTACTCAACCCTAATAAACACTAATAAAACCTTAAATATACCAACTCAACCCTAATAAAACCCTAAAAATACCTACTCAAAACTAATAAACCATAATAAACCCTAAAAAAGGAAATAAATCATTAAAAAGCCCTAAAACCCCTAATAAATGCTAATAAAACCTAACAAAGCTTAAAAGCGCTAATAAACCCGAATAAACACTACTAAACACTAAAAAACCATAATATTCCATCTTAAAAACTTAATAAACCATAATGAACCATAATGAACCATAATAAACCCTAATAAATCCTAAACATAACCTATTATACCATAATATACCTTAATATACCCTAATAAACCCAACTCAATCCTAAAAAATTGCTAAAAATACTTAATAAACCCTAATAACCCTTGACACACCATAATAAACCCTAATAAAATCCTAATAGCCCCCACCAAACACAAAATACGCTAATATACCATTAAAACCCCTAAAACCCTAAAACCCTAACAATCCATAATAAATGTTAATAACCCCTAAAAATACTAAAATATGATAGTTAACCCTAAAAATACCTCTATTAATAATAGAAGTAATAATGCACGCACATGTGCATATGCATTTGCATGGTTTAAATAATAAATCATAACGCACGTGCATGTGCATATGCATGCGCATTTTCATGCGAATGATAATAAATAGCAAATAATAAATAATAACGCATGTGAATTGAATGTGTATGTGCATGTTCATGTGAATGATAATAAATAATAAATAATAACGCACATCCAAGTGCATGTGCATGTGCATGTGCATGTTCGTGTACATGTGCATGGTAATAAACAATAAATAATAACACATTCCTCATGAATGTGCATTTGCATGTGAATGATAATAAATAATATATAATAACAGATGTGATAATAGAATAATGCAAATGTATTGCGTGGGCACGTGCATGAGAAGAAATAATAATAACACATGTGATCATAGAATAACACAAGTGCATTGCATTTTCATGTGCATGATAATAAATAATATATAATAACACACATGTATGTGCATTTACATGTAATGATAAATATAATGACACATGCATGTTCATGGTAATAAATAATAAATAACAACGCACGTGCCCATGCATTTGTATTTGATGATACAAATAACAACAAAAATAATAATAATAATGATAGAATAACGCAAGTGCATTGCATGTGCACGTGCATAGTAGTAAATAATAAATATATAATATTAAATAAGAACAAATATGCATGTGCATGTTCATTTAAATTTGATAATAATATTAATAATACTAACTGTAGTAATAATAATAATAATAACGTATGCACGTGCATGGTGATAAATAAAAAATAACAACACACATGCATGTGGATTTGCATGTGATAATGATAATAATAATGATAATGATAATAATAATAATAATAATAATAACTGTGATCATAATAATAATAATAATAATAATAATAATAATAAAAGAATAATAAAAAAAAGTGCATTGCATATGCACGTGCATGGTAATAAATTATAAATAATAACGCACGTGCATCTCAATTTTCATGTGATGATAATAAAAATATACGTAGTAGTTGTAGTGGTGATAATAGTAGTAGTACCAATGCTTGTGATAATAGAATATTGCATGTGCATTACGTGTGCACGAGCATGGTAATAAATAATAACACACATGTATTTCATTTTCATGTGATGATGATGACGATGATAATAAAAATAATAATAACAACGCGTGTGATAATAGAATTACACACATGCATTGAATGTGTGTGTTTATGTATTTGTATGTGCCTTTGCATGTGAATTTCCATGTGATGATAACAACAATAACAACAACAACAGGAAGAAGAACAACCACAATAAAAATAATAACAATAAGAATAACAACTTATGTGATAATAAAATAAAGTGTGTGCATTGCATGTGCATGTGCATGGTAATAAAAAATAAATAATAATGCATGTGCATGTGCATGGGATGATAATAATAATAATAATAATAACAGTAATAATAATAACAATAATAATAACAACAACGCATGAGATAATAGAATAACGCACGTGCATTGCATATGCAGTGCATGATAATAAATAATAACTCATAGCACATGTGATGATAATAAAAACCATAATAGTAATATTAATAATAATACCTTATGTGATAATAGAATAACGCACATTTATTGAATGTACACATGTTTGGTAATAAATAATAACATGCATGCATTTGCATTTTCATTTGAAGATAATAACAATAATTACAATAATAGTAATAATAATAATAATAATAATAATAATAATAATAATGCATGTGATAATAGAATAATGTTCGTGCATTGCGTGTGCACGTGCATGGTAATAAATAATAACAGACGCGCATGTGTATTTGCATGTGATGATAATAATAATAATACTATTAGTACTAATAATAATAATAACAACAACAACAAAATATGCACGTGCATGGAAATAAATAATAGATAATAGATAATAAATAATAATGCACGTACATCTGCATTTTCATGTGATGATAATAATAAAATAATAGTAATAACAATAATGATAATGATAATAATGACAATGATAATAATGATAATAATAACGTGTGTGATAATAGAATAACACACGTCCTAACAAACCCTAAAAAACCTAACAAACCCTAACAACCACTAATAAACCCTTAGAACCACTAATAAACCCGAATAACACCTCAGTCCCACTATTAAACCCTAAAACCTTAATAAACACCAATAAATCATAATAACCTGAAATAAACCTTAAATACCCTATTAGACTCTAATAAATGCTACGAAAACACTAAAACCCCCAATATAAAATAAAAAACACTATTAAACCATAATAAATCCTAATAATCACTAAAAACTATAACAAACCTAAAAAACCACTACAAAACCAGCCAAATAATAGCCTACGAAACAATACAACCTGCTAATAAACCCTAGAAAACCCTAATAACCCCATAATAAATCGTAACAAACCCTAACAACCCCAAATAAATCATAACAAATCCTAATAACGCCAAATAAATCATAACAAACTGAAACAAACCATAACAAACCCCTAATAAACTGTAATAAACCCTAAAAAATCATAATAAACCCTAATAAATTGTAATAAACCCAAAATCATTATAATAAACCTTAATAAATAAAATAAACACTAAGAAACCCTAATAAATTCTAAATAACCATAAAAAAGGTTGATAAACCTTAGAAAAAGCTCTCAATGCCTACAAAAGCCTAATAAAACCCAAATATAAAATAAAAAACGCTAATAAACTGTAAAAAATCCTAAGGAACAATAATAAACCATAAAGAACCCTAATAAACCATAAAAAACCATAATAAACTTTAAGGAACACTAAAAAACCCTATAGAAACCAAAAATTTGCAAAAACATATTATATAAACCCTAAAAACCGCTATAATAACCAAACAAATCCTAAAACACGCTAAAAACCCTAACAACCCCTATCAAACCCAAAAAAACAAATAAACCCTTAAACCCCCCCCCCCCCCCCCAAAACCATTGAAAACCCATCAAATTCCAAAAAACCATAAACACCCGTTAACAACCCTTAAAACCCCTAATAACCAATAAAAACCATAAACAACTGTTAAAACCCTAAAAAAGGCAACAAATAGATACATAAACCCAAAAAACGTTACATAAACCCTAAAAATGCAACATAAACCCTAAAAACGCAACATAAACCCAAAAAACACAACATAAACCCAAAAACGCAACATAAACCCAAAAAGCACTACATAAACCTTAGAACTGTAACATAAACCCTACACAACGCATCATAAAGATTAAAAAATGCTACATAATACCTAAAAACACAACATAAACCCTAAAAACCCTACATGAACCCTAAAAACATTACATAAACCCAAATAAATGCAACATAAATGCTACATCACCCCTAAAAATGCTACATAATCCTAGAAAACGCAACATAAACCCTAAAAAATGGTATATAAAACCGAAACACTAAACATGCTACATAAACCCTAAAAATGTTACATAAACTCTAAAAAATGCTACATAAAACCTAAAAACGGTAACTAAACCCTCAAAGCGCTTCATAAACACAAAAAAATCTACATAAACTTAATCAACGGTACACAAACACTAAAAAATTCTACTAAAACCCTAAAGAGGATTCAATACCCTCAAAAATATTAAACCCTAATATACCATAATATAAAAAATTAATCCCTAATAAACTCTTAATAGACTCTAATAATCCCTAAAAACGACTTATAATCCCTAAAAACACTAAGAGACTCTACTCAACCCTAATAAAACCCCTAAAATACATAATAAACCCCAATAAATGATAATAAAGCCTAATAAACCCTAAAAACACGTTAAAAAAAACTAAACAACCCTAACCAACCCTAATAGACACTAATAAACACTAAAAAACCATAATAAACCTTAAACAAACACTAAAAATCCCAAATAAACCCTACTCAACCCTAAAAAACCTTAACACACTGTAATGACCCCTAATAAAACCCTAAAAAACCCTAATAATGATAACAAATGCTTGTATACCTTAAAAAATCCCTTGATACCCTGATAAACTCAAATAAAACCAAATAAACCCTAAAAATCCTCACAAACAATAAAAAAATGATCACAAACAATAAAAACATGCTATATTACCTAAAAAGACCTAAAAACACAAATATAACCTAATAAAGACAAAAAAAATCTAATATACCTTAAAAATCCCTACAAACCATAATAAAACTCATTAAACTCTAATATAAACTAAGAAACCCAAAAAATGCTCACAAAAAAAAATAAAATGCTCACAATCAACAAAAAATGCTATATTATCTAAAATGACTTAACCAACACTAATATAACCTAATAAAACAAAAAAACTAATAAACCCCTAACAAACCCTAAAACCCCCTAAAAATACCTAATAAACCCTAAGAAAAACTAATAAACCCTGATAAAACCATGATAAAACCCCAAAAATACCTTCTAAACCCTAACAAACCATGACACACCATAATAAAACCTAATAAAACCCAACTAACCACAATAAACAAAAAAACGCAAACCAACCATTAAAAAGCCCTAAAAACCCTAATAAACCATAATAAATTCTTATAAAACCTAATAAACCATAAAAAATGATCCCAAACACTAAAAACATTCTAATTGTACCTAAAGCTTCCTAAACACCCCTTATATAAATTAACAAAAACTAAAAAACACTCATATACCCTAATAAAAACACTAACAAACCCTAGTAAACCCTAAAAATCCCTAACAAACCCTAATAAACACTACTCAACCCAAATAAACCCTAATAAAACCCTAAAGATACCTACTCAACCCTAATAAAACCCTAAAAATACCTACTCAATCCTAATAAACCTTAACACTGTAACACCCCAACCCCATTTACCCCGAGTCGATGCATTATTGTGTAACATTAGCATGATCCCAAAAGATCAAGTCTCGAAAGACCGATTAGTTTAGTAGCCTTGGAACACTAGATACATTAATAAGTTTTACATTACATCATAAAGTACAAAAAACTATAACAACATCTTGTCTTCATATCCCCTTATACTATCCTTGTAGGTCATTCATAAATTACTTCTTCACATCCTGTAAAAATTAAAACTTTGAAAGGGGTGAGCTCAAAGGCTCTGTAAAGATAACAATATAGCAAAAACATTCATAAATAAACATAAACATTTAAGGCAATGTATAACTGAAACATAAGCCTTTTAAACTTGAACTTCAGCATAATATGGAAACATAAAATGAAATAATTCAATTTACTTATTCACATGGATATTCTACTAGTCGAATAATCACATGCAATATCAATAACCACTTTCATAATGATGGAATGTATAATTCCAAACTATCATAACCGCGTAGCCAAGGCCTCGTGCCAAGACTATAAATAAGTTTTTATCTAGGCCTCGTACCAAGACACTAGTTTGATTCATGAGACCTACCAATGCATCGAGGAGCTATAGCGGGCTCCACCCGTCACTTATTAAGTCCAATGCATTCCTCATATGAACAGGTTTTAACATATCATAAACAATATCATAATTGTATCACGTAAAACATGCATAAAGGAAACATAAAATTGCCACATTTCAATCAATAGATATCAATACAACAAATTGATATAATAAAAACACTGTCAAAACCATTTTCAATACCAAAATAAATGAAAATTAAAACTTGGTATTTATTTTTTATTTAAAAAATGTTTTAGCTTGTAGAGGAAGTCGAAACTCAAATAATGGTCACAGCGGTGAAGAAGTCTTTGTCGCCACATACGTACGACAAATAAACATTCCCTTTTGTCGTTTAATAAAAAACTTCATATAAAAAATATTCCTTCTGAATAAACATAAAAGTCAAAGGGGTTTATACACCGTATAAAATAAAGTTGTGTATAAAACAAAATATGCCTCAATGAAAGGAGATTGAGATGAAGTCCCTTACCTCAAGTCCGACTTGACTCGATCATTCTTTAACCTCCTGAAAAATAAACTAGAGTTAATTTCTACTTTCTTAAGAACCCTTTTCAAGTTCATTATTCCTTTTATATCACTTATTACCATGTTATAAACATTATGGAATTATTTTAGTTAACAATGGTCGTTTTGACGATCTATGGTACTGGAGTCAAAAATAAACTTCTTATAATTACATGTCGTTCATGTAGAAAAATAACCATTATATCCAGAATTATATTAATGATGTAGATATCATATATATCATATATATCCAGTATATATATGCATTTATAATATTACATAACTTTTAGAGTAAAGAAATGAAATGCACCGTTCATGGAGATGGTAAGTCGTACATACGCATCAACTCAAATTTCATTTCTATTTCATATTTAACGGAATGAGATCATAATTATATAAACGTGTCTTATAATTCCAGTATAATATCATATATAATATCATTTACTCCATCCTTTACACGTCCCACATATGGTATTAACGATTCAAATCACTTTGAGGGGGCGGTAGTCCGCACTTCCTAAAATGAAATTATCGCGTTTACCCCTAATGGAAATCATAAAGGTATGCCATAAATGAAAAATACATAAGGATAAGAAAAAAATAAAAATAATATATATCATATATAAATATAGTGACATCTTAATGGCCAACATGAGAGGTGTTAAAAGAAGATTGAACAATCATCATTTCGTGAGGCAGTAATTCGCCACCCACAGAAACAATATGTTTTTTAACCATTAGACGAAGGTGTGTGTAAGTGTAAATAAAATCCTTCTCAAAACAACATCCTATTATATTGAAGATATTGGTGTTGTAACAAAATAAAGGAATAAAAATAGTTTAAGGGGTTGGAGAATCAAAATAAAACAAAAGAACATTAGAGAAGACATTACCTTAAAATCTTGTAACTCTTTTTTGATTTGAGCCAAAGGCTTCATTGGGAAGACTTCTGCCAAAATTGAGGCTTCTAGGAGTAAGAGAGGGAAGTTGAGAGATTATTTGGGCAGAGGTTGGACGAGCCAAATGGCTTTGATGGTTTGAATAAGGTGGTAGAGGTGGGGGCCTTTTATAAGAGGAGAGGAGGGGCACTCTTGGAATGTCATGAAATGTTACATTATTATGAAGTGATTTTCGGATTTCAGAGGTCCCACCACTACTGGAAAATGGACCTATACCCACAGTTTTCCAAAAAACCGTGGGTATAGGTAGACCATATCCATACGGTTTTCCAAAACCGTGGGGATAGGGGTACTATGAAAACCTATACCCACAGTTTTTGAAAACCGTGGGTATAGGTTACCTATACCCACAGTTTTGAGTAAAACCGTGGGGATAGGTTTATTTAAAAGACCTATACCCACGGTTTTGCAAAAACGTGGGGATATGTGTTTTTTCAAAACCCTATACCCACGGTTTTAGTCAAAACCATGGGTATAGGGTGTATTGAGAAGACCTATACCCACGGTTCTTCAAAACCATGGGTATTGGTGTTTATTTTTTGAAGAGCTATACCCACGGTTCTCCAAAACCATGGGTATAGATTTCCCGCATTATGGCGGGGAAAAAATATACGCGGGAAATTTTTTTTGGCTGGAAATTTATTTTGATTAATATAATTATAAACGTACAATTAAAAAAGAAGATAAGTTTCGTAGCTCTATTGGTCGAGGTCTTCTCCGTTTCTCTCCAGATCCTGTGTTCGAAACTTGATAATTTTTTATTTCTGTTAATTAATTTAAATTAATATATGAAAGTAGATATATGAATTTATGAATAATAATTCATTAGATTGGTTGGTTGCGCAGCGTGTTCAGATTCCTTAGGTCACGGGATCGATTCCCGGCTGCTTCATTTTTTAGATATGAGGCGTTATAAATATATTTAGACAATTATATCTATATAAACTAAAAACGTTGTTGCCTCGGTTGGTAAAGAAGGCAGCCTTCATGGACGAGGCGTCTCGTGGTCGACTCCCAGTAGACTCAATTTTTGAGGATTAAATCCCCACGGTTCTCAAACTGTGGGGTCAACGCTGTGCCAGCGTGGTCACGGGCTTGCCACACTGTGGCCACCCTAAGCCCATGGTTTGGAGAAACTGTGGGTATAGGTAGACCCCCCTATCCCGACGCCTTTCCAGCCCACGGTTCCCAAAACCGTGGGTATAGCCTATACCCACGGTTTTGGGGGCTATCCCCATGGTTTTGAACCATGGGGATATGGCAATTTTCCAGTAGTGCACAATTATATATTTTGAGGATAATGTGATAAGGGTTCGAAATATACTCATACAATAGTTTTTTGACAAGTGTAAGTCATATATTTTACATTATCTTTTTATCTTATTTAAATCGTTAATTAATGAGGTAATTGCTGCATCATCATGGTGTCATAAAATATTTAATTTATTTAATGTATAAAAATTATAAAAAAATATCATGGTTTAGGAAATCTTTTTAGATTTCCAATTAATATTTATAGTCGAGAATTTAACTTATATAACCCCATGTAATAATTGTATTAGTAAAACAACACATGTTTGTGACAATTTTATTTTTACTTTAAATAAAAAGTTATTACTGTCATTTTCTTACCCAAGTGGCTCCATGGGGTCCCCTAGTTGACCCATGGATTGTATTGGTTTTACATGAATCATCCAATAAGGGTAGTACAAGTGTCAATATATTTTCATATTTTTTTAATATCACGTTTACCTTAAATTTCACTAATTACCTTTAATCGTGATTAATAAAACTTAAAAGTTAATATTCACCAAAAATTATTTTCATCTCATTGAACAAAATTTTTCTTCCTAATGACAACCATGTATGTCGTATTTTTTAAATTCAATACACAGAAGTGGTAATGTTTCATTTACATGAAAAATTAATTTTTAAACTACCACTTAGTAGTTTCACTATTCATCAAAAATTGAAGTTTTTCAGAAACATAACAAAAATTCACCCTAAGCTATAATTGATATTCTGAATTCGAAAATGATGTCTATTTTAAAAAATTCCAAACATATAAGTTTCATTAATTAATTTTATAATTAATTCCCATTGTCAAAACAAATAGCGTGTTTTTAAGAAACAATATCAATCAAAAGATTGACAATTGTTTATGTCTAATTTCAAGGTGAAATTACTTCTAATGACCACTATTGGATAAAATTGTAAAATTATATTCTAATTATACATTAAAACCACACAATAGTATAATTTATCACAATAAATTATTTTCATTAAAAAAGTTGTTTTTTAGTATTTTATTACTATTCATAGAAAATTGGATGTTTTTCAGAAAAATACCAAAAAATTCAGCCTAGGATATAATTGATATTATGAATCCAAAAATGAAGTCCATTTTGAAATATAAAATTTATATAATTTCAAAAAGTTGGTATTACTATTCATAACGCCTACACTGATTGGTCGCGGTGTGTTAGAACTCGAAGTTGCATACAACACACGCTGCTCTATTATTCAAAGAGAAGCGTACCATGGAAGCATGGGGTGTTACATTCTCCCCTCCTTCAATAAATTGCATCCTCGAAATTTGAAAATTTTATTTGAAAATAAAAGGTTGAAAATAGAAACTACCATTGTGGAAAACCCACATCGAAAATAAGGTTAATAAAAATTAGCCTTAGTAAGAGGGAAAGGGAAATAAAAAAGTCGCCACACAATTAAGATCTCGATTAAAAGAACATTGGTGGAAATTAGAGAAATATAATTGGAGAAAAATGTAAATATTTTTAGGGAGTGATTGAGGTCATCAATCACAAACTAGTGTAAAATTGAGGGCCTCAAAGCCTTCAATCTATGGTGATTTAAAATATCATAAGTTCAGCAAAACATAAGGTATTAGGATGACACATTTTTTTAATATATATTTCCTAATGTTTGAGAATTAATTTATTCATAGAATAAGAGATAGGTATAAATATATATATGCTTGAAAAGTAGAGTTTGAACCTTCAACTAATGTCTAACACAAACTCATCTTTCACTCAAAAAGATAATAGAACTCAAAATATTATATTTATCTTAATCGTACAAGGTTCCAAATATTAAAATATACCATTTAGATTAGGAAAACTATTATGTAATAACTAGGGACTTCTTGTAGGCCAGTGGTAGGTAATAAAGTCCTGTCGCACCATGGTTGTGGGTTCGATTCCTACAGCTTTGTCCGACGTGAAGGGTTATCCCCCAACCTGCTGGTTGTCCTTTTTCTAAAACTATAATATTATAATATTACAATAATAATCTTCAGAAATGTTTTAACCCTAAACAATACTATCCAATGTTCAACTTAATCCATTCCAACCTTTATAGTTATCCAAAATACCTCTATCCAGACTTTCTCTAAAAGGTGACTAAATTCCAAAATCAATTGTAACATTAGATTCCCCAAACAAAGTAAAGTTTATATTATTGTCACATACTAAAAATATGATTACCTTCATCCTATTAAAACCATAATGATAATAACAATTATTGTAGTACAATCCTTATATATATCACATTATTCTTATAACCAAAATATAATCCTTGAGTCCAAAAGCACCAATACATTAATTATTCCACATCAACTGTAGTAACAACATAAGATTTGAATTGATCCCTTGGCCTTTTCTGAGGTATGTTTCCCTGAAGATTATGAAATTCAATTGCATGATGCCCCATTTCCCTACAATTATAGTGTTCAACATTGATAGCCTCTTTCTTTCCATTGCAATCACGAGCCTGGTGAACTTTTTCTCCACATTTATAACAAACTCACATTCATTTTAGGAAAGTACCGGGGTGATTTTTCGCACAATTATCGCATAGTGGAAAATACTTCTTTCGCTTTTTCCCTTTATCTTTCTCTTGTTCCACCGTTCTCTTCTTCTATTTCTTTAATTTATTGTCATAAGATTTAGAGAATTCCTTTTCTGTCTGGATAGCACATGAGATAATATTTTCATACAACGAGAAAGATTGTGAGACTAAGGCTCGACGGAGAAACAGTTTTAACCCATCAAAGAAACGATCAATATTACTTCTTGGGTTACATATATAATCTGCTGCAAGCCTCGCTAAACTTGTAATGTTAGCCTCATCCTTTATGACATTCTCCTCCTCCATTTGTCTCAGACTCAGTAATTTCCTTTCCATATCTGCTCGATTGTCATGTAGAAAGTATTTTTCTAAGAAAATTTCCTTAAACTCAATCCATTCCATATTTGATACGTTTTCATCTTCCTTTGTGTTTTGAATTAGAGACCACCATTGATCGGCATCTCTAATGAGGTGGTAATGTACCATGATAACCTTTTCCCTTTCACTACTCCCCAAAGACTGAAATATTTTCTCTAGGGAACTTATCCATTGCTCAACTACTATGGGATTTGTACTCCCATTGAATGTTTGTGGTTGTTTCATCTTGAAGCGATCTAACATTGATCCTCTATGTTGCAGATTAGGGTGCTCCATACGAGTAAGGTTACTATTCATAACCTCAGTGAGTTGTCCCAGTATGGTGATTATCTAATCAGCACCAGTTGCATCACTAGCTCCACTATAATTATCTTGAGTAGGAGGGTAGTCCCTACATGGAGTGTGTGCATTGATACAGTTTCCATTCCTTCCACTAGGTGCCATTTCTAAACAATGGTATAAACTAGTTCAGTTTATGAATCAAAATACATAATTCCATACTTGTAAAACACTTAAAATAAATTAAACTATTTATGGTTATAATCCATAATCATAAAAAAATTCTTTTAGGAATTATATACTCATAAACCCTTCATAGTGGTTTGTAACGAAAATGAGAAATATCCTAAGAGTATCGCCTGGGAGTGTCGTAACCAAGAGTGCAACAAGGCCTATTTTCGTGCACCAATTCTTGTTCGAGTCTAGCTCAAAGCGGTGTTTTCAAGTTTTACCCCTAGGTACATCTGTGCCAGAGCCTCCACTACCTGCTCGTATCCAGATAGGGATGTATTTCTTGGGAAACTCACAAAATCTCTATAATACCAAAATTCTAGGAAGTAATTTTATACTAATCCTCAAAGTCTATCTTAGGGCTATGTGCTCTAATCAGAGTTTATCTAAATCTATCTTCCAAGGTTAGTACTAAAATGCCTCTGATACCAACTGTAACACCCCGACCCCAGTTACCTAGATTTGTTGCATTATTACGTAACGTTGGCATGATCGCAAAAGATCATGTCTCCAAATACTAATTAGTTTAGTAGCCTTGGAACACTAGATACATTCATAAGTCATACATTACATCATAAAGTAAAAAAACTACAACAACATATTGTCTTCATATCCCCTCATACAATCCCTGCAGGCCATTCATAAAATACTTCTTCACACCCTGGAAAAATTATAACATTGAAAGGGGTGAGCTCAGATGCTCAGTAAGGATAACAATATAGAGGAAACTTTCTTAAATAAACATAAACATTTAAGGCAATGTATAACTGAAACAAAAGCCTTTTAAACTTGAACTTCAGAATAATATGGAAAAATAAAATGAAATAATTCCATTTACTTATTCACATGGATATTATACTAGTCGAATAATCACATGCAATATGAATAACCACTTTCATAATGATGGAATGCATAATGCCAGACTATCATAACCATGTAGCCAAGGCCTCATGCTAAGACTACAAATAAGATTTTTTCAAGGCCTCATGCCAAGACACTAGTTTGTCTCATGAGACCTACCGATGCATCGAGGAACTATATAGGGCTCCACCCATCACTTATTAAGTGTAATGCATTCCTCATATGAACAGGTTTAAACATATCATAAACCATAACATAATCGTATCACGTAAAAAATGCATAAAGGAAACATAAAATTTCCACATTTCAATCACAAGATATCAATAAAACACATTGATATAACAAAAACACTGTCAAAAAAATTTTCAATTCCAAAATAAAAGAAAATTAAAACTTGGTATTTATTTTTTATTTTAAAAAATTTTATAGCTTGTAGAGGAAGCCGAAACTCAAATAATGGTCACGGTGGTGGAGAATTCATTGTCGCCGCATATGTACGACAAATAAACATTATCTATTGTCATTTAGTAAAACTCTTCATATAAAAACGATTCCTTTTGAATAAATGTAAAAGTCAAAGGGGTTTATACACCGTATAAAATAAATTTGTGTATAATACAAAATATGCCTCAATGAAAGGAGATTCAGACGAAGTCCCTTACCTCATGTTCTACTTGACTCAATCGTTCTTTAACCTCCGGAAAAATAAACTAGAGTTAATATATACTTGCTTAAGAACCTTTTTCAAGTTCATTATTCCTTTAATATCACTTATTACCATGTTATTAACATTATGTAATTATTTTAGTAAACAACGGTCATTTTTTCAATTTTTGGTACTTGATTCAAAAATAAACTTAATATAATTACAAGTTGTTCATGTGTAAAAATATACATTATATCCAGAATTATATTTATGATGTAGATATCAAATATATCAAATATATCTAGTATATATATGAATTTATAATATTACAAAACATTCAGAGGTATGAAATGAAATGCAACATTCATGGAGACGGTAAGTCGTACGTACGCATGAATGCTACATTCATTTCTATTTCGTATTTAATGGAATGAGATCATAATGATATAAAGGTGTATTATAATTCTAGTATAATATCTTATATAATATCATTTACTCTATCCTTTATATGTCCCACATATGGAATTAATGATTATAATCACTTTGAGGGGGCGGTAGTCCGCACTTCCTAAAATGAAATTATCGCATTTACCCATAATGGAAAACGTAAAGGTATGCCATAAATGAAAAATACAGAAGCATAAGGAAAACATAAACATAATATATATCATATATAAATATAGTGACATCTTAATGGCCACCATGAGAGGTGTTAAAAGAAGATTGAACAATCATCGTTTCGTGAGGCAGTAATTCGCCACCCACAGAAACAGTATGTTATTTAACCATTAGATGAAGGTGTGTGTAAGTGTAAATAAAATACTTCTCATAACAACATCCTAGTATATTGAAGATACTGGTGTTGTTACAAAATAAATGAATAAAAAGTGCTTATGGGGTTGGAGAATCAAAATAAAACAAAAGAACATAAGAGAAGACATTACCTTAAAATCAGGTAAATCTTTTTGATTTGAGCCAAAGGCTTACTTGGGAAGACTTCTGCCCAAATTTAGTCTTCTAGGAGTAAGATAGAGAGGTTGAGAGAGTATTTTGGAAGAGGTTGGTCGATCCAAATGGGTTTGATGATGTTAATATGGTGGTAGTGGTGGGGGCCTTTTATAAGAGGAGAGGAGGGGCACTCTTGGAATGTCATTAAATTTTACATTATTATGTAGTGATTTTCGGATTTCAAAGGTCCCACAATTATATATTTAGAGGATAAGGTGATTAGGGCTCGAAATATACTTATCCAATAGGTTTTTGACAGGTGTATGTATTATATATTACAGTATCTTTTCATCTTATTTAAATCGTGAATTAATGGGGTAATCGCTGCATCATCATGGTGTCATAAAAATTTAATTTATTTAATGTCTAAAAGTTATAAAAAAATATAATGATGTAGTAAACATTTTTATCTTTCCAATGAATATTTATATTTGTTATTTTAACTTATATAACCCCATTTAATAATAGTTTTAGTAAAACAATACATGTCAGTGACAATTTTATTTTTACTTTAAATAAAAGGTTATTAATGTCATTTTATTACCCAAGTGGCTCCATGGGGTCCCCAAGTTGAACCATGGATTGATAAATATTAAAACTTAAAATTTATCATTTTTACCTTAAATTTCACTCATTACCTTTAATCGCGATTAATAAAACTTAAAAGTTACTATTCACCAAAAATTATTTTCATCTCATTGAACCATATTTTGTTTTCTAATGACAACCATGTATGTTAAATTTTTGATATTCAATACACAGAAGTGGTAATTTTTCATTTACATGAAAAATTAGTTTTTAAACTACCACATAGTGGTTTCACTATTCAACGAAAATTGATGTTTTTCAGAAAAATACAAAAAATTCACCCTAAGATATAATTGATATTCTGAATTAAAAAATGATTTATATTTTACAAAATTCCAAACATATAAGTTTCATTAATTAATTTTATAATTAATTCCAATTGTGAAAACAAATCGCGTGTTTTAAGAAATAATATCAATCAAAAGATTGATAATTGTTTATGTACAATTTCAAAGTGAAATTAATTATAATGACCACCATTGGATAAAAGGGTAAAATTATATTCTAATTATACTTTAAAACCACTCAAAATTATAATTTATCACTCTAAATTATTTTGAGTAAAAAAGTTGTTTTTATGTATTTTTTTTACTATTCATAGAAAATTGGAAGTTTTTCAGAAAAATACCAAAACATCACCCTAGGATATAATTGATATTCCGAATCCAAAAATGAAGTCAATATTGAAATATAAAATTTATATAATTTCAAAAATTTGGTATTACTATTCATAACGGCTGCATTGATTGGTCGCGATGTGTAAGAACTCGAAGTTGCGTACAACACACGCTGCTCTTTTATTCAAATAAAAGCGTATCATGGAAGCTTGGGGTGTAACAAACACACTATAATAAACTATAATAAACCCCACTAAACCCGAAGAAACGAAAATATACCATTAAAAGCCCTAAAAACCCTAATAACTTCTAATAAAACCTAACAAAGCTTAAAAGAACTAATAAACCCTAATAAACCCTAATAAACCCAAAAAACCCTAATATACACTCTTAAAAATTAATAATCCATAATGAATGATAATAATCCCTAATAAATCCTAAACATACCCAAATATACCATAATATACCATAATATACCCTAATAAACTAAAATCAATCCTAATAAAACTCTAAAAATACCTAATAAACCCTAATAAACATTGACACACCATAATACACCCTAATAAAATCCAAATAACCCCCACCAAGCCCTAAAAATGATAATATACCTATAAAAACCCTAAAACCATAACAAACCATAATTAATGTTAATAACACCTAAAAATTCTAAAAAATGATAGTAAACCCTAAAGATACCTCAAATAATAATAATTGTAATAACGCACGTGCATGTGAATATGCATGTGCATGGTTTAAATAATAAATCAAAACTCACTTGCATGTGCATATGCCCGCACATTAGCATGTGAATGATAATAAATAATAAATAATAACCCACATCCAAGTGCATGTGCATGTGCATGGTAATAAACAATAAATAATAACCAAGTCCACATGAATGTGCATTTCCATGTGAATGATAATAAATAATAAATAATAACACATGTGATAATTGAATAATGCACGTGCATTGCGTGTGCACATGCCTGAGAATAAATAATAATAACACATGTGATAATTGAATAACGCAAGTGCATTGAATTTTCATGTTCATGATAATAAATAATATATAAAAACGCACATGCATGTGCATTTACATGTAATGATAATGACTAATGCACATGCATGGTAACAAATAATAAATAATAATGCATGTGCATGTTCATTTGTCTTTGATGATACAAACAATAATATGAATAATAATAATAATAATAATATATTAACATAAGTTCATTTCATGTGCACATGCATAGTAGTAAATAATAAATTAATAAAAATAAATAATAATTCATATGCATGTGCATGTGTGTTTACATTTGATGATAAAAATAATAATAACAATAATAACAATAATATTAATAATAACAACGCATGTGATAATAGAATAATGAACGTGCATTGAATTTGCGTGTATGTGCATTCACATGTGCCTTTGCATGTGATGATAATAACCACAAAAACACCAACTACAACAACAACAACCACAATAATAATAATAACAATAATAATAACAATGCATGTGATAATAAAATAATGTGTGTGCATTGCTTGGGCACATTCATGGTAATAAAAATATAATCATAATGCACGTGAATGTTCATGTGCATGTGCAGGGGATGATGATAATAATAATAATAATAACAATAATAATAAGTTATAGTTGTTTGAAAAAACAGCAGACAAGACAAAAATGCTTGAAATGAGGTCTCAAAAAACCTAAAAAATCATAGAGTCATTGAAAAAGGAATTACTTCTTCTCTGGGTGTCCATTTCCACTCCGCGAATAGTCAAACTGAATCTCAAGGAACGAACTACGATAAAAACAAGTGCCATAGGCTGAACAAACACACATATCAGAAGTTATTACCATTTTTAGTAAAATTTGATACAGATTTGTACACGGAAATGGAGTTTTGGATGCCTTATGATGGGTTTTTGGGATTTTAGGGTCTCAAACATGACTTTTACTATATTAAATTCATCCTTATGGGTAGGTCTCTTCACAACTTTTGATTTGATAAGTGGTAGAGATCAAACGGACAACCGGAACGAAAGTTATGGTCGTCTGAAGTTTGAATTTTTTTTGGAGTGTTATAACTAATATATTATATATTAATTTGATCTTGTCATAGATTCTAATAAACTTGGTCCTCACTCATCTCACGAGCTTCTATTTGACTGGTCACAACGCTCAAACGGACACCCGAAGGAGAAGTTATGCCTATTTTAGTGAGTTGTGGGTTTCTTAGGTTTTTAGGCGCTATGAGAGTTGCTAAATTTAAAATGAAAATAACATATTCTATGTTTGTTAATTTTGGATCTAACACATCTCAAATCAAATATTGTGAAATGATAGAGACATTGGTAACCACTGGAACCCTTTTTGACATTTTTCAACCCCAAAAAAGACCCAAATCCCTTTGGATGGTCAAAAGATTGGCTTCTGGTGTCCGTTTTTCAATAACTTCTTCTATGGGTATCTGTTTTGCCTCTACCACATATCAAATTGAATCTTGAGACTATAACTACACTCTTATAACCACTGAATCACCTTCTCACATCCATGAATTCCCAAAAAGGTACTTAATCTATCCAAAAACCTTAACTTCTACTCCGGGAGGCCATTTTGCCTCTACCATATATCAAATCGAAGTTTTCGACTAGATCTGCACATCTGTGACCAATAGGAACACCTTATCAAGTTCTTAAAGTCCCAAAAGGTCCTTAATTCCTTCAAATGTCCATAACATCTGCTATGGGTGTCTGTTTCACCTCTACCACCTATCAAATTGAATCTTACGACTAGATCTACACATTTGTGACAACCATGAATAACTAAATAAACCTAACAAACCATGAATAACACCATAAATACTAAAAACCATTAAAAACATTTCAAACCCCTAACAAACCCTAAAAAATACAAAGAAACCCTCACAAACCCTTTCAAACCCAAACAAACCCTAACAAACCCCAAATACTCTAAAAACATAACAAACTGTAAAAAACCCTTACAAAACCCTAATCAAACATAAGAAACACTAACACACCCTTATAAACCCTAACACACACTTATAAACCCTAACACAACCTTAGAAACCCTAGAACACCCTTTGAAACCCCAACACACCCACATAAACCCTAACACAACCTTAGAAACCATTAGAAACTATAGTACACCCTTAGAAACCCTAACCCACCCATAAAAACCCTTACTCGCCCTTAGAAACCGTAACACACCCTTAGAAACCCTAACAAACCCTTAGACACCCTAAATCACTCTAATAAGAAATAATAAATCCTAAAAAAACCTGAAAACCAATAATAAACCATAATAAACCCAAATAAACCCTAAAGCCCACTACTAAATTCAAATAAACACTAATAAATCGTAATAAACCCTAAAACCCTATTAGACCCCAATCAAAGCTACAAAATACCTAAAAACCCAAATATACAACAAAAACACTATTAAACCATTAAAAATGCTAATATTTACAAAAACTCTTAACAAACCCGACAAAACCTGACAATACCCAAAAAAACGCTAAAATAACCCTAACAAAGCATAAAAAATCCAAACACACTCGTAAAACCCAAAAAATGCATAAAACCCCAAACAACTCAAACAAAATGTAACAGACCCTAAGAACTCTAAATAAACCTAAAAACCCCCAACAACCACTAATTACTACTAAGTACCACTAATAAAACCTAATAACCCAGAAAACCCACTATTAAACCCTAAAAATCCTAATAAAGACTAATAAATCGTCAAAACCTGTAATAAACCCTAACAAACTCAATTAGACCCTAATAAACACTAAAAAATCCGTAAAAGCCCTAACATACAATAAAAAACACTATTAAACCATAATAAACCCAAATAATAACTACAAACCCAAACAAACCAGACAAAACACTAGAAAAATCCCTAAATAATAGCCTACAAACCCCTACAACCCACTAATAAACCCTAAAAGACCCTAACCAAAATAAAACCTAAAAATCATAATAAACTCTAATAAATCATAATAAACCCAAATACACGTTACTAAACCCTAATAAATAAAATAAACCCTAATAAATCCTAATTAAGCATAAAAAGGTTGATAAACCCTAGAAAAAACTATTAATGCCTAAAAATGCCCAATAAAACTCTAATATATAATAAAAAACACTAATAAACTATTACAAATCATAAAGAACACTAATAAACCCTAAATAATCCTAATAAACCCTAAAGAGCCTATTAAACTTTAATGAACACTAAAAAAGCCTAAAGAACCCAAAAAATGCTAAAACACATTATATAAAGCCTAAAACTCATTACAATACCCTAACATAACCTAAAAAACAGTAAAAACCCTACCAACCCCTATCAATCCCAAAAAAAAACCCATAACCCCCCCCCCAAACCATTAAAAAGCCACCAGATACCATAAAATCCCTTTAACACTCGTTAACATCCCTTAAAAACCCAAAAAACACTACAAACCATAAACAACCATTAAAACCCTAAAAAAGGATTCAAATAGATACATAAACCCTAAAAACATTACATAAACCCTAAAATCACCACATGAACCCTAGAACTGTAACATAAACCCTAAAAAACACAACATAAACCCTAAAAAACGCAACATAAACATTAAAAATGCTACATAAAACCTAAAAATACAATATAAACCCTATAACACTACATGAACCCTAAAAACGTTACATAAACCCTAAAAATTCAACATAAACGCTACATCACCCCTAAAAACACTACATAAACCCAAAAAACGCAACATAAACCCTAAAAAATGATATAAATACTAAAACTCCTAACTAAAACCTAAAAAGGCTACATAAACACTAACAATGCTACATAAACTCTAACAATGCTACAAAAACCCTAAAAATGCTACAAAAACCCTAAAGACGCTTCAATACCCTCAAAAATATTAAACCCTATGTACCATAATATAAAAAATTAAACCCTAATAAACCCCTAAAAAACACTAAAGTAACTAAAAATGCCACATAAACCCTAAAAATTGCTAAAAAAACAAATAATGCTTCAAAACACACAAAACACAACAAAAACCCAAAAAATGCTAAAATAACCCTAACAAAGCATAAAAAATCCAAACGCACCCATAAATCCCATAAAATGCATGAAACCTCAAACACCTCAAACAAACCGTAACAAACCCTAAAAACCCTAACAAAACCTAACAAAGCCTAACAACCACTAATAACCCCTAAGAACCACTAATAAACCCAAATAACCCCTAAAACCCACTATTAAACCCTAAAACACTAATAAACACTAATAAATCATAATAACCTATAACAAACCCTATCAAACTCTATTAGACACTAATAAATTCTAAAAAAGACCTAAACCCCCTAATATTCAATATAAATACTATTAAACCATAATAAACCCTAATAATTACTAAAAACCCTAACAGGCCCGACAAAACGCTACAAAAACCTCCAAATAATAGCCTACAAAAACCTACAACCCACTAATAAACCATAAAAAACCCTAATAACCCTAAAATAAATCATAACAAAATCTAACAACCCAAAATAAATAGTAACAAATCCTAAAAATGCCAAAAAAATTGTAACAAACTGAAACAAATCATAACAAACCCCTAATAAACTGCAATAAACCCTAACAAATCATACTAAACCCTAATAAATTGTAATAAACCCAAATACAAGTTACTAAACCCTATGAAATAAATTAAACCTTAATAAACCCTAATAAATCCTAAATAACCCTAAAAAGGTTTGATAAACCCTAAAAAAATCTATTAATGCCTACAAAAGCCCAATAAAATGCTAATAAACTGTAAAAAATACTAAAGAACACTAATAAACCCTAAAGAACCCTAATAAACCTTAGAGAACCATATTAATCTCTAAAGAACACTAAAAACACCAAAGAACCCAAAAAACGCTAAAACACATTATATAAACCCTAAAAACCAAAAGAATTCCCAAACAAAACCTAAAACACACTAAAAAGCCTAAAAACACATGTCAATCCCAACAAAACAAAAAAATCCATAAAACCCCCCAAAAAACCATTAAAAATCCATTAGATACCATAAAAAACCATAAACACTCGTTAACAAACCTTAGAAACCCTAAAAACACTACAAACCATAAACAACTACTAAAACCCTAAAAAAGGATTCAAATAGATACATAAACCCTAAAAACATTACATAACCCCTAAAAAATGCAACAAAAACACTAAAAACGCAACATAATCCAAAAAATGCAACATAAACCCAAAAAATGCTACAAAAACCCTATAAGCACTATATAAAACCTAGAACTTTAACAAAAACGCAAATAAACACAATAAAAACCCTAAAAACGCAACATAAACATTAAAAAACGCTACATAAAACATAAAAACACAAGATAAACCCTAAAAACACTCCATGAAACCTAAAAACATTACATAAACCCTAAAAATTATACATAAATGCTACATCACACCTAAAAATGCTACATAACCCAAGAAAACGCACCGTAAACCCTAAAATATGCTACATAAAACCTCAACCCTAAACACACTACATAAACCCTAAAAACGTTACATAAACCCTAAAAATGATACGTACAATCTAAAACCGCTAACTAAACCCTAAAAACGCTACATAAACACTAAAAATGCTACATAAACTCAAACAACGCTACACAAACCCTAAAAAATGCTACAACAACCCTAAAGACTCTTTAAAACCCTCAAAAATATTAAACCCTAATATAACATAACATAAAAAAATTAAACCCTAATAAACCCATAATACACACTAATAATTCCGAAAAACACCTTATAATCCCTAAAATCCTAAGAAACTCTACTCAACACAAATAAAACTGAAAAAATACCAAATAAATCCTAATAAATTAACCCTAAAACCCAACAAAACCCTAACCAACCCAAATAGAAATTAATAAACACTAATAAATCCAAATAAACCCCAAACAAACCCTAAAAATCCCTAATAAACCATAAATAAATCCAAATAAACCCTTCTTAACCATAACAAACCATAACACACCATAATAACCCCTAATAAAACCCTACAAAACCCTAATAATGAAAAAATTCTAGTGTACCCTAAAATATCCCTAGAAACCCTGATAAACTCAAATATAACCTAATAAAGCCTAAAAACGCTCACAAACAATAAAAAAACGATCATAAAAAATAAAAACATGTTATATTACCTAAAAAGACCTAAAAACACTAATATAACCTAGTAGTGACAAAAAACGATAATATACCATAAAAATCCCTAGAAACCATAATAAACCTTAATAAACTCTAATATTTCCAAATAAACCCTAAAACTCTCACAAACAAAAACAAAATGCTCACCAACAATAGAAACACACTATATTATCTAAAAAGACCTAATTAATACTAATATAACCCAATAAAACAAAACAACAAATAAGCCCCTAGTAAATCCTAATAAACCGTAAAAATCCATAATAAACCCTAATAAAAACGAATAAACCCTAATAAAATCCTGATAAAACCCTAAAAATACCTTCTCAACCCTAATAAACCTTGACACACCCTAACAAAACCTAAAAAACCCAACTAAACCCCAATAATAAAAAAATGCAAACAAACCATTAAAAAGCTCTAGAAACCCTAATAAACAATAATAAATTCAAATAAAAGCTAATAAACCATTAAAAATGCTCACAAACACTAAAAACACGTTAATAAAACATAAAAAGTCATAACAACTCCTATTATATATTTACAAAAACTAAAAAATACTCATATACCCAAATAAAAACCCTGACAAACCCTAGTAAACCCTAAAAATCCCTAAAAATCCCCAATAAATTGTACTCAACCCTAATAAACCCTAATAAAACCTTAAAGATACCAACTAAACCCTAATACAACCCAAAAAATACCTACTCAAAACTAATAAACCACAATAAACCCTAAAAAACAGAAATAAATCATTAAAAAGCCCTAAAACCCCTAATAAATGCTAATAAAACCTAACAAAGCTTAAAATCACTAATAAACCCGAATAAACACTACAAAACACTAAAAACCCATAATATTCCATCTTAAAAAATTAATAAACCATAATGAACCATAATAAACCCTAATAAATCCTAAACATACCCTAATATACCCTAATATACCTTAATATACCCTAATAAACCCAACTCAGTCCTAAAAAATCGCTAAAAATACTTAATAAACCCTAATAACCCTTGACACACCATAATAAACCCTAATAAAATCCTAATAACCCCCACCAAACACAAAAAAACGCTAATATACCATTAAAAACCCTAAAACCCTAACAAACCATAATAAATGTTAATAACCCCTAAAAATCCTAAAAAATGATAGTAAACCCTAAAAATACCTCTATTAATAATAGAAGTAATAACGCACGTGCATGTGCATATGCATGTGCATGGTTTAAATAATAAATCATAACATACGTGCATGTGCATATGCATGCGCATTTTCATGCGAATGATAATAAATAATAAATAATAAATAATAATGCATGTGAATTGATTGTGTATGTGCATGTTCATGTGAATGATAATAAATAATAAATAATAACGCACATCCAAGTGCATGTGCATGTGCATGTGCATGTTCGTGTACATGTGCATGGTAATAAACAATAAATAATAACACATTCCTCATGAATGTGCATTTGCATGTGAATGATAATAAATAATAAATAATAACACATGTGATAATAGAATAATGAAAGTGTATTGCGTGGGCACGTGCATGAGAAGAAATAATAATAACACATGTGATAATAGAATAACGCAAGTGCATTGCATTTTCATGTGCATGGTAATAAATAATATATAATAACGCACACGTATGTGCATTTACATGTGATGATAATGATAATGACACATGCACGTGCATGGTAATAAATAATAAATAACAATGCACGTGCCCGTGCATTTGTATTTGATGATACAAATAACAACAAAAATAACAATAATAATGATAGAATAACGCAAGTGCATTGCATGTGCACGTGCATAGTAGTAAATAATAAATATATAATATTAAATAAGAACAAATATGCATGTTCATGTGCATTTACATTTGATAATAATATTAATAATACTAATTGTAGTAATAATAATAATAATAACGTATGCACGTGCATGGTAATAAATAATAAATAACCACACACATGCATGTGGATTTGCATGTGATAATGATAATAATAATGATAATGATAATAATAATAATAATAAAAAAAACTTTGATAATAATAATATTAATAATAATAATAATAATAAAACAATAATACCAAAATTGCATTGCATATGCACGTGCATGGTAATAAATTATAAATAATAACGCACGTGCATCTACATTTTCATGTGATGATAATAATAATAAAAGTAGTAGTTGTATTAGTGATAATAGTAGTAGTACCAATGCATCTGATAATAGAATATTGCATGTGTGTTACGTGTGCACGAGCATGGAAATAAATAATAACACACATGCATTTCATTTGCATGTGATGATGATGACAATGATATTAATAATAATAATAACAACGTGTGTGATAATATAATTACACACGTGCATTGAATGTGTGTGTTTATGTATTTGTATGTGCCTTTGCATGTGAATTTTCTTGTGATGATAATAACAATAACAACAACCACAACAAGAAGAACAACTACAATAACAATAATAACAATAAGAATAACAACGTATGTGATAATAAAATAACGTGTGTGCATTGCATGTGCACGTGCATGGTAATAAAAAATAAATAATAATGCATGTGCATGTGCATGAGATGATAATAATAATAATAATAACAATAACAGTAATAATTATAACAATAATAATAACAACAACGCATTAGATAATAGAATAATGCACATGCATTGCATGTGCAGTGCATGATAATAAATAATAACTCATACCACATGTGATGATAATAATAACCATAATAGTAATTTTTATAATAATACCGTATGTGATAATAGAATAACACATATGTATTGAATGTACGCATGTATGGTAATAAATAATAACACACGTGCATTTTCATTTTCATTTGATGATAATAACAATAATTACAATAATAGTAATAATAATAATAATAATAATGCATGTGATAATAGAATAATGTCCGTCCATTGCGTGTGCGGGTGCATGTTAATAAATAATAACAGACGCGCATGTGTATTTGCATGTGATGATAATAATAATAATACTATTAGTAATAATAATAATAATAACATCAACAACAAAATATGCACGTGCATGGAAATAAATAATATATAATAGATAATAAATAATAACGCATGTGCATCTGCATTTGCATGTGACGATAATAATAAAATAATAGTAATAACAATAATGATAATGATAATAATGACAATTATTATAATGATAATAATAACGTGTGTGATAATAGAATAACACACGTCCTAAGAAACCCTAAAAAACCTAACAAACCCTAACAACCACTAATAACCCCTTAGAACCACTAAAAACCCAAATAACACCTCAAACCCACTATTAAACCCTAAAATCCTAATAAACACTAATAAATCATAATAACCTGAAATAAACCTTAAAACCCTATTAGACTCTAATAAATGCTATGAAAACCCTAAAACCCCTAATATAAAATAAAAAACACTATTGAACCATAATAAATCCTAATAATCACTAAAAACTTTAACAACCCGACAAAACAATACAAAACCAGCTAAATAATAGCCTACGAAACAATACAACCTACTAATAAACCCTAGAAAACCCTAATAACCCCATAATAATTCTTAACAAACCCTAACAACCCAAATAAATCGTAACAAATCCTAACAATGCCAAATAAATCATAACAAACTGAAACAAACCATAACAAACCCCTAATAAACTATAATAAACCCTAATAAATCATAATAAACCCTAATAAATTGTAATAAACCCAAAAACATGTTAATAAACCCTAATAATTAAAATAAACACTAAGAAACCCTAATAAATCCTAAATAACCCTAAAAAATGTTTATAAACCTTAGAAAACGCTCTCAATGCCTATAAAAGCCCAGTAAAACCCAAATATACAATAAAAACGCTAATAAACTGTAACAAATCCTCAAGAACAATAATAAACCCTAAAGAACCCTAATAAACCAGAAAAAACCATAATAAACTATAAAGAACACTAAAAAACCCTAAAGAACCCAAAAAATGAAAAAACACATTATATAAACCCTAAAAACCGCTAAAATAACCAAAAAAATCCTAAAAAACACTAAAAGCCCTAACAACCCCTATAAAACCCAAAAAAACAAATAAACCCTTAACCCCCCCCCCAAAAAAAACCATTAAAAACCCATCAAATTCCAGAAAACCATACACACCCGTTAACAACCCTTAAAAACCCTAATAACCAGTACAAACCATAAACAAACGTTAAAACCCTAAAAAGGCAACAAATAGATACATAAACCCAAAAAACGTTAAATAAACCCTAAAAATGCAACATAAACCCTAAATACGCAACATAAACCCAAAAAACACAAGATAAACCCAAAAAATGCAACATAAACACCAAAAGCACTACATAAACCCTAGAACCGTAACATAAACCCTAAACAATGCATCATAAAGATTACAAAATGCTACAAAATACCTAAAAACCCAACATAAACCCTAAAAACACTACATGAACCCTAAAAAAATTACATAAACCCAAATAAATGCAATATAAATGCTACATCACCCCTAAAAACGCTACACAATCCTAGAAAACGCAACATAAACCCTAAAAATGCTATATAAAACCTAAACACTAAACATGCTACATAAACCCTAAAAACATTACATAAACTCTAAAAAATGATACATAAAACCTAAAACTGGTAACTAAACCCTCAAAGTGCTACATAAACACTAAAAATACTACATAAACTTAATCAACGGTACACAAACACTAAAAAATTCTACAAGATCCCTAAAGAGGCTTCAAAACCCTCAAAAATATTAAACCCTAATATACCATAATATAAAAAATTAAACCCTAATAAACTCTTAATAGACTCTAATAATCCCTAAAAATGACTTATAATCCCTAAAAACACTAAGAGACTCAACTCGACCCTAATAAAACCCCTAAAATACCTAATAAACCCAAATAAATGATAATAAAACCTAATAAAACCTAAAAACACATTAAGAAAAACTAAACAACCCTAACCAACCCTAATAGACCCTTATAAACACTAATAAACCATAATAAACCTTAAACAAACACTAAAAATCCCAAATAAACCCTACTCAACCCTAACAAAACTTAACACGCTGTAATGACCCCTAATAAAACCCTACAAAACCCTAATAAGGAAAAACAAACACTTTTATACCATAAAAAATCCCTTGAAACCCTGATAAACTCAAATAAAACCTAACAAACCCTAAAACCCCCTAAAAATCCCTAATAAAAACTAATAAACCATGATAAAACCATGATAAAACCCTAAAAATACCTTCTAAACCCTAATAAACCATGACACACCATAATAAAACCTAATAAACCCAACTAACCCCAATAAACAAAAAAACTCAAACCAACCATTAAAAATCCCTAAAACCCCTAATAAACCATAATAAATTCTAATAAAACCTAATAAACCATAAAAAATGATCCCAAACACTAAAAACATGCTAATAATACCTAAAACGTTCTAAAAACCCCTTATATATTAACAAAAACTAAAAAACACTCATATACCCTAATAAAAACACTAACAAACCCTAGTAAACCCTAAAAATCCCTAACAATCCCTAATAAACACTACTCATCCCTAATAAAACCCTAAAAATACCTACTCAATCCTAATAAACCTTAACACTATAACACCCCGACCCCATTTACCCCGAGTCGGTGCATTATTACGTAACATTAGCATGATCACAAAAGATCAAGTCTCGAAAGACCGATTAGTTTAGTAGCCTTGGAACACTAGATACATTCATAAGTTTTACATTACATCATAAAGTACAAAAAATGACAAAAACATCTTGTCTTCATATCCCCTCATACTATCCCTGTAGGTCATTCATAAAATACTTCTTCTCATCCTGGAAAAATTAAAACTTTGAAAGGCGTGATCTCAGAGGCTCAGTAAGTTTAAAAATATAGCAGAAACATTCATAAATAAATATAAACATTTAAGGAAATGTATAACTAAAAAAAAGCCTTTTAAACTTGAAATTCAGCATAATATGGAAAAATAAAATGAAATAATGCCATTTACGTATTCACATGGATATTCTACTAGTCGAATAATCACATGCAATATCAATAACCACTTTCATAATGACGGAATGTATAATGCCAGACTACCATAAACATGTAGCCAAGGCCTCGTTCCAAGACTACAAATAAGTTTTTGTCTAGGCCTCGTTCCAAGACACTAGTTTGTCTCATGAGACCTACCGATGCATCGAAGAGCTATTACGGGCTCCACTCGTCACTTATTAAGTCCAATTAATTACTCATATGAACTGGTTTAAAAATATCATAAACCATATCATAATTGTATCACGTAAAACATGCATAAATGAAACATAAAATTTCCACATTTCAATCAAAATATATCAATACAACACATTGATATAATAAAAACACTGTCAAAACCATTTTCAATACCAAAATAAAAGAAAATTAAAACTTGGTATATATTTTTTATTTAAAAAAAGTTCTATCTTGTAGAGGAAGCCGAAACTCAAATAATGGTCACGATGGTGGAGAAGTCTTTGTTTCCACATACGTATGACAAATAAAAATTGCCTTTTGTCTTTTAGTAAAAAACATCATCAAAAAAATATTCCATTTGAATAAACATAAAAGTCAAAGGGGTTTATACACCGTATAAAATAAAGTTGTGTATAAAACAAAATATTCCTCAATGAAAGGAGATTGAGACGAAGTCCCTTACCTCATGTCTGACTTGACTCGATCATTATTTAACCTCCTGAATGATAAACTAGAGTTAATTTATACTCTCTTAAGAACCTTTTTCAAGTTCATTATTCCTTTTATATCACTTATTACCATGTTATTAACATTATGTAATTATTTTAGTTAACAATGGTCGTTTTGTCGATCTATGGTACTTGAGTCAAAAATAAACTTCTTATAATTACATGTCGTTCATGTGAAAAAATAACCATTATATCCAGAATTATATTCACTATGTAGATATCATATATATCATATATATCCAGTATATATATTCATTTATAATATTACATAACATTTAGAGTTAAGAAATGAAATGCACCGTTCATGGAGACGGTAAGCCGTACATACACATCAACTCTACTTTCATTTCTATTTAATATTTAATGGAATGAGATCATAATGATATAAAGGTGTATTATAATTCCAGTATAATATAATATATAATATAATTTAATCCACCCTTTACACGTCCCACATATGGCATTAACGATTCAAATCACATTGAGGAGGCGGTAGTCCGCACTTCCTAAAATGAAATTATCGCGTTTACCCCTAATGGAAATCATAAAGGTATGCCATAAATGAAAAATACAAAAGCATAAGGAAAACATAAAAATAATACATATCATATATAAATATAGTGACATCTTAATGGCCACCATCAGATGTGATAAAAGAAGATTGAACAATCATCGTTTCGTGAGGCAGTAATTCGCCACCCACAGAAACAATATGTTATTTAACCATTAGACGAAGGTTTGTGTAAGTGTAAATAAAATCATTCTCATAACATCATCCTATTATATTGAAGATACTGGTGTTGTTACAAAATAAATGAATAAAATGATTTTAAGGGGTTGGAGAACCAAAATAAAACAAAAGAACATTAGAGAAGACATTACCTTAAAATCCGGTAACTCTTTTTTGATTTGAGCCAAAGGCTTCCATGGGAAGAATTCTTCCAAAATTGAGGCTTATATGATAAAGAGAGGGAAGTTGAAAGAGTATTTTGGAAGAGTTTGGGCGAGCCAAATGGCTTTTATGGTGTGAATAATGTTGTAGAGGCGGGGGCCTTTTATAAGAGGAGAGGAGGGGCACTCTTGGAATGTCATGAAATGTTACATTATTATGAAGTGATTTTAGGATTTCAAAGGTCCCACAATTATATATTTCTAGTATAAGGTGATAAGGGTTAGAAATATACTCATCCAATATTTTTTTGAAAAGTTTATGTCTTAGATTTTACATTATCTTTTTATCTTATTTAAATCGTTAATTAATGAGGTAATTGCTGCATCATCATGGTGTCATAAAATATTTAATTTATTTAATGTGTAAAAATTATGAAAAAAATATAATGATGTAGGAAATATTTTTATCTTTACAATTAATATTTATAGTATATAATTTAACTTATATAACCCTATGTAATAATTGTTTTAGTAAAACAACACATGTTTGTGACAATTTTATTTTTACTTTAAATAAAATGTTATTACTGTCATTTTCTAACCCAAGTGGCACCATGGGGTCCCCAAGTTGACCCATGGATTGTATTGGTCTTACATGAATCATAAAATAAGGGTAGGACAAGTGTCAAGATATTTTCATATTTTTATAATATCATTTTCACCTTAAATTTCACTAATTACCTTTAATCGCTATTAATAAAACTTAAAAGTTACTATTCAACAAAAATTATTTTCATCTCATTGAACAAAATTTTTCTTCCTAATGACAACCATGTATGTAGGATTTTTGAAATTCAATACATAGAAGTGGTAATGTTTCATTTACACGAAAAATTAGTTTTTAAACTACCACTTAGTGGTTTCACTATTCATCGAAAATTGATGTTTTTCAGAAACATACCAAAAATTAACCCTAAGATATAATTTATATTCTGAATTCGAAAATGATTTCCATTTTACAAAATTACAAACATATAAGTTTCATTAATTAATTTTATAATTAATTCCCGTTGTCAAAACAAATAGCATGTTTTTAAGAAACAATATCAATCAAAAGATTGACAATTGTTTATGTCCAATTTCATAGTGAAATTACTTCTAATGACAACCATTGGCTAAAATGGTAAAATTATATTCTAATTATACTTTAAAAACACCCAATAGTATAATTTATCACTATAAATTATTTTCATTAAAAAAGTTGTTTTTAAGGATTTTTTTTACTGTTCATAGAAAATTGGATGTTTTTCAGAAAAATACCTAAAATTCATCCTAGGATATAATTGATATTATGAATCCAAAAATGAATTCCATTTTGAAATATAAAATTTATATAATTTCAAAAAGTGGGTATTACTATTCATAACGGCTACATTGATTGGTTGCGGTGTGTTAGAACTCAAAGTTGCGTACAACACACGCTGCTCTATTATTCAAAGAGAAGCATACCATGGAAGCATGGGGTGTTACATTCTCCCATCCTTCAATAAATTTCATCCTCGCAATTTGAAAACGTTCTTTGAAAATAAAAGGTTGAAAATAGAAACTACCTTTGTGGAAAACCCACATCGAAAATAAGGTTAATAAAAATTATCCTTAATAAGAGGGAAAGGGAAATGAAAAAGTCACCACCAAATTATGATCTCGATTAAGAGAACATTGGTGGAAATTAGAGACATATAATTGGAGGAAAAACTTAAATATTTGTAGGGAGTGATTGAGGTCATCAATCACAAACAAGTGTAAAATTGAGGGCCTCAAAGCCTTCAATCTATGGTGATTTAAAATATCATCAGTTCAACAAAACATAAGGTATTAGGATAATTTTTTTTTAATATCCATTTCCTAAAGTTTAGGAATTAATTTATTCATAGAATAAGAGATAGGTATAAATATATATATGCTTGACAAGTAGAGTTTCAACCTTCAACTAATTTCTATCAAAAACTCATCTTTCACTCAAAAAGACAATAGAACTCAAAATATTATATTTATCCTAATCGTACAAGGTTCAAAATATTAAAACATACCATTTAGATTAGTAAAACTATTATGTAATAACTAGGGACTTCCTGTAGGATAGTGTTAGGTAATAAAGGTCGGCCGCACCATGGTTGTGGGTTCGATTCCTACATCTTTGTCCGACGCGATGGGTTATCCCCCAACCTGCAGGATGTCTCTTTTCTAAAACTATATTATTATAATATTCCAAAAATAATCTTCAAAAATGTTTTAACCCTAAACAATACTATCCAATGTTCATCATAATCCATTCCAACCTTTATAGTTATCCAAAATACCTCTATCCAGACTTTCTCTAAAAGGTCACTAAATTCCAAAATCAATTGTAACATTAGATTCCCCAAACAAAGTAATATTTATCTTATTGTCACGTACTAAAAATATGATTACCTTCATCCTATTAAAAACTTAATGAGAATAAAAAGTACTATAGTAAAATCCTTATATATATCACATTATTCTTATAACCACAATATAATCCTTGAGTCCAAAAGCACCAATATATTAATTATTCCACTTCAACTGCAGTAACAGCAGAAGATTTGCCTTGATCCCTTAGCCTTTTCTGAGGTAAGTTTCCCTAAATATTAGGAAATTCAATTGCATAATTCCCCATTTCCCTACAATTGTAGCATTCAACATTGATAGCCTCTTTCTTTCCATTGCAATCACGAGCCTGGTGACCTTTTTCTCCACATTTATAACAAACTCACATTCATTTTAGGCAAGTACTGAGGTGATTCTTCCCACAATTATCGCATAGTGGAAAAATCCTTCTTTCCATTTTTCCCTTTATCTTTCTATTGTTCCACCGTTCTCTTCTTCTCTTGCTTTACTTTATTGTCATAAGATTTAGAGAATTCATTTTCTGTCTGGATAGCACATGAGAAAATATCTTCGTACAACAAGAAAGATTGTGAGACTAAGGCTCGACCGAGAAACTGTTTTAACCCATCAAATAAACGATCAATCTTACTTCTTGGGTTATGTATATAATCTGCTGCAAGCCTCGCTAAACTTGTAAAGTTAGCCTCATACTTTATGACATTCTCCTCCTCCATTTTTCTCAGACTCAGAAAATGTCTTTCCATATCTGCTCGATTATCATGTAGAAAGTATTTTTCTATGAAAATTTCCTTAAACTCACTCCATTCCATATTTGAAACTTCTTCATCTTCCTTTGTGTTTTGAATCAGCGACCACCATTGATCGGCATCTCCAGTGAGGCGGTAAACTGCCATGATAACCTTTTCCCTTTCACTAATCCCCAAATCCGGAAATATTTTCTCTAGGGAACTTATCCATTGCTCAACTACTATGGGATTTGTACTCCCATTGAATGTTTGTGGTTGTTTCCTCTTGAAGCAATCTAACATTGATCCTCTATGTTGTGGATCAGGGTGCTCCATATGAGTAAGGTTATTATTCATAACCTCAGTGAGTTGTCCCATTATGGTGATTATCTAATCAGCACCAGTTGCATCACCAGATCCACTATAATTATCCTGAGCAGGAGGGCAGACCCTACATGGAGTGTGTGCATTGATACGGTTTCCATTCCTTCCACTAGGTTCCACTTCTAAACAATGGTATAAACTAGTTCAGTTTATGAATCAAAATACATAATTCCACACGCGTAAAACACTTAAAATAATTTGAACTATTTATGGATATAATCCACAATCATAAAAATGTTTTCTTTGAGGAAGTATATACTCATAAACCCTTCACAGTGGTTTGTAACGAAAATGAGAATTGTCCTAAGAGTATCCCCTAGGAGTGTCGTAACCAAGGGTGCAGCAAGGCCTGTTGTCGTGCACCAATTCTTGTTTGAGTCTAGCTCAAAATGGTGTTTTCAGGTTTTACCCCTAGGTACATCTGTGCCAGAGCCTCCTCTACCTGCTCGTATCCAGATAGAGATGTATTTCTTGGAAAACTCACAAAATCTCTATGATACCAAAATTATAGGATGTACTTCTATACTAATCCTCAGAGTCTATCATAGGGATATGTGCTCTAATCAGAGTTTATCTAAATCTAGCTTCCAAGGTTAGTACTAAACTGCCTCTAATACCAACTCTAACACCCCGACCCCAGTAACCCAGAGTCTGTGCATTATTACGTAACATTGGCATGATCACAAAAGATCAAGTCTCCAAATACTGATTAGTTTAGTAGCGTTGGAACACTAGATACATTCATAAGTCTTACATTACATCATAAAGTAAAAAAAACTACAACAAATCTTGTCTTCATATCCCCTCATACTATCCCTGTAGGTCATTCATAAAATACTTCTTCACATCCTGGTAAAATTATAACATTGAAAGGGGTGATCTCAGATGCTCAGAAAGGATAACAATATAGCGGAAACTTTCTTAAATAAACATAAAAATTTAAGGCAATGTATAACTGAAACAAAAGCCTTTTAAACATGAAATTCAGAATAATATGGAAAAATAAAATGAAATAATTCCATTTACTTTTTCACATGGATATTATACTAGTCTAATAATCACATGAAATATAAATAACCACTTTCATAATGATGGAATGCATAATGCCAGACTATCATAACCATGTAGCCAAGGCCTCGTTCCAGGGCTACAAATAAGATTTTTTCAAGGCCTCCTGCCAAGACACTAGTTTGTCTCATTAGACCTACAGATGCATCGAGGAACTATAGAGGGCTCCAACCATCACTTATTAAGTCCAATGCATTCCTCATATGAACATGTTTAAACATATCTTAAACCATAACATAATCGTATCACGTAAAAAATGCATAAAGGAAACATAAAATTTCCACATTTCAATCATAAGATATCTATAAAACACATTGATATAACATAAACACTGTCAAAACCATTTTCAATACCAAAATAAAAGAAAATTAAAACATGGTATTTTTTTATTTTAAAAAATGTTATAGCTTGTAGAGGAAGCCGAAACTCAAATAATGGTCACGGCGGCGGAGAAGTCGTTGTCGCCCCATACGTACGAAAAATAAACATTCCATTTTTTCATTTAGTAAAACGCTTCGTATAAAAACGATTCCTTTTGAATAAATGTAAAATTCAAAAAGGTTTATACACCATATAAAAGAAAGTTGTGTATAAAACAAAATATGCCTCAATGAAAGGAGATTGAGACGAAGTCCCTTACCTCGTGTCTGACTTGACTCAATCGTTCTTTAACCTCCTGAAAAATAAACTAGAGTTAATATCTACTTGATTAAGAACCTTTTTCAAGTTCATTATTCCTTTTATATCACTTTTTACCATGTTATTAACATTATGTAATTATTTTAGTAAACAACGGTCATTTTTTCAATTTTTGGTACTTGATTCAAAAATAAACTTAATATAATTACAAGTTGTTCATGTCGAAAAATATCCATTATATCCAGAATTATATTTATTATGTAGATATCAAATATATCATATATATCAAGTATATATATGCATTTATAATATTACAAAACATTCAGAGGTAAGAAATGAAATGCACCGTTCATGGAGACGGTAAGCCGTACGTACGCATGAATGCTACATTCATTTCTATTTCGTATTTAATGGAATGAGATCATAATTATATAAAGTTGTATTATAATTCTAGTATAATATCATATATAATATCATTTAATCTATCCTTTACACGTCCCACATATGGCATTAATGATTCAAATCACTTTGAGGGGGCGGTAGTCCGCACTTCCTAAAATGAAATTATCACATTTACCCATAATGGAAATTAAAAAGGTATGCCATAAATGAAAAATAAAGAAGCATAAGGAAAACATAAACATAATATATATCATATATAAATATAGTGACATCTTAATGGACACCATGAGAGGTGTTAAAATAAGATTAAACAATCATCGTTTCGTGTGGCAGTAATTCGCCACCCACAGAAACAGTATGTTCTTTAACCATTAGACGATGGTGTGTGTAAGTGTAATTCAAATAATTCTCATAAAAACATCCTAGTATATTGGAGATACTGGTGTTGTTACAAAATAAAGGAATAAAAAGTGTTTAAGGTATTGGAGAAGCAAAATAAAACAAACGAACATAATAGAAGACATTACCTTAAAATCGGGTAACTCTTTTTGATTTGAACCAAAGGAATGCTTGGGAAGACTTCAGCCCAATTTGGGTCTTCTAGGAGTAAGATAGTGAGGTTGAGAGAGTATTTGGGAAGAGTATGGCCGAGCCAAATGGCTTTGATGGTGTGAATAAGGTGGTAGAGTTGGGGGCCTTTTATAAGAGGAGAGGAGGGGCACTCTTGGAATGTCATTAAATGTTACATTATTATATAGTGATTTTCAGATTTAAAAGGTCCCAAAATTATATATTTAGAATATATGGTGATAAGGGTTCTAAATATACTCATCCAATAGGTTTTTGACAAGTTTATGTCTTAGATTTTACATTATCTTTTCATCTTATTTAAATCGTGAATTAATGAGGTAATCACTGCATCATCATGGTGTCATAAAAATTTAATTTATTTCATGTCTAAAAATTATAAAAAAAATATAATGATGTATTAAATATTTTTATCTTTCCAATGAATATTTATATTTGGGATGTTAACTTATATAACCCCATTTAATAATTGTTTTAGTAAAACAATACAAGTTAGTGAAAATTTTATTTTTCCATTAAATAAAAAATTATTAATGTCATTTTCTTACCCAAGTGGCTCCATTGGGTCCCCAAGTTGACCCATGGATTTATAAAACTTAAAAATTAAAAGTTATCATTTTTACCTAAAATTTCACTCATTACCTTTAATCGTGATTAATAAAACTTAAAATTTACTATTCACAAAAAAAATTATTTTCATCTCATTGAACCATATTTTTCATTCTAATGACAACCATGTATGTAAAGTTTTTGATATTCAATACACAGAAGTGGTGATGTTTCATTTACACGAAAAATTAGTTTTTAAACTACCACTTAGTGGTTTCACTATTCATCGAAAATTGATGTTTTTCAGAAAAATACCAAAAATTCACCCTAAGAAATTATTGATATTATGAATTAAAAAATGGTGTATATTTTAAAAAATTCCAAACATATAAGTTGCATTAATTAATTTTATAATTAATTCCTGTTGTCAAAACAAATAGCGTGTTTTTAAGAAATAATATCAATCAAAAGGTTGATAATTGTTTATGTCCAATTTCAAAGTGAAATTAATTCTAATGACCACCATTGGATAAAAGGGTAAAATTATATTCTAATTATACTTTAAACCACTCAAAAGTATAATTTATCACTATAAAGTTTTTTTGATTAAAAAAGTTTTTTTATGTATTTTTTACTATTCATAGAAAATTGGAAGTGTTTCAGAAAAACACCAAAAATTCACCATATGCTATAATTGATATTCCGAATCCAAAAATGAAGTCAATATTTTAATATAAAATTTATATAATTTCAAAAATTCAGTATTAATATTCATAACGGCTACATTTATTGGTCGCGGTGTGTCAGAACTCGAAGTTGCGTACAACACACGCTGCTCTTTTATTCAAAGAAAAGCATACCATGGAAGCTTGGGGTGTTACAAACACACTATAATAAACCATAATAAAACCCACTAAACCCTAAGAAATGCAAAAATACCATTAAAAATCCCTAAAACCCCTAATAAATGCTAATAAAACCTAACAAATCTTAAAAGAACTAATAAACCCTAATAAACCCAAAATACCCTAATACACCCTCTTATAAATTAATAATCCATAATGAACTATAATAAACCCTAATAAATCCTAAACATACCCAAATATACCATAATATACCATAATATACCCTAATAAACTAAACTCAATCCTAATAATACTCTAAAAATACCTGATAAACCCTAATAAACCTTAACACACCATTATAAACCCTAATAAAATCCAAATAACCCCCACCAAACCCTAAAAATGCTAATATACCAATAAAAACTCTAAAACCTTAAAACCCATAATTAATGTTAATAACACCTAAAAATTATAAAATATGATAGTAAACCCTAAAAATTCCTCAAATAATAATAATTGTAATAACGCACGTGCATGTGAATATGGATGTGCATGGTTTAATAATAAATCAAAACTCACTTGCATGTGCATATTCCCGCACATTAGCATGTGAATGATAATAAATAATAAATAATAAATAATAATGCATGTGAATAACATGTGTATGAGCATGTGCATGTGAATGATAATAAATAATAAATAATAACCCACATCTAAGTGCATGTGCATGTGCATGGTAATAAACAATAAATAATAACCAAGTCCACATGAATGTGCATTTCCATGTGAATGATAATAAATAATAAATAATAACACATGTGATAATTGAATAATGCACGTGCATTGTGTGTGCACATTTCTGAGAGTAAATAATAATAACACATGTGATAATTGAATAACGCAAGTGCATTGCATTTGAATGTGCATGATAATAAATAATATATAAAAACGCACGTGCATGTGCATTTACATGTAATGATAATGACGCATGCACATGCATGGTAAAAAATAATAAATAACAACGCACGTGCATGTGCATTTGTATTTGATGATACAAAAAATAATAATAATAATAATAAAAATAATAATTATAATAGATTAACACAAGTTCATTTCATGTGCACATGCATAGTAGTAAATAATAAATTAATAAAAATAAATAAGAATTCATATGCATGTGCATGTGCGTTTACATTTGATGATAAAAATAATAATAGCAATAATAACAATAATATTAATAATAACAACGCATGTGATAATAGAATAATGCACGTGCATTGAATGTGCGTGTATGTGCATTAACATGTGCCTTTGCATGTGATGATAATAACAACAACAACACCAACTACAACAACAACAACCACAATAATAATAATAAAAATAATAATAACAATGAATGTGATAATAACATAATATGTGTGCATTGTTTGGGCACATGCATGGTAATAAAAATATAATAATAACGCACGTGAATGTTCATGTGCATGTGGAGGGGTTGATGATAATAATAATAATAACAACAATAATAATAAGTTATAGTGTTTTGAAAAAACAGCAGACAAGACAAAAATGATTGAAATAAGGTCTCAAAAAACCTAACAAATCATAGAGTCATTTAAAAAGGCATTAATTCTTCTTTGGGTGTCCATTTCCGCTCCGTGAATAGTCAAAATGAATCTCAAGGAACGAACTATGATAAAAACAAGTGCCAGAGGCTGAACAGACACACATATCAGAGTTATTTCCATTTTTAGTAAAATTTGATAGGGATCTGTACACGGAAATGGAGTTTTGGAGTCCTTATGATGGGTTTACTGGATTTTAGGGTCTCAAACATGACTTTGAATATGTTAAATTCATCTTTATGGGTAGATCTCTTCACAAATTTTTATTTGATAAGTGGTAGAGCTCAAACGGACAACCGGAACGAAAGTTATGGTCATTTGAAGTTTGACTTTTTTTTGGAGTGTTATAACTAATATATCTTATATTTATTTAATCTTATCATAGATTCTACTAAACTTGGTCCTCAATCGTCTCACGAGCTTTGATTTGACTGGTCACAACGCTCAAACGGACACCCGAAGGAGAAGTTATGCCTATTTTAGTGAGTTGTGGGTTTCTTAGGTTTTTAGGTGCTCTGAGAGTTGCTCAATTTAAAACGACAATAACTTATTCTATGTTTGTTAATTTTGGATCTAACACATATCAAATCAAAATATTGTGAAATGATAGAGACATTGGTAACCACTAGAACCCCTTTTGACATTCTTCAACCCCCAAAAAGACCCAAATCCATTTGGATGGTCCAAAGATTGGCTTTTGGTGTCCGTTTTGCAATAACATCTTCTATGGGTATCTGTTTTGCCTCTACCACATATAAAATCGAATCTTGAGACTATACCTACACTCCTATAACAACCGAAGCCCCTTCTCACATCCGTGAATGCACAAAAAGATACTTAATCCCTTCAAAAACCATAACTTCTACTCCGGGAGGCCGTTTTACCTCTACAATATATCAAATCGATGTTTTCGACTAGATCTGCACATCTGTGACCAATAGGAACACCTTATCAAGTTCTTAATGTCCCAAAAGATCCGTAATTCCTTCAAATGTCCATAACATCTACTATGGGTGTCTGTTTCACCTCTACCACCTATCAAATTGAATCTTACGACTAGCTCTACACATCTGTGACAACCATGAATAACTAAATAACCCTAACAAACCATGAAAAACACCATAAATACTAACAACCATTAAAAACAATGCAAACCCCTAACAAAACCTAACAAACCTTAAAAAATACAAAGAAACCCTCACAAACCCTATCAAACCCATACAAACCCTAACAAACCCCAAATACTCTAAAAACATAACAAACTGTGAAAAACCCTTACAAAACCCTAATCAAACCTAAGAAACACTAACACACCCATAGAAACCCTAACAAACCCTTAGAAACCCTAACACACCCATAGATACCCCAGCACACCCTTAGAAACCCCAACACACTCACCGAAACCCTAACCCAACCTTAGAAACTATTAGAAACTACACCACACCCTTAGAAACACTAACCCACCCATAAAAACCCTAACCCACCCTTAGAAACCCTAACACACCCTTAGAAACCCTTACAAAACCTTAGACACCCTAAATCACTCTAATAAGAAATAATAAATCTTAAAAAAACCTAAAAACCAATAATAAACCATAATAAACCCAAATAAACCCTAAAGCACACTACTAAATCCAAATAAACACTAATAAATCGTAATAAATCCTAAAAACCCTATTAGACCCCAATCAAAGCTACAAAATACCTAAAAACCCAAATATACAAAAAAATGCTACTAAACCATTAAAAATGCTAATATTCACAAAAACCCCTAACAAACCTGACAAAACCCGACAATACCCAACAAACGCTAAAATAACCCTAACAAAGTATAAAAAATCCAAACACACCCATAAATCCTAAAAAATGCATAAAACCCTAAACAACTAAAAAAATTGTAACAAACCCTAAGAACCCTAAATAAACTTAAAAACCCCCCAACAACCACTAATAACCACTAAGTACCACAAATAAAACCTAATAACCTAGAAAACCCACTATTAAACCCTAAAAATCCTAATAAACACTAAAAAATCGTAAAAACATGTAATAAACCCTAACAAACTCAATTAGACCCTAACAAACAATACAAAATCCCTAAAATCCGAAACATACAATAAAAAACTCTATTAAACCATAATAAACCCTAATGATAACTACAAACCCAAACAAACCCGGCAAAACACTACAAAAATCTCCAAATAATAGCCTACAAAACCCTAAAACCCACTAATAAACCCTAAAAACCCTAAGAAACCCAAATAAACCCTTAAAATCATATTAAACCCTAATAAATCATAATAAACCCAAATACACATTACTAAATCCTAATAAATAAAATAAACCCTAATAAATCCTAAATAAGCATAAAAAGGTTGATAAACCCTTGAAAAAACTATTAATGCCTACAAATGCCCAATAAAACCCTAGTATATAATAAAATACACTAATAAACTATTACAAATCCTAAGAATCACTTATAAACCCTAAAGAACCCTAATAAACCCTAAAGAACCATATTAAACATTAAAGAACACTAAAAAATCCTAAAGAACCCAAAAAACGCTAAAACACATTATATATATCCAAAAACTCATTACAATACCCAAACAAACCCTAAAACACACTAAAAACCATAACAACCCCTATCAATCCCAAAAAAATTTAAACCCATAACCCCCCCCCCTCAAACCATTAAAAAGCCACCAGATACCATAAAAACCCTTAAACACCCATTGGCATCCCTTAAAAACCCAAAAAACACTACAAACCATAAACAACCATTAAAAACCTAAAAAAGGATTCAAATAGATACATAGACCCTAAAAACATTACATAAACCCTAAAATCACTACATGAACCCTAGAACTGTCACATAAACCCTAAAAAACACAACATAAACCCTAAAAAATGCAACATAAACATTAAAAAACGCTACATAAAACCTAAAAATACAATATAAACCCTAAAAACACTACATGAACCCTAAAAACGTTACATAAACCCTAAAAAATTCAACATAAACGCTACATCACCCCTAAAAACACTACATAAACCCAAAAAAACGCAACATAAACCCTAAAAAATGATACATAAATACTAAAACTCCTAACTAAAACCTAAAAATGATACATAAACACTAAAAATGCTATAAAAACTCAAACAATGCTAGAAAAACCATAAAAATGCTACAAAAACTCTAAAAACGCTTCAATACCCTCAAAAATATTAAACCCTATGTACCATAATTTATAAAATTAAACCCTAATAAACCCCTAAAGAAACACTAAAGGAACTAAAAATGCCACATAAACCCTAACAATTGCTACAAAAAAACAAATAATGCTTCAAAACACACAAAACACAACAAAAACTCAAAAAATGCTAAAATAACCCTAACAAAGCATAAAAAATCCAAACACACCCATAAATCCCATAAAACGCAAGAAACCTCAAACACCTCAAACAAACCGTAACAAACCCTAAAAACCCTAACAAAACCTTACAAAGCCTAACAACCACTAATAACCCCTAAGAACCACTAATAAACCCAAATAACCCCTAAAACCCACTATTAAACCCTAAAAACCCTAATAAACACTAATAGATCATAATAACCTATAATAAACCATATCAAACTCTATTAGACACAAATAAATGCTAAAAAAGCCCTAAAACCCCTAATATTCAATAAAAACACTATTAAACCATAATAAACCCTAATAATTACCCTAACAGACCCGACAAAACGCTACAAAAACCTCCAAATAATAGCCTATAAAAACCTACAATCCACTAATAAACCCTTAAAAACCCTAATAACCCCAAAATAAATCATAACAAACCCTAACAACCCTAAATAAATGGTAACAAATCCTAACAACGCCAAATAAATTGTAACAAACTGAAACAAATCATAACAAACCACTAATAAACCGCAATAAACCCTAATAAATCATACTAAACCCTAATAAATTGTAATAAACCCAAATATAAATTACTAAACCCTATGAAATAAAATAAACCTTACTAAACCCTAATAAATCCTAAATAACCCTAAAAGGGTTGATAAACCCTAGAAAAATCTATTAATGCCTACAAAAGCCCAATAAAACGCTAATAAACTGTAAAAAATCCTAATGAACACTAATAAACCCTAAAGAACCCTAATAAACCCTAGAGAACCATATTAATCTCTAAAGAACACTAAAAACACCAAAGAACCCAAAAAATGCTAAAACACATTATATAAACCCTAAAAACCAAAACAATTCCCAAACAAAACCTAAAACACACTAAAAAGCCTAAAAACACCTGTCAATCCCAAATAAAACAAATAAAGCCATAAACCCCCCCCCCCCAAACCATTAAAAAGCCATTAGATACCATAAAAAACCATAAACACCTGTTAACAAACCTTAAAAACCCTAAAAACAGTACAAACCATAAACAACCACTAAAACCCTAAAAAAGGATTCAAATAGATACATAAACCATAAAAACATTACGTAAACCCTAAAAAATGCAACAAAAACCCTAAAAACGCAACATAATTAAAAAAATGCAACATAAAACCAAAAAATGATACAAAAACCCTAAAAGCACTACATAAAACCTAGAAATGTAACAAAAACCCAAAAAAACACAACAAAAACCCTAAAAACACAACATAAACATTAAAAACGCTACATAAAACCTAAAAACACAAGATAAACCCTAAAAACACTCTATGAAACCTAAAAACGTTACATAAACCCTAAAAATGCTACATCACACCTAAAAACGCTACATAACCCAAGAAAACGCACCGTAAACCCTAAAATATGCTACATAAAACCTAAACCCTAAACACGCTACATAAACCCTAAAAAAGTTACAAAAACCCTAAAAATGATACGTACAATCTAAAACCGCTAACTAAAACCTAAAAACGCTACATAAACACTAAAAATGCTACATAAACTCAAACAACGCTACACAAACCCTAAAAAAATGCTACCAAAACCCTAAAGACGCTTAAAAAACCTCAAAAATATTAAACCCTAATATAACATATCATAAAAAATTAAACCCTAATAAACCCATAATAAACTCTAATTATTCCGAAAAACACCTTATAATCCCTAAAATCCTAAGAAACTCTACTCAAGCCAAATAAAACCACCAAAATACCTAATAAATCCTAATAAATGAACCCTAAAACCCTACAAAACCCTAACCAACCCAAATAAAAATTAATAAACACTAATAAATCCTAATAAACCCCAAACAAACCCTAAAAAGCCCTAATAAACCCTAAATAAACCCAAATAAACCCTTATTAACCGTAACAAACCTTAACACACCATAATAACCCCTAATAAAACCCTACAAAACCCTAATAAAGAAAAAATTCTAGTGTACCCTAAAATATCCCTAGAAACCCTGATAAACTCAAATATAAGCTAATAAATCCTAAAAACGCTCACAAACAATAAAAAAACGTTCACAAAAAATAAAAACGTGCTATATTACTTAAAAAGACCTAAAAACACTAATATAACCTAATAATGACAAAAAAATGCTAATATACCTTAAAAATACCTAGAAACCATAATAAACCTTAATAAACTCTAATATATCCAAAGAAACCCTAAAACGCTCACAAACAAAAACAAAATGCTCACCAACAATAGAAACACACTATATTATCTAAAAAGACCTAATAAATACTAATATAACCCAATAAAACAAAACAACAAATAAGCCCCTAGTAAAACCTAATAAACGGTAAAAATCGATAATAAACCATAATAAAAACGAATAAACCCTAATAAAACCCTAATAAAACCCTAAAAATACCTTCTCAACCATAATAAACCTTGACACACCCTAACAAAACCTAAAAACCCCAACTAAACCCCAATAATAAAAAAATGCAAACAAACCATTAAAAAGATCTAGAAACCCTAATAAACAATAATAAATTCAAATATAAGGCTAATAAACCATTAATAATGCTCCCAAACACTAAAAACGCGTTAATAAAACATAAAAAGTCATAACAACCCCTATTATATATTTACAAAAACTAAAAAACACTCATATACCCAAATAAAAACCCTGACAAACACTAGTAAACCCTAAAAATCACTAAAAAACCCTAATAAACTGTACTCAACCCAAATAAACCCTAATAAAACCTTAAAGATACCAACTCAACCCTAATAAAACCCTAAAAATACCTACTCAAAACTAATAAACCATAATAAACCTTAAAAAACAGAAATAAATCATTAAAAAGCCCTAAAACCCCTAATAAATGCTAATAAAACCTAACAAAGCATAAAAGCGCTAATAAACCCGAATAAACACTACTAAACACTAAAAACCATAATATTCCATCTTAAAAAATTAATAAACCATAATGAACCATAATGAACCATAATAAACCCTAATAAATCCTAAACATACCCTAATATACCATAATATACCTTAATATACCCTAATAAACCCAACTCAATCCTAAAAATCGCTAAAAATACTTAATAAACCCTAATAACCCTTGACACACCATAATAAACCCTAATAAAATCCAAATAACCCCCACCAGACACAAAAAACGCTAGTATACCATTAAAAACCCTAAAACCCTAACAAACAATAATAAATGTTAATAACCCCTAAAAATCCTAAAAAATGATAGTAAACCCTAAAAATACCTCTATTAACAATAGAAGTAATAACGCACACGCATGTGCATATGCATGTGCCTGGTTTAAATAATAAATCATAATGCACATGCATGTACATATGCAGTTGCATTTTCATGCGAATGATAATAAATAATAACGCATGTGAATTGAATGTGTATGTGCATGTTCATGTGAATGATAAAAAGTAATAAATAATAACGCTCATCCAAGTGCATGTGCATGTGCATGTGCATGTTCGTGTACATGTGCATGGTAATAAACAATAAATAATAACACATTCCTCATGAATGTGCATTTTCACATGAATGATAATAAATAATAAATAAAAACATGTGTGATAATAGAATAATGCAAGTGTATTGCGTGGGCACATGCATGAGAAGAAATAATAATAACACATGTAATAATAGAATAATTCAAGTGCATTGCATTTTCATGTGCATGGAAATAAATAATTTATAATAACGCACACGTATGTGCATTTACATGTAATGATAATGATAATGACACATGCACGTGCATGGTAATAAATAATAAATAACAACGCACGTGCCTGTGCATTTGTATTTGATGATACAAATAACAATAACAATATTAATAATAATGATAGAATAACGCAAGTGCATTGCATGTGCACGTGCATATTAGTAACTAATAAATATATAATATTAAATAAGAACAAATATTCATGTGCATGTGCATTTACATTTGATAATAATATTAATAATACTAATTGTAGTAATAATAATAATAATAATGTATGCACGTGCATGGTAATAAATAATAAATAACCACACACATGCATGTGGATTTTCATGTGATAATGATAATAATAATGATAATGATAATAATAATAATAATAATAAAAATTGTGATCATAATAATAAGAGAAAAAACAATAATACAAAAAGTGCATTGCATATGCATGTGCGTGGTAATAAATTATAAATAATAGCGTACGTGCATCTACATTTTCATGTGATGATAATTATAATAAAATTAGTAGTTGTAGTAGTGATAATATTAGTAGTACCAATGCATGTGATAATAGAATACTGCATGTGCATTACGTGTGCACGAGCATGGTAATAAATAATAACACACATACATTTCATTTGCATGTGATGATGATGAAGATGATAATAATAATAATAATAACAACACGTGTGATAATAGAATTACACACGTGCATTGAATGTGTGTGTTTATATATTTGTATGTGCCTTTGCATGTGAATTTACATGTGATGATAATAACAATAACAACAACAACAACAAAAACAACAACCACAAAAATAATAATAACAATAATAATAACAACGTATGTGATAATAAAATAACATGTGTGCATTGCATGTGCACGTGCATGGTAATAAAAAATAAATAATCATTCATGTGCATGTGCATGGGATGATAATAATAATAATAATAATAATAATAATAATAATAATAATAATAACAATAATAATAACAACAACACATGAGATAATAGAATAACGCACGTGCATTGCATGTGCAGTTCATGATAATAAATAATAACTCATAGCACATGTGATGATAATAATAACCATAATAGTAATATTAATAATAATACCGTAAGTGATAATAGAATAACGCACATGTATTGAATGTACACATGTATGGTAATAAATAATAACACGTGTGCATTTGCGTTTTCATTTGATGATAATAACAATAATTACAATAATAGTAATAATAATAATAATAATGTATGTGATAATAGAATAATGTTCGTGCATTGCGTGTGCGGGTGCATGGTAATAAATAATAACAGACGCACATGTGTATTTTCATGTGATGATAATAATAATAATACTATTAGTACTAATAATAATAATAACATCAACAACAAAATATGCACGTGCATGGAAATAAATGATATATAATAGACAATAAATAATAACGCACGTGCATCTGCATTTGCATGTGATGATAATAATAAAATAATAGTAATAACAATAATGATAATGATAATAATGACAATGATAATAATTATAATAATAACGTGTGTGATAATAGAATAACACACATCCTAACAAACCCTAAAAAAACCTAACAAACCCTAACAACCACTAAAAACCCCTTAGAACCACTAATAAACCCAAATAACACCTCAAACCCACTATTAAACCCTAAAACCCTAATAAACACTAATAAATCATAATAACCTGAAATAAACCTTAAAAACTCTATTAGACTCTAATAAATGCTACGAAAACACTAAAACCCCCAATATAAAATAAAAAACACTTTTGAACCATAATAAATCCTAATAATCACTAAAAACTCTAACAAACCCGACAAACCACCACAAAACCAGCCAAATAATAGCCTACAAAACAATGCAACCTACTAATAAACCCTAATAACCCTAATAACCCCATAATAAATCGTAACAAACCCTAACAACCCAAATAAATCATAACAAATCCTAACAACGCCAAATAAATCATAACAAACTGAAACAACCCATAACAAACCCCTAATAAACTGTAATAAATCCTAAAAAATCATAATAAACCCTAATAAATTGTAATAAACCCAAAAACATTTTAATAAACCCTAATAAATAAAATAAACACTAAGAAACCCTAATAAATCCTAAATAACCCTAAAAAGGTTGATAAACCATAGAAAAATCTCTCAATGCCTACAAAATTCCCAATAAAACCCAAATATACAAAAAAACACTAATAAACTTTAACAAATCCTAAAGAACAATAATAAACCCCAAATAACCCTAATAAACCATAAAAAACCACAATAAACTATAAATAACACTAAAAAACTCTAAACAACCCAAAAAATGCAAAAACACATTATATAAACCCTAAAAACTGTTACAATAACCAAACAAATCCTAAAACATACTAAAAACCCTAACAAACCCTATCAAACCCAAAAAAACTAATAAACCCTTAACCCCCCCCCCCCCCCAAAAAAAACCATTGAAAACACATCAAATTCCAAAAAACCATAAACACCCGTTAACAACCCTTAAAAACCCTAATAACCAGTACAAACCATAAACAACCATTAAAACCCTAAAAAAGACAAAAAATAGATACATAAACCCAAAAAACGTTACATAAACTCTAAAAATGCAACATAAACCCTAAAAACGCAACATAAACCCAAAAAACGCAACATAAACCCAAAAAACGCAACATAAACACAAAAAGCACTACATAAACCCGAGAACCGTAACATAAACCCTAAACAACGCATCATAAAGATTAAAAAATGCTACATAATACCTAAAAACTCAACATAAACCCTAAAAACACTACATGAACCATAAAAACATTAGATAAACCCAAATAAATGCAACATAAATGCTACATCACCCCTAAAAATGCTACAAAATCCTAGAAAACGCAACATAAACCCTAAAAAATTCTATATAAAACCTAAACACTAAACATGATACATAAACCCTAAAAACATTACATAAACTCTAAAAAATGCTACATAAAAACTAAAACCGGTAACTAAACCCTCAAAGTGCTACATAAACACTGAAAATGCTACATAAACTAAATCAACGATACACAAACACTGAAAAATTCTACAAAAACCCTAAAGAGGCTTCAAAACCCTCAAAAAATATTAAACTATAATATAAAAAATTAAACCCTAATAAGCTCTTAATATACTCTAATAATCCCTAAAAATGACTTATAATCCCTAAAAACACTAAGAGACTCTACTCAACCCTAATAAAACCCCTAAAATACCTAATAAACCCAAATAAATGATAATAAAACCTAATAAACCCTAAAAACACGTTTAGAAAAACTAAACAACCCTAACCAACCCTAATATACACTAATAAACACTAATAAACCATAATAAACCTTAAACAAACACTACAAATCCCAAATAAACCCTACTCAACCCTAACAAACCTTAACACACTGTAATGACCCCTAATAAAACCCTACAAAACCATAATAACGAAAACAAATGCTTGTATACCATAAAAAATCTCTTGAAACCCTGATAAACTCAAATAAAACCAAATAAACCCTAAAAATGCTCACAAACAATAAAAAATGATCACAAACAATAATAACATGCTATATTACCTAAAAAGACCTAAAAACACAAATATAACCTAATAAAGACAAAAAAGTCTAATATACCTTAAAAATCCCTAGAAACCATAATAAACCACAATAAACTCTAATATAAACTAAGAAACCCTAAAAATGCTCACAAACAAAAATAAAATGCTCACAAACAACAAAAAACACAATATTATCTAAAAAGACTTAACCAACACTAATATAACCTAATAAAACAAAAAAACTAATACACCCCTAACAAACCCTAAAACCCCCTAAAACTCCCTAATAAACCCTAATAAAAACTAATAAACCCTGATAAAACCATGATAAAACCCTAAAAATACCTTCTAAACCCTAATAAACCATGACACACCATAATAAAACCTAATAAAACCCAACTAACCCCAATAAACAAAAAAACGCAAACCAACCATTAAAAAGCACTAAAAAACCTAATAAACCATAATAAATTCTAATAAAACCTAGTAAACCATAAAAAATGCTCCCAAACACTAAAAACATGATAATAGTACCTAAAACGTCCTAAAAACTCCTTATATATATTAACAAAAACTAAAAAACACTCATATACCCTAATAAAAACACTAACAAACCCTAGTAAACCCTAAAAATCCCAAACAAACCCCAATAAACACTACTCAACCCTAATAAACCCTAATAAAACCCTAAAGATACCAACTCAACCCTAATAAAACCATAAAAATACTTACTCAATCCTTATAAACCTTAACACCGTAACACCCCGACCCAATTTACCCCGAGTCGGTGCATTATTACGTAACATTAGCATGATCACAAAAGATCAAGTCTCGAAAGACCGATTAGTTTAGTAGCCTTGGAATACTAGATACATTCATAAGTTTTACATTACATCATAAAGTACAAAAAACTAAAACAACATCTTGTCTTCATATCCCCTCATACTATCCCTGTAGGTCATTCATAAAATAATTCTTCACATCCTGGAAAAATTAAAACTTTGAAATGGGTGAGATCAGAGGCTCATTATGTTTAACAATATAGCAGAAACATTCATAAATAAACATAAACATTTAAGGCAATGTATAACTGAATTAAAATCCTTTTAAACTTTAACTTTAGCATAATACGGAAAAATAAAATGAAATAATTCCATTTACTTATTCACATGGATATTCTACTAGTCGAATAATCACATGCAATATCAATATCCACTTTCATAATGATGGAATGTATAACACCAGACTATCATAACCACCTAGTCAAGGCCTTGTGCCAAAACTACAAATAAGTTTTTGTCTAGGCCTCGTGCCAAGACACAAGTTTGACTCATGAGACCTACCGATGCATCGAGGAGCTATAGCGGGCTCCACCCGTCACTTGTTAAGTCCAATGCATTCCTCATATGAACATGTTTAAACATATCATAAACCATATCATAATTGTATCACGTAAAACATGCATAAAGGAAACATAAAATTTACACATTTCAATCAAAAGATATCAATACAACACATTGATATAATAAAAACACTGTAAAAACCATTTTCAATACCAAAATAAAAGAAAATTAAAACTTGGTATTTATTTTTTATTTAAAAAAAGTTTTATCTTGTAGAGGAAGCCGAAACTCAAATAATGGTCACGGCGGTGGAGAAGTCTTTGTTGCCACATACGTATGACAAATAAACATTCCCTTTTGTCGTTTAGTAAAAAACTTCATCTAAAAATGATTTTTTTGAATAAACATAAAATTCAAAGGGGTTTATACACCGTATAAAATAAAGTTGTGTATAAAACAAAATATGCCTCAATTAAAGGAGATTGAGACGAAGTCCCTTACCTCATGTCTGACTTGACTCGATCATTCTTTAACCTCCTGAATAATAAACTAGAGTTAATTTATTCTTTCTTAAGAACCTTTTTCAAGTTCAGTATTCCTTTTATATCACTTATTACCATGTTATAAACATTATGTAATTATTTTAGTTAACAATGGTCGTTTTGTCTATCTATGGTACTTGAGTCAAAAATAACCTTCTTATAATTACATGTCGTTCATGTGAAAAAATAACCAGTATATCCAGAATTATATTCATGATGTAGATATCATATATATCATATATATCTAGTATATATATTCATTTATAATATTACAAAACTTTTAGAGTTAAGAAATGAAATGCACTGTTCATGAAGACGGTAAGCCGTACATACGCATCAACTCTACTTTCATTTATATTTCATATTTAATGGAATGATATCATAATGATATAAAGTTGTATTATAATTCCAGTATAATATCATATATAATATCATTTACTCCATCCTTTACACGTCCCACATATGGCATTAACGATTCAAATCACATTGAGGGGGCGGTAGTCCGCACTTCCTAAAATGAAATTATCACGTTTACCCCTAATGGAAATCATAAAGGTATTCTATAAATGAAAAATACAGAAGCATATGGAAAAAATAAAAATAATATATATCATATATAAATATAGTGACATCTTAATGGCCACCATGAGGGGTGATAAAAGAAGATTGAACAATCATTGTTTTGTGAGGCAGTAATTCGCCACCCACAGAAACAATATGTTATTTAACCATTAGACGAAGGTGTGTGTAAGTGTAAATAAAATCCTTCTCATAACAACATCCTATTATATTGAAGATATTTTTTTTGTTACAAAGTAAAGGAATAAAAAGATTTTAAGGGGTTGGAGAACCAAAATAAAACAAAATAACATTAGAGAATACATTACCTTAAAATCCAGTAACTCTTTTTTGATTTGATCCAAAGGCTTCCTTGGGAAGAATTATGAAAAAATTGATGCTTAGAAGTAAGAGAGGGAAGTTGAGAGAGTATTTGGGCAGAGTTTGGGTGAGCCTAATGGCATTGATGGTGTGAATAATGTGGTAGAGGTGGGGGCCTTTTATAAGAGGAGAGGAGGGGCACTCTTGGAATGTCATGAAATGTTACATTATTATGAAGTGATTTTCGGATTTCAAAGGTCCTACAATTATATATTTAGAGGATAAGGTGATAAGGGTGAAAAATATACTCATCTAATAGATTTTTGAAAAGTGTATGTCTTAGATTTTACATTATCTTTTTATCTTATTTAAATCGTTAATTAATGAGGTAATTGCTGCATCATCATGGTGTCATAAAATATTTAATTTATTTAATGTCTAAAAATTATGAAAAAAATATCATGATGTAAGAAATATTTTTATATTTTCAATGAATATTTATAGTCTAGATGTTAACTTATATAACCCCATGTATTAATTTTTTTAGTAAAAAAACACATGTTTGTGACAATTTTATTTTTACTTTAATTAAAAAGTTATTACTGTCATTTTCTAACCCAAATGGCTCCATGGGGTCCCCAAGTTGACCCATGTATTGTCTTGGACTTACATTAATCATCCAATAAGGGTAGGACAAATGTCAATATATTTTCATATTTTTATAATATCATTTTTACCTTCAATTTCACTAATTACCTTTAATCGCGATTAATAAAACTTAAAAGTTACTATTCACCAAGAATTATTTTCATCTCATTGAACAACATTTTTCTTCCTAATGACAACCATGTATGTTGGATTTTTGAAATTCAATACACAGAAGTGGTAATGTTTCATTTACATGAAAAATTAGTTTTTAAACTACCACTTAGTGGTTTCACTATTCATCGAAAATTGAAGTTTTTCAGAAACATACCAAAAATTCACCTGATATTCTGAAATCGAAAATGATGTATATTTTAAAAAATTCCAAACATATAAGTTGCATTAATTAATTTTATAATTAATTCCCATTGTCAAAACAAATAGCGTGTTTTTAAGAAACAATATCAATCAAAATATTGACAATTGTTTATGTCCAATTTCAAAGTGAAATAACTTCTAATGAACATCATTGAATAAAATGGTAAAATTATATTCTAATAAAACCACCCAATAGTATAATTTATCAATATAAATTATTTTCATTAAAAAAGTTGTTTTTAAGTATTTTTTACTATTCATAGAAAATTGGATGTTTTTCAGAAATATACCAAAAATTCAGCCTAGGCTATAATTAATATTCCGAATCCAAAAATGAAGTCCATTTTGAAATATAGAATTTATATAATTTCAAAAAGTTGGTGTTACAATTAATAGCGGCTACTTTGATTGGCCGTGGTGTGTTAGAACTCGATGTTGCGTACAACACACGCAGCTCTATTATTCAAAGAGAAGCATACCATGGAAGCATGGGGTGTTACATTCTCCCCTCCTTCAATAAATTGCATCCTCGCAATTTGAAAATGTTCTTTGTAAATAAAAGGTTGAAAATAGAAACTTCTTTTGTAGAAAACCCACATCGGAAGTAAGGTTAATAAAAATTAGCCTTAATTAGAGGGAAAGGGAAGTGAAAAAAGTCACCACCAAATTATGATCTCGATTAGGAGAACATTGGTGGAAATTAGAGACATGTAATTAGAGGAAAAAAATAAATATTTGTAGGGTGTTATTGAGTTCATCAATCATAAACAAGTGTAAAATTGAGGGCCTCAAAGCCTTCAATCTATGGTGATTTAAAATATCATCAGTTCAACAAAACATAAGGAATTAGGATAACAAATTTTTTATAATATCCATTTCCTAAAGTTTAGGAATTAATTTATTCATAGAATAAGAGATTGGTATAAATATATATATGTTTGACAAGTAGAGTTTCAACCTTCAACTAATTTCTAACACAAACTCATCTTTCACTCAAAAAGTTAATAGAACTCAAAAATATTATAGTTATCCTAATCGTACTGGGTTCCAAATATTAACACATACCATTTAGATTAAGAAATATATTTTTAACAACTAGGGACTTCCTATAGGCTAGTGGTAGGTAATAAAGGCATGTCGCACCAAGGTTGTTGGTTCGATTCCTACAGCTTTTTCCGACGCAGTGGGTAATCCCCCAACCTGCAGGTTGTCCTTTTTCTAAAACTATAATATTACAATATTCCAAAAATAATCTTCAGAAATGTTTTAAACCTAAAAAATACTATCCAAAGTTCAAATTAATCCATTCCAACCTTTATAGTTATCCAAAATACATCTATCCAGACTTTCTCTAAAAGGTCACTAAATTCCAAAATCAATGGTAACATTAGATTCCCAAAAAAATGTAAATTTATCTTATTGTCACATACTAAAAATATGATTACCTTCATCCTATTAAAACCTTAATGAGAATAACAAGTACTGTAGTAAAATCCTTATATATATCACATTATTCTTATAACCACAATATAATCCTTGAGTCCAAAAGCACCAATACATTAATTATTCCACTTCAACTGTAGTAACAGCATGAGATTTTCCTTGATCCCTTGGCCTTTTCTGAGGTAAGTTTCCCTGAATCTTAGTACATTCAATTGCATAATGCCCCATTTACCAACAATTGTAGCATTCAACATTGATAGCCTCTTTCTTTCCATTGAAATCACGAGCCTGGTGACCTTTTTCTCCACATTTATAACAAACTCAAATTCATTTTAGGCAAGTACCAGGGTGATTCTTCCCACAATTATCATATATTGGAAAATCCTTCTTTCCCTTTTTCCCTTTATCCGTATATTTTTCCACCATTATCTTATTCTCTTGCTTTACTTTATTGTCATAAGATTTAGAGAATTCATTTTCTGTCTGGATAGCACCTGAGACAATATCTTCGTACAACGAGAAAGATTTTGAGACTAAGGATGGATGGAGAAACAGTTTTTACCCATCAAAGAAACGATCATTCTTACTTCTTGGGTTATGTATATAATCTGTTGCATGCCTCCCTAAACTTGTAAAGTCAGCCTCATACTTTATGACATTCTACTCCTCCAATTGTCTCAGGCTCATAAATTTCCTTTACATATCTGCTCGATTGTCATGTAGAAAGTATTTTTCTAAGAAAATTTCCTTTAACTCACTCCATTGCATATTTGATACTTCTTCATCTTCCTTTGTGTTTTGAATCTGTGACCACCATTGATCGACATCTCCAGTGAGGCGGTAAACTGCCATGATAACCTTTTCCCGTTCACTACTCCCCAAAGCCTGAAATATTTTCTCTAGGGAACTTACTCATTGCTGAACTACTATGGGATTTGTACTCCCATTTAATGTTTGTGGTTGTTTCCTCTTGAAGCGATCTAAAATTTATCCTCCACGTTGCGGATCAGGGTGCTCCATACGTGTAAGGTTATTATTCATAACTTCAGTGAGTATTCCCAGTATGGTGATTATCTGATCAGCACCAGTTTCATCACCAGCTCCACTATAATTATCTTGAGCAGGAGGGCAGTCCCTACATGGAGTGTGTGCATTGATATGGTTTCCATTCCTTCCACTATGTGCCATTTCTAAACAATGGTATAAACTATACCAGTTTATGAATCAAAATACATAAATCCATACTTATAAAACACTTAAAATAAATTGAACTATTTATGGATATAATCCATAATCATAAAAATGTTTTCTTTGAGGAAGTATATACTCATAAACGATTCATAGTGGTTTGTAATGAAAATGAGAATTATCCTAAGAATATCCCCTGGGAGTGTCGTAACCAAGAGTGCAGCAAGGCCTGTTGTCGTGCACCAGTTCTCGTTCGAGTCTAGCTCAAAGCAGTGTTTTCAGGTTTTACCCCTAGGTACATCTGTGCCAGAGCCTCCTCTACCTACTCGTATCCAGATAGGGATGTATTTCTTGGAAAACACAAAAAATCTCTATAATACCAAAATTCTAGGAAGTACTTCTATACTAATCCTCAATGTATATCACAGGGCTATATGATCTAATCAGAGTTTATCTAAATCTAGCTTCCAAGGTTAGTACTAAACTGCCTCGGATACCAACTGTAACACCCCCACCCAATTTACCCTGAGTCGGTGCATTATTACGTAACATTAGCATGATCACAAAAGATCAAGTCTCGAAAGACCGATTAGTTTAGTAGCCTTGGAATACTAGATACATTCATAAGTTTTACATTACATCATAAAGTACAAAAAACTACAACAACATCTTGTCTTCATATCCCCTCATACTATCCCTGTAGGTCATTCATAAAATACTTCTTCACATCCTGGAAAAATTAAAATGTTGAAATGGGTGAGATCAGAGGCTCATTATGTTTAACAATATAGCGGAAACATTCATAAATAAACATAACATTTAAGGCAATGTATAACTGAAACAAAATCCTTTTAAACTTTAACTTTAGCATAATACGGAAAAATAAAATGAAATAATTCCATTTACTTATTCACATGGATATTATACTAGTCGAATAATCACATGAAATATCAATAACCACTTTCATAATGATGGAATGCATAATCCCAGACTATCATAACCACGTAGCCAAGGCCTCATGCCAAGACTACAAATAAGATATTGTCAAGGCCTCGTTCCAAGACACTAGTTTGTCTCATTAGACCTACCGAAGCATCGAGGAACTATTGAAGGTTCCACCTGTCACTTATTAAGTCCAATTCATTCCTCATATTAATAGGTTTAAACATATCATAAACCATTACATAATCGTATCACGTAAAAAATGCCTAAAGGAAACATAACATTTCCACATTTCAATCACAAGATATCAATAAAACACATTGATATAACAAAAACACTGTCAAAACCATTTTCAATACCAAAATAAAAGAAAATTAAAACATGGTATTTATTTTTTATTTTATAAAATGTTATAGCTTGTAGAGGAAGACGAAACTCTAATAATGGTCACGACGGCGGAGAAGTCGTTGTCACCACATACGTACGACAAATAAACATTCCCTTTTTTCATTTAGTAAAATGCTTCATATAAAAACGATTCCTTTTGAATAAATGTAAAAGTCAAAGGGGTTTATATACCGTATAAAAGAATGTTGTGTATAAAACAAAATATGCCTCAATGAAAGGAGATTGAGACGAAGTCCCTTACCTCATGTCCGAATTGACTCAATCGTTCTTTAACCTCCTGAATAATAAACTAGAGTTAATATCTACTTGACTATGAACCTTTTTCATGTTCATTATTCCTTTTATATCACTCATTACCATGTTATTAACATTATGTAATTATTTTAGAAAACAACGGTCGTTTTGTCGATCTTTGGTACTTGATTCAAAAATAAACTTCTTATAATTACAAGTTGTTCATGTGGAAAAATATCCATTATATCCAGAATTATATTCATGATGTATATATCATATATATCATATATATCCAGTATATATATGCATTTATAATATTACATAACATTCAGATGTAAGAAATGAAATGCACCGTTCATGGAGACGGTAAGCCGTACGTACGCATGAATGGTACTTTCATTTCTATTTCGTATTTAATGGAATGAGATCATAATGATATAAAGGTGTATTATAATTCTAGTATAATATCATATATAATATCATTTACTCTATCCTTTACATGTCCCACATATGGTATTAATGATTCAAATCACTTTGAGGGGGCGGTAATCCGCACTTCCTAAAATGAAATTATCGTGTTTACCCATAATGGAAATCGTAAAGGTATGCCATAAATGAAAAATACAGAAGTATAAGGAAAACATAAAAATAATATATATCATATATAAATATAATGACATATTAATGGCCACCATGAGAGGTGTTAAAAGAAGATTGAACAATCATCGTTTCGTGAGGCAGTAATTCGCCACCCACAGAAACATTATATTCTTTAACCAATAGAAGAAGGTGTGTGTAAGTGTAAATCAAATACATCTCATAACAACATCCTAGTATATTAAATATTCTGCTTTTGTTACAAAATAAAGGAATTAAAAGTGGTTAAGGGTTTGGAGAAGCAAAATAAAACAAAAGAACATAAGAGAAGACATTACCTTAAAATCGGGTAACTCTTTTTTATTTGGGCCAAAGGATTCCTTGGGAAGACTTCCGACAAAATTGAGTCTTCTAGGAGTAAGATAGGGAGGTGAGAGAGTATTTGGGAAGAGTTTGGCCCAGACAAATGGATTTGATGGTGTGAATAAGGTGGTAGAGGCGGGGGCCTTTTATAAGAGGAGAGGAGGGGCACTCTTGGAATGTCATTAAATGTTGCATTATTATGTAGTGCTTTTCGGATTTCAAAGGTCCCAAAATTATATATTTAGAGGATAAGGTGATAAGGGTTCGAAATATACTCATCCAATAGGTTTTTGACAAGTATATGTCTTAGATTTTACATTATCTTTTCATCTTATTTAAATCGTGAATTAATGAGGTAATCGCTGCATCATCATGGTGTCATCAAAATTTTATTTATTTAATATCTAAAAATTATAAAAAAATATAATGATGTAGTAAATATTTTTAGCTTTCCAATGAATATTTATATTTGGGATGTTAACTTATATAACCCCTTGTAATAATTGTTTTAGTAAAACAATACATGTTAGTGACAATTTTATTTTTAAATTAAATAAAAATTTATTAATGTCATTTTCTTACCCAAGTGGCTCCATGGGGTCCCCATGTTGACCCATGGATTGATAAAACTTAAAACTTAAAAGTTACCATTTTTACCTTAAATTTCACTCATTACCTTTAATCGCGATTAATAAAACTTAAAAGTTACTATTCACTAAAAATTATTTTCATCTCATTGAGCCATATTTTGCTTTATAATGACAAAAATGTATGTAAATTTTTTGAAATTCAATACACAGAAGTGGTAATGTTTAATTTACACAAAAAATTAGTTTTTAAACTACCACTTAGTGGTTTCACTGTTCATCGAAAATTGATGTTTTTCAGAAAAATACCAAAAATAAACCCTAAGCTATAATTGATATTCTAAATTAAAAAATGATGTATATTATACAAAATTACAAATATATAAGTTTTATTAATTAATTTTATAATTAATTCCCGTTGTCAAAACAAATAGCGTGTTTTTAAGAATTAATATCAATCAAAAGATTGATGATTGTTTATGTCCAATTTCAAAGTGAAATTAATTCTAATGACTGCCATTGGATAAAAGGGTAAAATTATATTCTAATTATACTTTAAAACCACTCAAAAGTATAATTTATCACTATAAATTATTTTGATTAAAAAAGTTGTTTTTAAGTATTTTTTTACTATTCATAGAAAATTGGAAGTTTTTCAGAAAAATACCAAAAATTCACCCTAGGATATAATTGATATTCCAAATCCAAAAATGAAGTCAATATTGAAATATAAAATTTATATAATTTCAAAAAGTCGGTATTACTATTCATAACAGCTACTTTGATTGGTCGCGGTGTGTTAGTACTCGAAGTTGAGTACAACACACGCTGCACTATTATTCAAAGATAAGCATACCATGGAAGCTTGGGGTGTTACAAACACACTATAATAAACCATAATAAACCCCACTAAACCCTAAGAAATGCAAATATACCATTAAAAAGCCATAAAACCCCTAATAAATGCTAATAAAACCTAACAAATCTTAAAAGAACTAATAAACCCTAATTAACCCTAATAAACCCAAAAAATCCTAATATACCCTCTTAAAAATTAATAATCCATAATGAACGATAATAAACCCTAATAAATCCTAAACATACCCAAATATACCATAATATTCCATAATATACCCTAATAAACCAAACTAAATCCTAATAAAACTCTAAAAATACCTAATAAACCCTAATAAACCTTAACACACCATTATAAAACCTAATAAAATCCAAATAACCCCCACAAAACCCTAAAAATGCTAATATACCAATAAAAACCCCAAAACCATAACAAACCATAATTAACATTAATAACACCTAAAAATTCCGCAAATAATAATAATTGTAATGATGCACGTGCATGTGAATATGCATGTGCATGGTTTAAATAATAAATCAAAACTCACTTGCATGTGCATATGCCCGCACATTAGCATGTGAATGATAATAAATAATAAATAATAAATAATAATGCATGTGAATAACATGTGTATGAGCATGTTCATGTGAATGATAATAAATAATAAATAATAACCCACATCCAAGTGCATGTGCATGTGCATGGTAATAAACAATAAAGAATAACCAAGTCCACATGAATGTGCATTTCCATGTGAATGATAATAAATAATAAATAATAAAACATGTGATAATTGAATAATGCACGTGCATTGCGTGTGAACATGCCTAAGAATTAATAATAATAATACATGTGATAATAGAATAACGCAAGTTCATTGAATTTTCATGTGCATGACAATAAAGAATATATAAAAACTCACGTTCATGTGAATTTGTATTTGATGATACAAACAATAATAACAATAATAATAATAATAATAATAGATTAACACAAGTTCATTTCATGTGCACATTCATAGTTGTAAATAATAAATTAATAAAAATAAATAAGAATGCATGTGCATGTGCATGTGCGTTTACATTTGATGATAAAAATAATAATAACAATAATAACAATAATATTAATAATAAAAACACATTTGATAATAGAATAATGCACGTGCATTGAATGTGCATATATGTGCATTCACATGTGCCTTTACATGTGATGATAATAACAACAACACCAAATATAACAACAACAACCACAATAATAATAATAACAATAATAATAACAAATCATGTGATAGTAAAATAACGTGTGTGCATTTCTTGGGCACGTGCATGGTAATAAAAATATAATAATAATGCATGTGAATGTTCATGTGCATGTGGAGGAGATGATGTAAAGACCCGTAAAATTCAAGGGAAATTTTTTCTTAATTTTCTTTGGAATTTTACAAGAGCGCGGTTTCTGACGGCACCTGATTCCGAGGCCCGGAGTGCCCGGAATCAATTTCCGAAGTTTGGCTCGGGTACGTTCAGTGAACGAACGAGCGGGAATTTTTAACTTTTGATCCGGTGCTCGGAATTGAAATCTGAGGGCACCAATGAACTCGCAGCGCCGTTTTTCGCTTAAGGGGACCTTTTCTGAGGCTGCGTTTATTGCGGGTCGAAAGTTAGTTTTTGGGAGAAATTATAAGAAGTTAAATAAAAATTTGGAAACACTTTTTATTTTTATTTTGATGGTTAACTTCTCCCAAAGGGAGTTAAAGGTGGGACCCACATCCACTTAACCTCCCTTGGGAGGATTAAGTGTGGTGGGGCCCACACGAACCCCAACTCCTCATCTTCTCTCAAAACTCCCCTATAACTCCCCTTTTAAATAAACTTGACAACATAGCTTATTAAATGGGTTGAGTTGTATAATTTTCAAACCTTTGAATTTCAAAAGGTTTGGTTGAGTAAATAAAATAAGCCCTTAGCTTATTTTATTTGGTTAGAATTCTCTAGCCTCTTGAGAGATTTTGGGAGCTCCTTATTCTTCTTCAAGCTTTGACGAAGAACGCGAAAAACCTTCAAGCTCCAACGAAGAACACCGCTCCTCTCTTCTTCGTAGCCGGTTGTTTCCAAAGATCGACGACGCCTTCTGTGTCAATGAAAGGGAACGCCGCTTCCTCCTCGGACTTCCTTCGTCGTCTTACGAAGATTCGCCAACGACGTACCTCTTCGGACGTACCTCTTCGTCAACGGATTTGACGAACGATTACCGCGACGCCCGACCTCCACGACGTTGTCTTCTGCGGGTCGTTGACGATCATCGATCTTGAAACCAAGGTAGGGGTTGTTGTTGATTATTTATTTAATCTCGTTCTTGGTTCTAGCATGAAAAATGTGAGGATAATTATTTATGTGTTATCGTCTAACGAGAGGGGGGTCGGACCGCACAAACACGGCCGAATTCCCCATACTTGTTCTTGATTATGATTTTCTTGTGGATGAACGAGACGGCGTGGTGTCGTTGCACCACGCGGAAATTCGCACGGTTATATTGCGCGACGCCGTGGCGCCGCGCTATGTAAGGATCATCATGAACGCGACGCCGTCGCGCCGCGTCGAAGAAAATCGAAGGTGCCGCGGCCGGAGCGGGGCCGTGACGGAGGGGCGCGGTGTCGTCGCACCGCGCTGGACGACGAAGGCCGCGGCCGGTTCCGGGCCGCGGCGGAACAAGGAGACCGGCGGCTCGCCGGGCCGCCGGTGTCGGAAGCCGGAAGGGGACCGGCTTTGCCGGTCCGTTGAAGAAGAACCGGCCGGCCAGGTCAGGCCGGCCGGAAGGGGAGAGACCGGGGGAATTTAATTCCCCCGGCCAAGTTAATTGCCCCCCCCCCATTATGAGGGGGGGGGGAGGTTTCACAAAGGGGGGGCAGCGCCCCCCCGTTTTTCCAAACGGCAGGCCCCCACGAAGGGGGGGCCGTTGATTGACAAAGGCGCGACTTCAGCCGCGCCGCCAGGCAGGAGAAGCGGGGGCTCTGCCCCCCTCACGTGGCACTGAGCGGCGCCAGGCCGTGCCGCCGTGCCGGACCGCGCCGCCACGTCGCCGGCCGCCGCGCCGCCGGCCGGGCCGGGTCGGCCCGGACCCGGACCCCCCGTTTTCGAATCAACTTCGGTTTTTTGGCCATAACATGAGCTATGGACCTCCGATTGAAGAACCATCTACGGAAATGCGATCCTTGGATCGAGACGGTCGAATCGGTATATCGCACTCAATGTTTCGGAATACTTTGAGTTCGGCCGGGTTAGTTCGTTCACGAAACCAACCGGGCCTTCGGAGCAGAAACGCTCATATCTTGAGCTACGGACGTCCGATTGACGTGCCTTCAGCTTTTTTGTGTTCCTCTTAGTGAGACAGATCTTTTGGCATACTCTGCCCGAGGTTTGGACGCAGGTGGAGTACGGTCGGGTTGGTTTTGCCTTAAAAACCAACCGGGCCACTGGGACGAAAAAGCCAATAACTCTCAGACCGGGCGTCCGATCGACGCGCCGTCTGTTGCATTGAGTTCCTGTTGACGATACAGATCTTTTAGATACATCAAATCTGGACTTTGTGACAGTTGATGTATCAGCCTCTCAGCTCGTGGAGCGGACCCTCCTGAACGAGCTTACTGTGTGCGGGAACCCTAGTGCTGGCTGCGACTGTTACTGTGACTACTACTACTACTCCTACTGCTACTGTGATTGCGACGACGACAGTACAGAGATCCTGTGTGGATTCGACGACGACTACATCACTCAGCGATCCTACGTGGATCAGTGCTACAGGTCATATGTGGGCTCGATCCTGTGTGGGTCTTTGCGCTCAGCGGTCCTGTGTGAACCAGCGCCTACAGGTCCTGTGTGGGCCCGATCCTGTGTGGGTCTTTGCGGGGGTTAGTTACCTATCGATCTTTCGTGGGTCCGACGACTTAGATGGATTAGAGATCATCTTTATCGTCTTTCGAAGAAGTATACCTATGTGAGCTGAATCCTGTTGCTATCCTGTGTGGATTGTGTTGTGCTATCCCATGTGGATTTCGTTTTCTTTCCTGTGTGGAATACGTTTACATTCCTGTGTGGACTGAGTTGTACTTGGACTCGGAGGTTGGAACGTATTGGAATTGATGACTTAGGTATATGTATGGGCATATACCTAAGCAGTGTCAGTTGTTACTTCGTGTTTGTATCTTCATTTGTGTTTTATCCTTTGTGGATTTTGGGAGACCTTCGGGGGTCTCGGGTCCCTACTGAGTAGCTTATACTCACCCCTGCACGGGCTATGCCCTCACTACGTTGTGTTGGTTGCAGACAATGGATAGTGATGATCTTGGCTGAGGCTTGCAGAGCAGGATGGTACCTGGAGGTGGACCACTGGGCGGAACGTGTTCGGAGCAGACGGCGGGACCCGAGGAGTAGTAGAGCTATCTGTACCCACCCTTCAGGTGGGATTTCTAGTGGACAGCTCGGTGTATCAGCTTTTACTTTACAGTTGTTGTTTTCCCTTTCGAGTTGTACTTTACTTTCAGTTTGGGTTTGTATACTAGCCCATTTACTTTTCCTCACTTTCAGTTGTACTCTGTTTTACTTAGTGTTTACTTTCCGCTTGCTTACTCTGTGGTGTTTGTTTACTTTAAAAAGGCAATGCATTCCCTTTTTACCGGGATTTACGCCTTAGTGCTAGTCGCCAGCCCCTGGCCTATGCATGGCGGGCTTGGGGTAGTCACGGCACGGACCCCGAGGGCAGGTCGTGACAAATTGGTATCATAGGAGTTCGGTTCTACCGCGAACTCTGATCTTTTCTATGTGAATCAATAATGTTTAGCGTATTGAGTGTGGTTATCAGTCCAGGGAGTCCAGTGTTGGTGCGGTGGCCGACGTATCCGTACACCAGGACCCTGACTTCTGATTTCCGACTTAATGCACGAAAACATTGATTGCGTGTGTGTTTCAAAGTTTTCTTTGTGATTAATTTATATCAGCTCACCAGGTATACTGTTCTGACCGTGGCGCACCTGTTTCCTTTTCAGGATGGCCCCACGACGGCAACCAGCTAGGGTTCCGAGAGTCGAGTGTGACGACAGCCCACCGAGCGAAGAGGCTTCGGTGCAGGGCCCTTTGTCAGTAGTGGCACCGGCGGTAGCTCTACCCATCGAGCCACCGATACATCTAGCACCAGCCGCTGACGATTCACGTCGCCTCAGCGCACTGCATGAGTTTTAGCACCAGCGACCACCCAGGTTTCACGGGGAGACGGATCCCCAGGCAGCCGAGGACTGGCTGGAGGCAGTGGTACGTGTGTTTAGGCTAGTGAGGACACCAGCAGACCTCATGGTGATCCTCACTGCGAGCCTACTACACGCATCAGTAGGACGATGGTAGAGCTTGATGCTCCAGGTGCACGATGAGGCATCTCTCCTATGGACGGACTTTGAGAGCCTCTTCCGCTCGGAGTTCGTCCCAGCCACCCTTCGTGCGGTGCGTATCGAGGAGCTTCTTTAGCTGCTGCAGGGCAGCATGACGGTCTCTCAGTTCTCGGCGAGATTTACTGATCTCTCGCACTACTCGACTGACATGGTACGAGACCCTTTCTTCCGGGCCCGGACCTTCGAGCAGGGTTTGAGGCACGATATCAGGGCATCGCTGATCTCTCTCAGCATACCGACTCAGACAAGAGTACTGGAACGGGTCCTTTTGATCGAGATCTTCCTTGCTGAGTCTACACCAGCGCCGAGACCCACCGCAGGGCGGCACGTGGCAGAGTCATCTGCAGCAGGCAGTCGACGAATGACTCAGGGGTTCAGGCAGACCAGACCTTCAGGCAGACGACCTCAGGACACTAGCTCAGCAGTGCGGGGCACACAGCGAGGAGCCAGTCTTTCGAGAGGCAGGCAGTGCTACTCGTGCGGCGGACAGGGCCACATGGCTCGTGACTGCCCGACCCGCCGTGCCGAGGAGCAGCAGACGGTTGAGGAACCACCTAGGCAGAGGAAGAGGTTCGACCGTGGTAGTCCGCAGGGAGGAGGCAGACGAGGCAGAGGAGCTGGCCGAGCAGCAGGTGGTGGGCGACGCTTTGAGGCCCTACCACCACCACCACCAGAAGGTCCACCCCGACCTCATGGGAGAGCACAGCTTCAGGAAGCTAAAGCATATGATCATGGAGCTCCGGAATCAGGTGGACTAGTGCAAGACTAGCTCCAGGCATAGAGGCCTTTTTCCCATAATGCCTCTAGCTTCGTAGTTTTTGTTGCCTTGTGTCCTTGTACTTTGAGTTGAAGTAATAAAAGACACTCGCTTTGGTGACTTTTACTTTCTTGTCTTTGTTTGTTTTTACTAAGAGGTGCCGGTTAAAAATTGTTGACTTGACCCTCACTTACGAGATTCTTACTGGAGGAGACCCAGTGACCACACACTGATGCCGACAGTGTGACTCAACCCTTGGAGGCGAGAGTAACGGTTGGATCTCTTGGTAGCAGCGACGAGGCCTTACGACATCATCCACGCCATGAATTAACTAATCATGACGAGATTGACTGTATTAGGCAAGGAACGTGGATCATCCAGGGGATGAGACCGGATTTCACTTTTCGGCAAAGGAGAAATCTCTACAGCTTTGCAGAACGTTAAGGAGGAAAGGGAAAACCTTCGTGTGGTCAGACAGATGTCAGCAGAACTTCCAGGAGCTGAGACAGAGATTGACCAGCGCACCTATCTTGAGGTTTCCTGAGCAGGGATTAGGGTACGTAGTCTATTGAGATGCATCAGGGACCGGACTCGGATGTGTTCTGATGCAGGAGTGGGCAGTGATCGCCTATGGATCACGTCAGTTGAGGCCGCATGAGCAAAACTACGCTACCCATGACCTGGAGTTAGCAGCAGTGGTCTTCGCTCTGAAGACATGGAGACTTTACCTGATGGGCGAGCGTTTTATGGCCTTTTCTGATCATCAGAGTCTCAGGTATATCTTCTCGCAGAAGGACCTGAACCTGAGACAGCGACGATGGCTTGAGTTCCTCTAGGACTATGACTTTGAGATAATCTATACTCCCAGGAAGGGGAACGTAGTAGCCGATTCCCTCAGCAGAAGGATGGGCATTCAGCTACTTGAGGAGGCGACGGAGAAGCTAGCCTCTTTTCAGATATCCTTCGTGGATAGAGATGGAGCAGCCTTCCTCCAGTCTCTCACAGTCACTCCTCCACTACTGCAGCGGGTCAGAGAGGCACAGCGAGAGGACGCTGACTGTGAGACACAGTGTGCACAGATATCCTCGGGACGGGCACCTAATGATTTCTCCCTTGGAGCAGTGCACGACATCCTTTTCAGAGGACGTACCATGGTACCAGTCGCTTTGCGAGAGGAGGTGCTGAGAGTGTTTCACACTTCTCCTTTGGCGGTACATCCAGGAGTGGCGAAGATGTACCAGGATCTCAGACGACAGCACTGGTGGCCGGGCATGAAGAAGGTTGTGGCAGAGTTCGTTTCTTGATGCCTCACCTTCCAGAAGGTGAAGGCAGAGCATCAGGTACCAGTAGGCTTGGTACAACCCTTAGAGGTCCCGGAGTGGAAGTGGTACGACATATCTATGGACTTCGTGACTGGACTTCCATGCACTTCTAGAGGTCACGACTCCATCTGGGTGATTGTTGACCGACTCACCAAGTCGGAACACTTCTTACCCATCAGAGAGCGGGGCTCAGTGGAGAGCTTGGGACGTCTCTACGTTCAGGAGATTGTGCGGCTCCACGGTGTGCCATCATCTATCATCTCTGATCGAGATGCTCGCTTTACTTCCCGGCTTTGGAAGGGGTTACAGGAGGCGTTCGGGATGCAGCTACGTCTGAGCACAACTTTTCAACCTCAGACGGATGGTCAGATGGAGAGGACCATCCAGACTCTCGAGGACATGCTCCGCGCATGTGTCCTCGACTTTGGTCGTAGTTGGGAGGACCACCTACCCTTGGTGGAGTTTGCGTACAACAACAACTACCACTCCACCATCGGGATGGCACCGTACGAGGCGTTGTACGGCCGACCTTGTAGATCTCCTTTGTGTTGGACAGACCCTGGGGAGTCAGCACTTGTGGGACCGGAGATGGTCCAGACCCCGACAGAGAAGGTCCAGGTCATCCAGGAGTGGATGAGGACAGCTGAGAGCCGGCAGAAGTCATACGCTGATATGAGGCGGAGGCCACTGGAGTTCGAGGATGGCGACCACGTCTTCTTGCGGGTCTCACCTCGACGTGGTATACGGAGATTTGTCTGAGGCGGAATGTTATCTCCGCGCTTCATCGGACCCTTCCAGATCCTCAGCCGGATTGGCGAGGTGGCTTATCGCCTGGCTCTACCACCTCAGTTGCACCGGGTGCACGACGTCTTCCACGTATCTCAGCTGAGGAGATACGTGCACGACCCGACGCACATCATTGACCATGGGGAGCTTGACGTTGACGATGGGGCGACTTTTACGGAGGTCCCAGTGGAGATAGAGGATCGATAGGAGCGGGTCCTACGTGGGCGATCGATTCCTCTTGTGCGCATCAGATGGCAGCACGGGAACCTCCAGGAGAGCACATAGGAGCGGGAGGCTCAGATGCGTGCTCAGTACCCTCATTTGTTTCCCTAGTTTTTAATGTATCTTTACGGGGACATAAAGCCCCGAGGTGGGAGTAATGAAAAGACCCGTAAAATTCAAGGGAAATTATTTCTTAATTTTCTTTGGAATTTTACAAGAGCGCGGTTTCTGACGGCACCTGATTCCGAGGCCTGGAGTGCCCGGAATCAATTTCCGAAGTTTGGCTCTGGTACGTTCAGTGAACGAACGAGCGGGAATTTTTAACTTTTGATCCGGTGCTCGGAATTGAAATCCGAGTGCACCGATGAACTCGCAACGCCGTTTTTCGCTTAAGGGGACCTTTTCCGAGGTTGCGTTTATTGCGGGTCGAAAGTTAGTTTTTGGGAGAAATTATAAGAAGTTAAATAAAAATGTGGAAACACTTTTTATTTTTATTTTGTTGGTTAACTTCTCCCAAAGGGAGTTAAAGGTGGGACCCACATCCACTTAACCTCCCTTGGGATGATTAAGTGTTGTGAGGCCCACACGAACCCCAACTCCTCATCTTCTCTCAAAACTCCCCTATAACTCCCCTTTTAAATGAACTTGACAACTTAGCTTATTAAATGGGTTGAGTTGTATAATTTTCAAACCTTTGAATTTCAAAAGGTTTGGTTGAGTAAATAAAATAATCCCTTAGCTTATTTTATTTGGTTAGAATTCTCTAGCCTCTTGAGGGATTTTGGGAGCTCCTTCTTCTTCTTCAAGCTTTGACGAAGAACGCGAAGAACCTTCAAGCTCCAACGAAGAATGGCACTCCTCTCTTCTTCATAGCTGGTTGTTTCCAAAGATCGACGACGCCTTCCGGGTCAACGAAAGGAAACGCCGCTTCCTCCTCGAACTTCCTTCGTCGGCTTACGAAGATTCGCCAATGACGTACCTCTTCGGACGTACCTCTTCGTCAACGGATTTGACGAACGATTACCGTGACGCCCGACCTCCGCGACGTTGTCTTCCGCGGGTCGTTGACGATCATCGATCTTGAAACCAAGGTAGGGGTTGTTGTTGATTATTTATTTATTCTTGTTCTTGGTTCTAGCATGACAAACGTGAGGATAATTATTTATGTGTTATCATCTAACGATAGGGGGGTCAGACCGCACAAACACGGCCGAATTCCCCCTCCTTTGTTATTGATTATGATTTTCTTGTGGATGAACGAGATGGCGTGGTGCGGTTGCACCACGTGGAAATTCTCACGGTTATATTGCGCGACGCCGTCGCGCCGCGCCGTGGAAGGATCATCATGAACGCGACGCCGTCGCGCCGCGTCGAAGAAAACCGAAGGCGTCGCGGCCGGAGCGGGGCTGCGGCGGAGGGGCGCGGTGTCGTCGCACCGTGCCGGACGACGAAGGTCGCGGCCGGTTCCGGGCCGCGGCGGAACGAGGAGACCGGCGGCTCGCCGGGCCGCCGGTGTCGGAAGCCGGATGGGGAAAGACCGGGGGAATTTAATTCCCCCGGCCAAGTTAATTTCCCCCCCATTATGAGGGGGGGGGGGTTTCACAAAGGGGGGGCAGCGCCCCCCCCCCCCCCCCCCGTTTTTCCAAACGAAAGGCCCCCACAAAGGGGGGCCGTGGATTGACAAAGGCGCGGCTTCAGCCGCGCCGCTAGGCAGGAGAAGTGGGGGCTCTGCCCCCCGCGCGTGGCACCGAGCGGCGCCAGGCTGCGCTGCCGCCAGCCGGGCCGCGCCGCCGTGCCGGACCGGGTCAGACCCGGGTCAGGTCGACCCGGTTCGGGCCGACCCAGGGGGGGGGGGGGGGGTCGGGTCGGGTCGGCCCGGACCCGGACCCCCTGTTTTCGAAACAACTTCGGTTTTTTGGCCATAACATGAGCTACAGACCTCCGATTGATGAACCATCTACGGAAATGCGATCCTTGGATCGAGACGGTCGAATCGGTATATCGCACTCAAAGTTTCGGAATACTTTGAGTTCGGCCGGGTTGATTCGTTCACGAAACCAACCGGGCCTTCGGAGCGGAAACACTCATATCTTGAGCTACGGACGTCCGATTGACGTGCCGTCAGCTTTGTTGTGTTCCTCTTAGTGAGAAGGATCTTTTGGCATACTCCGCCCGAGGTTTGGACGTAGGTGGAGTACGGTCGGGTTGGTTTTGCCTTAAAAACCAACCGGGCCCCTGGGACGAAAAAACCAATAACTCTCAGACCGGGCGTCCGATCGACGCGCCGTCTGTTGCGTTGAGTTCCTGTTGACGATACGGAACTTTTAGATACATCAACTCTGGACTTTGTGACAGTTGATGTATCAGCCTCTCGGCTCATGGAGCGGACCCTCCTGAACGAGCTTGCTGTGTGCGGGAACCCTAGTGCTGGCTGCGACCGTTACTGTGACTGCTACTACAACTGCTATTGCTACTGTGACTGCGACGACAGCAGTACAGAGATCCTATGTGGATTCGACGACGACTACAGCACTCAGCGATCCTACGTGGATCGGTGCTACAGGTCATGTGTGGGTCTTTGCGCTCAGCGGTCCTGTGTGAACCAGCGCCTACAGGATCTGTGTGGGCCCGATCCTGTGTGGGTCATTGCGGGGGTTAGTTACCTATCGATCCTTCGTGGGTCCGACGACTTAGATGGATCAGAGATCATCTTTATCGTCTTTCGAAGAATTATACCTATGTGAGCTGAATCCTGTTGCTATCCTATGTGGATTGTGTTGTGCTATCCTGTGTGGATTTCGTTTTCTTTCCTGTGTGGAATACGTTTACTTTCCTGTGTGGACTGAGTTGTACTTGGGCTCGGAGGTTGGAGCATATTGGAATTGATGACTTAGGTATATGTATGGGCATATACCTAAGCAGCGTCGGTTGTTACTTCGTGTTTGTATCTTCCTTTGTGGTTTATCCTTTGTGTATTTTGGGAGACCATCGGGGGTCTCGGGGTCCCTACTGAGTAGCTTATACTCACCCCTGCACGGGCTATGCCCGCACTATGTTGTGTTGGTTGTAGACGACGGACAGCATTGATCTTGGCTGAGGCTTGCAGAGCAGGACGGTACCTGGAGGTGGACCACTGGGCGAAACGTGTCCAGAGCGGACGGCGGGACCCGAGGAGCAGTAGAGCTATCTGTACCCACCCTTCAGGTGGGATTTCCAGTGGACAGCTCGGTGTAGCAGCTTTTACTTTACAGTTGCTTTTTTCCCTTTTGAGTTGTACTTTACTTTCAGTTTGGGTTTGTATACTGGCCCATTTACTTTTCCGCACTTTCAGTTGTACTCTGTTTTTACTTAGTGTTTACTTTCCGCTTGCTTACTCTGTGGTGTTTGTTTACTTTACAAAGGCAATTTGTTCCCTTTTTACCGGGATTTACACCTTGGTGCGAGTCGCCAGCCCCTGGCCTATGGAAGGCGGGCTTGGGGTAGTCACGGCACGGACCCCGAGGGCGGGTCGTGACAGATGATGATAATAATAATAATAATAACAATAATAATAAGTTATAGTTGTTTGAAAAAACAGCAGACAAGAAAAAAATGCTAGAAATGAGGTCTCAAAAAACCTAACAAAACATAGAGTCATTGAAAAAGGCATTACTTATTTTTAGGTGTCCAATTCCGCTCCGTGAATAGTCAAACTGAATCTCAAGGAACGAACTACGATAAAAACAGGTGTTAGACGCTGAACAGACACACATATCAGAAGTTATTACCATTTTTAGTGAAATTTGATAGGGATCTGTACACAGAAATGGAGATTTGGAGGCCTTATGATGGTTTTACGGGTTTTTAGGGTCTCAAACATGACTTTGACTATGTTAAATTCATCCTTATGGGTAGATCTCTTCACAACTTTTGATTTGGTAAGTGGTAGAGCTCAAACGGACAACCAGAATGAAAGTTATGGTCGTTTGAAGTTTGACTTTTTTTGGAGTGTTATAACTAATATATCATATATTTATTTGATCTTCTCATAAAATCTACTAAACTTGGTCCTCACTCATCTCACGAGCTTCGATTTGACTGGTCACATCACTCAAACGGACTCCCGAAGGAGAAGTTATGCCTATTTTAGTAAGTTGTGGGTTTCTTAGGTTTTTAGGCGCTCTGAGAGTTGCTCAATTTAAAACGACAATAACTTATTCTATGTTTGTTAATTTCGTCTCTATCACATATCAAATCAAATATTTTGAAATGATAGAGACATTGGTAACCACTGGAACCCTTTTTTACATTCTTCAACCCCCAAAAAGACCCAAATCCCTTTAGATGGTCAAAAGATTGGCTTCTAGTGTCCGTTTTGCAATAACTTCTTCTATGGGTATCTGTTTTTCCTCTAACACATATAAAATAGAAGCTTGAGACTATACCTACACTCCTATAACCACTGAAGCACCTTCTCAGATCCATGAATTCCCAAAAAGGTACTTAATCCCTCCAAAAACCATAACATTTACTCCGGGAGGCCGTTTTGCCTCTACCATATATCAAATCGAAGTTTTTGACTAGATCTGCACATCTGTGATCAATAAGAACACCTTATAAATTCCTTAAAGTCCCAAAAGGTCCGTAATTCCTTCAAATGTTCATAACATCTGATATGGGGGTCTGTTTCACCTCTACCACCTATCAAATTGAATCTTACGACTAGCTCTACACATCTGTGACAACCATGAATAACTAAATAACCCTAACAAACCATGAATAATGCCATAAATACTAACAAACATTAAAAACAATGGAAACCCCTAAAAAAACCTAACAAACCCGAAAAAATACAAAGAAACCCTCACAAACACTATCAAACCCAAACAAACCCTAACAAACCCCAAATACTCTAAAAACATAACAAACTATAAATAACACTTACCAACCCCAATAAGAACTAAGAAACCCCAATAAACACAAAAAAAACCATAAGAAACCCTAAAAAGACCCTATGAAACCGTAAGAAAACATAACATAACCGTAAAAACCCTAAAAACCCTAACAAAACACTAAGCAAACCAAATAAAGAGTAACACACCCTTAGAAGCCCTAACACATCTTTATAAACCCTAACACACCCTTAGAAACCCTAGCACAACCTTAGAAACCCCAACATAACCATAGAAACCCTAACACAACCTTAGAAACCCTTAGAAACTATAGCACACCCTTTGAAACTGTAAATCGCCCATAAAAACCCTAACCCACCCTTAGAAATCCAAACACACCCTTAGAAACCCTAACAAACCCTTAGACGTCCAAAATCACTCTAATAAGAACTATTAAATCCTAAAAAACCGTACCAACCAATAATAAACCATAATAAACCCAAATAAACCCTAAATCCCACTACTAAACCCTAATAAACACTATTAAATTGTAATAAACACTAAATCCCCTATTAGACCCCAATAAAAGCTACAAAATACATAAAACCCAAATATACTACAAAAACGCTATTAAACCACTCAAAATGATAATATTCTCAAAAAACGCCAAACAATCCTGAAAAAACCTGACAAACCCCAAAAAAACCCTAAAAACCTAAAAAACGCAAAAATAACCCTAACAAAGCATAAAAAATCCAGACACACCCAATAAACCCCAAAAAACGCATAAAACCCCAAACAACTCAAACAAACTGTAACAAACCCTAAAAACCCTTACAAAACCTAACAAACCCTAACAACCACTAATAACCCCTAAGAACCACTAATAAAACCTTATAACCTAGAAAACGCAATATTAAACCCTAAAAACCTAATAAACACTAATAAATCATAATAACCTGTAATAAACCCTAAAAAAACTGTATTAGACCCTAATAAACACTACAAAATCCCTAAATCCCCTAATATACAATAAGAAGCACTATTAAACCATAATAAACCCAAATAATGACTAAAAACCCTAACAAACCCAACAAAACGCTACAAAAATCTCCAAATAATAGCCTATAAAACCCCACAATCCACTAATAAACCCTATAAACCCTATGAAACCCCAATAAACCCTAATAAATATTAATAAACCCAAATAAACGTTATTAAACCCTAATAAATAAAATAAACCCTAATAAATACTAAATAACCCTAAAAAAGGTTGATAAACCCTAGTAAAAGCTATTAATACCTACAAAAAGCCTGATACAAACCTAATATAAAATAAAAAATGCTAATAAACTATAACAAATCCTAAAGAACACAAATAAACCCTAAAAACCCTAATAAACCCTAAAGAACCATATTAAACTCTAAATAACACTAAAAACCCTGAAGAACCCAAAAAACGCTAAAACAGATTATATAAACCCTAAAAACCGCTACAATAACCAAACAAACCCTAAAACACACTTAAAAAACCCTAACAACCCCTATCAATCCCAAAAAAACAAATAAACCCATAACCCCCCCCCCCAAAGCCCTTAAAAAGCAATCAGATACCATAAAAACCCTTAATCACCCGTTAACATCCCTTAAAAATCGTAAAAAACACTAGAAACTATAAACAACCATTAAAACCCTAAAAAGGATTCAAATAGATACATAAACCCTAAATACATTACATAAACCCTAAAAGCACTACATGAACCCTAGACTGTAACATTAAACCCTAAAAATTGTAACATAAACATTAAAAAACGCTACATAAAACCTAAAAACACAATATAATCCCGAAAAACACTACATGAACCCTAAAAACGTTGCATAAATCCTAAAAAATTCAACAAAAATGCTATATCACCCCAAAAAATGCTACATAAATCCACGAAACGCAACATAAACCCTAAAAAATGCAACATAAAATCTAAACCCTAAACATGCTACATAAACCCTAAAAATGATACACAAACCCTAAAAATTAAACATAAAACCTAAAACCACAAACTAAAACCTAAAAATGCTATATAAAAACATAAAATGCAATATAGACACTATAAATGCTACACAAACCCTTAAAAATGCTACAAAACACTAAAGACGCTTCAAACCCCTCAAAAATATTAAACCCTAATGTACCATAATATAAAACCGTAACAAACCCTAAAACCCCTAAAAACGCTAAAATAACCCTAACAATGAATAAAAAATCCAAACACACCCATAAATCCCAAAAAAACGCATAAAACCCCAAAAAAATCAAACAATCCCTAAAACCCCAAACAAAACCTAACAAACCCTAACAACCACTAATAACCCCTAGGTACCACTAATAAAACCAAATAACCCCTAAAACCCACTATTGAAACCTAAAAACCATAATAAAAACTAATAAATCGTAATAACCTGTAATAAACCCTAACAGACTCTATTAGACCCTAATAAAGGATACAAAAGCCCTAAAACCCCTGATATACCATAAAAACACTGTTAAACTTTAATAAACCCTAATAATCACTAAAAACCCTAATAAACCCGACAAAAGGCTACAAAAACCTCCAAATAATAGCCTAAAACCCCTACAACCCACTAATAAAACCTAACAAACCCTAATAACCCCAACATAAATCATAAGAAATCCTAACAACCCTAAATAAATCATAACATATCCTAACAATGCCAAAAAAAATCGTAACAAACTGAAACAAACAATAACAAACCCCTAATAAACCACAATAAACCCTAGCAAAGCATAATAAACCCTAATAAATTATAATAAACCCAAATACACATTACTAAACCCTAATAAGTAAAATAAACTTTAATAAACCCTAATAAATCTCAAATGACTCTAAAAAAGGTTGATAAACCCAATAAAAAATTATTAATGCCTACAAAAGTCCAATAAACCCTAATATACAATAAAAAATGCTAATAAACTGTAAAAAATCCTAAAGAACACTAATAAACCCTAAAAAACAATAATAATACCAAAAGAACCATATTAATTTCTAAAGAACACTAAAACACCTAAAACACCCAAAAAACACTAAAACACTTTATATAAACCCTAAAAACCACTACAATACCAAAAAAACCCTAAAACACACTAAAAACCCTAACGACCCCTATCAATCCCAAAAAAACAAATAAACCCATAACCCCCCCCCCCAAAAAAAAAACCATTAAAAATCCATTAGAAACCATAAAAAATCATAAACACCCATTAACAACCCATAAAACCCCTAAAAACACTACAAACCACAAACAACCATTAAAACCTTAAAAAAGGCTTCAAATAGATACATAAACCCTAAAAACGTTTCATAAACACTAAAAAATGCAAAAAAACCCTTAAATAGGCAACATAAACCAAAAAATGCAACATAAACCCAAAAAACGCTACATAAACCCCAAAAGAACTATATAAACCCTAGAACTATAACATAAAACCAAAAAAACACAACATAAAACCGAAAAAAATATAAACATTAAAAACGCTGCATTAAACCTAAAAACACAATATAAACCCTAAAACACTCCATGAACCCTAAAAACATTACATAAACCCTAAAAATACAACATAAACACTCCATCACCCCTAATAGACACTAATAAACATTGATAAACCCAAATAAACCCCAAAAAACCCTAAAAAGCCATAATAAACAATAAATAAAGCCAAATAAACCTTGATGGATGTTTGTTGGTGGTGAATGGTTGTGGTGGTTTGAAATGGTGCTGTTGGTGCTGATGGATGTCTGTTGCGCTAGTCGTCGTTTAGCTGGGAGGTGCTGGATACTGGTTTTTTTAGTTTGGATGCTGCGAGGTGCTGGATGTTGGGATGTTGGATGACGGTGGTGGCTGCTTTGCCTTGTGTGTTTTCTTTTTTCATTCTTGAATTTTTTTTGGGTCTTTTGTCTTGTGTCATTAAGGGTTTTTGGGTGTGGGTCGATTGACCCCTCCCCTCCCTTGTTTACTGAGTCTCTTTTTCCTTATAATAAATTGGGGGGGGGGGGTCGGGAATAGCCTGACCCTCGCATCTTCTTTTCCCAAACAAACCCTAACAAACCCTAAAAATCCCTAATAAACCCTAATAAAAACGAATAGCCCTAATAAAACCCTAATAAAACCCCAATAAAACACTAAAAATACCTTCTCAACCCTAATAAACCTTGACACACCATAACAAAACCAAAAAAAACTCAACTAAACCCCAATAAACCAAAAAATTCAAACAATCCATTAAAAAGCCCTAGAAACCCTAATAAACAATAATAAATTCAAATAAATTCTAATAAACCATAAAAATGCTCACAAACACTAAAAACACGCTAATAAAACCCAAAATGTCATAACAACACCTCATATATATTAACAAAAACTAAAAAAAACTCATATACCCTAATAAAAATGTTAACAAACCTTAAAAATCTCTAACAAACACTAATAAACCGTACTCAACCCCAATATACCCTAATGAAACCTTAAAGATACCAACTCAACCCTAATAAAACCCTTAAAATACTTACACAACAATAATAAACCGTAACACACCCTAATAAACCACAATAAACCCCATTAAACCCTTAAAAACGCAAATATATCATTAAAATGCCCTAAAACCCCTCATAAATGCTAATAAAACCTAATAAAGCTTAAACACACTAATAAACCCGAAAAAAAACTATTAAACACTAAAAAACCCTAATATACCCTCTTAAAAATTAATAAACCACAATGAACCACAATAAACCCTAATAAATCCTAAACATACCCAAATGTACCATAATATACCATAATATACCCTAATAAACCCAACTCAATCCTAATAAAACCCTAAAAATACCTATTAATCATTGACACACCATAATAAACCCTAATAAAATCCTAATAACCCCCACCAAACCATAAAAAATGCTAATATACCATTAAAAACCCCTAAAACCCTATCAAACCATAATAAATCTTAATATCACCTAAAATCCTAAAAAATGATAGTAAACCCTAAAAATACCTCTAATAATAATAGTAGTAACAACGCACGCGCATGGTTTTAATAATACATCATAACACACGTGCATGTTCATATGCATGCATATTTGCATGCGAATAATAATAAATTATAAATAATAAATAATAATGCATGTGAGTTGCATGTGTATGAACATGTGCATTTGAATGTTAATAAATAATAAATAATAACGCACATCCCAGTGCATGTGCAAGTGCATGTTCATGTTCATGTGCATGTGCATGGTAATAAACAATAAATAATAACAAAGACCTCATGAATTTTCATTTTCATGTGATTGATAATAAATAATAAATAATAACACATGTGATAATAGAATAATGCAAGTGTATTGCGTTTGCACGTGAATGAGAATAAATAATAATAACACATGTGATAAAAGAATAACACAAGTGCATTTCATTTTCATGTGCATGGTAATCAATAATATATAATAATTCACGCATATGTGCATTAACATGTAATGATAATGATAATGACGCATGCACGTGCATGGTAATAAATAATAAATAACAACGCACATGCATGTGAATTTGTATTTGATGATACAAACAATAATAAAATAATAATAATAATAATTGAATAACGCAAGTGCATTTCATGTGGACGTGCATAGAAGTAAATAATAAATAAATAATAGTAAATAAGAATGCCCATACATGTGATTGTACATTTACATTTGATAAAAATATTAATAATAATAATTGTAATAATAATAATAATAATGCATGTATGTCCATGGTAATAAATAATAAATAAAAATGCACATGCATGTGGATTTTCATGAGAAAATGATAATAATAATGATAAAGATAATAATAATAATAATAATAATAATAAAATTGTGATAATAATAAAAAATACAAGTGCATTTCATATGCACGTGCATGGTAATAAATAATAAATAATAACGCACGTGCATCTGCATTTGTATGTGATGATAATAATAATAACAGTAGTCGTAGTAGTAGTGATAATAGTAGTAGTACCAATGCATGTGATAATGGAATATTGCATGTGCATTATGTGTGCATGTTCATGGTAATAAATAATAACACGCATGTATTTTATTTTCATTTGATGATGACGATGATGATGATAATAATAATAATAATAATAACGCATGTGATAATAGAATAACACACGTGCATTGAAGGTTCGTGTTTATGTATTTGTATGTGCATTTGCATGTGCATTTTCACGTGATGATAATAACAATAACAACAACTACTGCTACTACTACGACCACAATAATAATAATAATAACAATAAGAATAACAACGTATGTGATAATAAAATAACGTGTGTGCATTGCATGTGCCCGTGCATGGTAATAAAATAATAATAATAATGCACGTACTTGTGCATGTGCTTGTGCATGGGATGATTATAACAATAACAATAATAATAATAATAACAGTAATAATAATAACAATAATAATAACAACAACGCATGTGATAATAGAATAACGCACGTGCATTTCATGTGCAGTGCATGATAATAAATAATACATCCTAGCGCATGTGATGATAATAATTACAATAATAGTAATATTAATAATTATAGTGCATGTGATAATAGAATAACCCACATGTATTGAATGTGCACATGTATGGTAATAAATAATAACGCACGTGCATTTTCATTTGATGATAATAACAATAATAACAATAATAACAATAATAGTAATAATAACAATAACAATAAAAATGCATGTGATAACAGAATAATGTTGGTGTATTACGTGTGCGCGTGCATGGTAATAAATAATAACGGATGTGAAAGTGATTTTCCATGTGATGATAATAATAAAAATAAAAATAAAAATAATAATAACAACAACAACAACATATGCACGTGCATGGAAATAAATAATATATAATAAATAATAAATAATAACGCATGTGCATATGCATTTTCATGTGACGATAAAAATCATAATAATAGTAATAACAATAATGAAAATTATAATAATCATAATCATAATAAAGACAATGATAATAATGATAATAATAATGTGTGTGAAAAAAGAATAATACAAGTCCTAACAAACCCTAACAAAACCTAACAAACCCTAACAACCACTAATAATCCCTATGAACCACTAATAAACCCAAATAACACCTGAAACCCACTATTAAACCCTAAAACCCTAATAAACACTAATAAATCATAATTAATAATAATAAACAATAAAAACCCTATTAGACTCTAATAAATGCTACAAAATCCCTAAAACCCCTAATATACAAAAAAAATACTATTTATCCATAATAAATCATAATAATCACTAAAAGCCATATCAACCCGACAAAACACTACAAAACACACCAAATAATAGCCTACAAAAACCTACAACCCGCTAATAAACCCTAATAGACCCTAATAACCCCATAATAAATCGTAACAAACCCTAACAACACCAAATAAATCGTAATAAATCCTAACAACACCAAATAAATCGTAACAAATTGAAACAAACCATAACAAACACCTAATAAACTGCAATAAACCCTAACAAATCATAATAAAACCTAATAAATCGTAATAAACCCATATACACGTTAATAAACCATAATAAATAATATAAGCCCTACAAAACCCTAATAAATCATAAATAACTCAAAAAAAGTTGATAAACCCTAGAAAAAGCTATTAATGCCTACAAAAGCCCAATAGAACCCTAATATATAGAAAAAATGCTAATAAACCATAACAAATCCTAAAGCACACCAATAAACCCTAAAGAACCCTAATAAACCCTAAAAAACCGTAAAGAACCCAAAAATGCTAAAACACATTACATAAACCCTAAAAACCACTACAATACCCAAACAAACCCTAAAACACACTAAAAAACCATAACAACCCCTATCAATCCGGAAAAAAACAAATAAACCCATAAAACCCCCCAAAAACCATTGAAAACCCATCACATACCCATCACTGGTGGTTGTGTGTTTTTGGTGCTGGTGGTTATGTGCTGTTGGTGGTAACTCGTTTTGGTGTGAAGGTGCTGGTTTCTGGTTCTTATGAGATTGGATACTGGTTGTTGTTTGGTGGTGAGCTGCTTAATTTTGGTGAAGGTGAGGCTTTTGATTTTGTTGCTGGTGGTTCGGTGGTGTTGGATCCTGGTGGTTCTATGCTGTTGGATGCTGGTGGTTCTGGATGCTGGATACTACTGGGATGAGAGATGCTGAAGGTGCTGTGTTTGCATTACTGTTGGTTGCTGATTGGCTGGGAGATGCTGCTGGATGCTGGTTGATGATGGTGATGATGATGGTCGCTCCTTGACGTTGTTTGTTTTCTGTTTGGGTTGGTTTTTCTTCTTTCTTTTTTTATTTATCTTTTTTGGTGTGGGTTGTAAGGGGTTTTTTTGGGTGTGGGTCATTTGACCCCTCCCCTCCCTTGTCTGTTGGGTCTCTTTTTTTTTCTTTCAAATAAATTTGGGGGGCCGGGAATAGCCCGACCCTCGCATCGTCCTTGCCCATCACATACCATAAAAACCATAAACACCTGTTAAAAACCCTTAAAAACCCTAAAACCAACTACAACCCATAAAAAACCATTAAAACCCTAAAAAAGGAAATAAATAGATACATAATCCCAAAAAATGTTACATAAACCCTAAAAATTCAACATAAACCCAAAAAGCAAAACATAAACCCAAAAAACGCAACATAAACACACAAAATTCTACATAAACCCAAAAGGCACTACATAAACCCAAAAACGGTAACATAAACCCTAAACAACACAACATAATCATTAAAAAGGCTACATAAAACCTAAAAACACAACATAAACCCTAAAAACTACATGAACCCTAAAAACATTACAGAAACCCTAAAAAATGCAACAAAAACCCTACATCACCCCTAAAAACGCTATATAAACCTAGTAAACGCAACATAAACCCTAAAAAATGATACATAAAACCTAAACCCTAAACACGCTACATAAACCCTATAAAAGTCAAATAAACCCTAAAAAATGCTACAAAAAACCTAAAAGTGCTCACTAAACCCTAAAAGTGCTACATAAACACTAAAAATGCTACATAAACTCAAACAACGCTACACAAATACTAAACAATGCTACAAAAACCCTAAAGAAAAATCAAAACCCTGAAAAATATTAAACCCTAATATACCATAATAAAAAAAACTAAACCCTAATAACCCCATAATAAACTCTAATAATAGATAAAAGTCCTTATAATCCCTAAAAGCCCTTAGAGACTCTACTCAACCCTAATAAAACACCAAAAAATAACTAGCAAACCCCAATTAACGATAATAAAACCTAATAAACCCTAAAAACGCGTTAAGAAAACCTAAACAACCCTAACCAACCCGAATAAAAACTAATAAACACTAATAAATCATAGTAAACCCCAAACAAACCCCAAAATCTTTAATAAACCATAAATAAATCAAAATAAACCCTACTCAACCCTAACAAACCTTAACACACCATAATGACGCCTAATAAAACCTTACAAAACCCTAATAATGAAAACAAATGCTAGTATACCTTAAAAAATCCCTAGAATCCCTACTAAACTCTAATATAACCTAATAAACCCTAAAAACGCTCACAAACAATAAAAAATGATCACAGTCTATTAAAACACGCTATATTACCTAAAAAGACCTAAAAACACTGATATAACCTAATAAAGAATAAAAATGCTCATATACCAAAAAAATCAGTAGAAACAATAATAAACCATAATAAACACTAATATAACCAATTAAACCCTAAAAACGCTAACAAACAAAAACAAAATGCCCAAAAACAATAAAAATGCTACATTATCAAAAAAAACTTAACTAAAACTAATATAACATAATAAAACAAATAAACCAATAAACCCATAACAAACATTAATAAACCCTAAAAATCCCTAATAAACACTAATAAAAACTAATTAACCCAAATAAAACCATAATAAAACCATAAAAATACCTTATTAACCATAATAAACCATGGCACACCTTAATAAAACCTAATAAAACACAACTAAACCCCAATAAACAAAAAAATGCAAACAAACCATTAAAAATCCCTAGAAACCCTAATAAACAATAATAAATTCTAATAAAATCAAATAAATCAAAAAAATGCTCACAAACACTAAAACCATACTAATAAAATCTAAAAAGTCCTAACAATCCCTCGTATATATTAACAAAAACTAAAAAACACTCATATACCCAAATAAAAACACTAACAAACCATAGTAAACGCTAAAAATCCCTAACAAACCCTAATAAACACTACTCAACCCTAATAAACCCAAATAAAACCCTAAAGATACCTACTCAAACCTAATAAAACCCAAAAAATACATACGCAACCCTAATAAACCTTACCAACTATAATAAACCATAATAAGCCCCACTAAACCCTAGAAAACACAAATGTACCATTAAAAATCCATAAAACCCCAAATAAATTCTAATAAAACCTAACAAAGCATAAAAGCACTAATAATCACTAATAAACACTACTAAACCCTAAAAACCCTAATATACCCTCTTAAAAATTAATAAACCATAACGAATGATAATAAGACCTAATAAATCCTAAACATACCCAAATATACAAAAATATACAAAAATATACCAAAATAAACCCAACTCAATCTTAATGAAACCCTAAAAAAACCTAATAAATCCAAATAAACCTTAACACACCATAATAAACCCTAATAAAATCCTAACAACCCCCACCAAACCATAAAAATGCTAATTTACCATTAAAAAACCCTAAAACCCTACCATACCATAATAAATATTAATAACACCAAAAAATTCTAAAAAATGAATGTAAACCCTAAAAATACCTCAAATAATAATAGTAATAACGCACGTGCATGTGCATATGCATGTGGATGGTTTAAATAATAAACCATAATGCATGTGCATGTGCATATGCCTACGCATTTGCATGTGAATGATAATAAATAATAAATTATAAATAATAATGCATGTGAATAACATGTGTATTTGCATGTGCATGTGAAAGATAATAAATAATAAATAATAACGCCCATCCAAGTGAATGTGCATGTGCATGGTAATAAACAATAAATAATGTGCATTTTCATGTGAATATTAATGTGCATTTGCATGTGAATTATAATAAATAATAAATAATAACACGTGTGATAATAGAATAATTCACGTGCATTGCGTGTGCACGTGCATGAGAATTAATAAAAGTAACACATGTGATAATAGAATAACGCAAGTGCATTGCATTTTCATGTGCATGATAATAAATAATATTTAATAACGCAGGTGCGTGTGCATTTACATGTAATCATAATGATAATGGTGCATGCACCTGCATGGTAATAAATAATAAATAACAACGCACGTGCATGTGCATTTGTATTTGATGATAGAATCAAAAATAATAAAAAAAGAATAACACAAGTGCATTTCATGTGCACATGCAAAGTAGTATATAATAAATAAATAATTATAAATAAGAACACATATTCATGTGCTTGTGTGTTTACATTTGAAGTTTTCGACCAGATCTACACATATGTGACCAATAGGAACACCCTATTATGTTCTTTAAGTCCCAAAAGTTCCTTAATTCCTTCAAATGACCATAACTTTTGTTTTGGGTGTCCGTTTCACCTCTACCACATATCAAATTGAATATTGCAACTAGATCTACACTTCTATGACAACCATGAACAACTAAATTACCCTAAAACCCTTGAATATCCCCATAAACACTAAAACCCATTAAAAACCATTCCAAGCCCTAAAAAACCCTTACAAAAACTAACAGACCCAATCAAACCCTAAAAATCCCTAACAAACCCTAGAAAACCCTAACAAACCCCAAAAAACCCTAAAAACATAACAAACACTAAGAAACCCTAAAAATCCCTAAAAATCCATAACAAACCCCAAGAATCACTAAGAAACCCCAAAAAACCTGAAAACCCCCCGAAGAAACCCTAAAAACCCCCTAAGAAACCATAAGAAACCCTAACAAAAGCATAACAACCCTAACAAAACCCTATGAAAACCTGAGAAACACTAAAAAACCCTTGTAAACCCTAACACACCCATATAAACCCTTACACACCCATAGAAACCATAGAACACCTTAAGAAACCCCAACACACACATAGAAACCCTAACACAACCATAGAAACCCTTAGAAACCATAGCACACCCTTAGAAACCCTAACTCGCCCCTAAACACCCGAACCCACCCTTAAAAACCCTAACACACCCTTATAAACCCTAACAAACCCTTATACACCCTAAATCACTCTAATAAGAACTAATAAATCCTAAAAAACCCTACCAACTAATAAAAACAATAATAAACCCTAAATCCCACTACTAAACCCAAATAAACACTAATAAATCGTAATAAACCCTAAAACGCTATTAGACCCCCAATAAAAGCTAAAAAGTACCTAAAAACTCAAATATTCAACAAAAATTCTATTAAACCATTCAAAATGCCAATATTCATAAAAAAGCCTAACAAACCCGGCAAAACCTGACAAAAGCCTAAAAACCCGTAAAAACCCTAAAAACCCAAAACCCCTAAAAATCCTAAAAACCCCTAAAAACACTAAAAAACCATAAAAACCTAAAAATACCTAAAAACCCTAAACCCCTAAAAAACGAAAAAATGGAAAAACCCAAAAACAATCCTAAACCCCCCTAAAACCCTCAAAAAACCTCAAAAAATTCTAAAACCCTAAAACCCCTAAAAACGCTAAAAACCCAAAAATTCTTAAAAATTCTTAACAAAACCCCCAAAAACCCTATGAAACCCCTAAAACCCATAGAAAACACAAAAAAATTCAAAAGAAACCCTATTACACCCTAAAAACCTTAAAACCCCTAAAGAACTACTAAAGCCACTAACAACGCCACATAAACCCTAACAATTGCTTCAAAAAATGAAAAATGCTTCAAAACACACAAAATGCAACAAAACCCCAAAAATGATAAAATAACCATAACAAACCATAAAAAATCCAAACAAAACCATAAATCCCAAAAAAAATCATAAAACCCCAAACAACTCAAACGAACCACAACAAACCCTAAAACCCTAACAAAACCTAACCAACCCTAACAATGACTAATGACCCCTATGAACCACTAATAAACCCAAATAACCCATAAAACACACTATTAAACCTGAAAAACCCTAATAAACACTAATAAATTGTAATAACCTGTAATAAACCCTAACAAACTCTATTAAACCCTAATAAATACTACAAAATCCCTAAAACCAGTAATATATAATAAAAAACACTATTAAACCCTAATAAACCTTAATAATCACTAAAAACCCAGAAAAACCCAACAAAACGCTACAAAAACTCTAAATAATAGCCTAAAAAACCCTATAACCACCTAATAAACCCTAACAAACCCTAAAGAACCATATTAAACACTAAAAAAGACTAAAAACCCTAAAAAATCCAAAAAAAACGCTATAACACATTATATAAACCCTAAAAATTGCTACAATACCCAAAGTAACCAAAAAAACACACTAAAAACCCCTAACAACCTCTATCAATCACAAAAAAAACAAATAAACCAATAAAACCCCCAAAAAACCATTAAAAAGCCATCAGATACCATAAAAAACCATAAGCATTCTTTAACAACCCTAAAAACCCAAAAAAAACTACAAACCATAAACAACAATTAAAACCCTAAAAAAGGCTTCAAATAGATACATAAACCCTAAAAATGTTACATAACCCCATAAAAATGCAACAAAACCCCTAAAAAAGCAACATAAACCAAAATATCCAACATAAACCCAAAAACGCTACATAAGCAGTAAAAGCAATACATAAACCCTAGAACTGTAACATAAACTCTAAAAAACAAAACATAAACCCTAGAAACGCATCATTAACATTAAAAAACACAACATAAAAACTAAAAACACAACATAAACCCTAAAAACACTACATGAACCCTACAAACGTTACATAAAACCTAAAAAATGCAACATAAACACTACATCACCCCTAAATACGCTACATAAACCCATAAAAAGCAACGTAAACCCTAAAAAATGCAACATAAAACCTAAACCCTAAACACACTACATAAACCCTAAAAACATTATATAAACCCTAAAAATGATACATAAAATCTAAAATGGATAACTAAACCGTAAAAACACTACATAAACACTAAAAATGTTACATAAACTCTAACAACACAACACAAACCCTAAAAATGATATAAAAAACCTAAAGACGCTTTAAAACCCTCAAAAATATTAAACCCACCATAATATAAAATACAGGTGTCGGAGGCCGAAAAGACACATAGATCATAAATGTCTCTCAAAAAACCTAACAAATCACAAAGTCATTAAAAAGGCATAATATATTCTTCAGGTTTCCATTTCTGCTCTATGAATATTCAGACTAAATCTCATGAAACGAACTATGATAAAAACAGGTGTCGGGGGCTGAATAGACATAGAGATCAGAAGTTATGACCGTTTTAGGAAATATTTGATAGGGATCCGGACACAGAAATGGATTTTTGGAACCCTTCTGATGGTTTTATGGTATTATAGTGTTCCAAACATGACTTGAAATTTGTTAAAGGTAGCCTTTTTCATAGATCTCTTCACTTCCTTTGATTTGATATGTGGTAGAACTCAAACAGACAACCGGAGAGAAAGTTATGGACATTTAAAGTTGGACTTTTTTTGGATTTGTATAACTAATATATCTTCTGTTTCTTTGATCTTATTAATGTTTCGATTAGACTTAGTCCACACTCATCTTACGAGTTTCAATTTTACTAGTCACATCGCTCAAACGGACTCCCGAAGGAGAAGTTATGCCTATTTTAGTGAGTTGAGGGTTTCTTTAGGTTTTTAGGTGCTATGAGGGTTGCTCAATTTAAAATGACTATAACTTATGCTATGTGTGTTCATTTTGGCTCTACCACATATCAAATCAAATATTGTGAAAAGATACACATTCTTGAAACCACTTGAACCCTTTCTGACATTCTTCAACCCCCAAAAAGACCCAAAATCCCTTTGGATTGTCAAAAGATTGGTTTCTGGTGTCCTTTTTGTAATAACTTCTTCTATGGTTGTCCATTTTGCCTCTACCACATGTCAAATCGAAGTTTGAGAGTAAACCTACACTCCTATAACCATTGAGTCACCTTTTCAAATCCATGAAGGCCCCAAAAAGTACTTAAACCCTCCAGAAGACCGTAACTTCTACTCCGGTAGTCCTTTTCGACTGTACCATATATCAAATCAAAGCTTTCGACTAGATCTACACATCTGCGATCAGTAGGAAAACCTTATCATGTTTTAAAGACCCAAAAGGTTCTTAAGTCCTCCAAATGACTGTAACTTCTGCTCTGGGTGTCTGTTTCACCTCTACCACATATCAAATTGAAGCTTGGGACAAGCTCTACACATTTGGGACAACCATGATCAACTAAACAAACCTAAAAATCCATGAATAACCCCATAAACACAAAAAACCATTAAAAAACGTGAAACCCTAACAAACCCTTACAAACCCTAAAAAACACTAACAAACCCTAATAAACCCTAAAAATCCCTAACAAACCCCCAAAACCCCTAAAAAAACATAACAAACCCTAATAACCCTAACAAGCCGTAAAAACCCCCATGAAGCACTAAGAAACCCCAATAAACATAGAAAACCCGTAGAAACCCTAAAAACACCTAAGAAACCATAAGAATCCCTAACAAGACCCTAAAACCCCTAAAAACTTCAACAAAACCCCAATAAAACCTAAGAAACACTAACACACCCTTAGAATCCCTAACACACCCGTAGAAACCCTTACAGACCCTTAGAAACCCTAGCGCACCCTTAGAAACCCAAAAACCCTCATTGAAACAGTAACAAAACCTTAGAAACCCTTATAAAGCATAACAACCCCTTAGAAACACTAACCCGGCCATTAAAATCCTAACCCACCCGTAGAAACCATAACACACCCTTAGAAATCCTAACAAACACTTAGACACCCTAAATCATTCTAATAAGAACTATTAAATCCTAACAAACCCTACCAACCAATAATAAACCATAATAAACCCTAATAAACCCTAAAGCCCACTACTAAACCCTAATAAAAATTAATAAATCTTAATAAAACCTAAAAACCCTATAAGACCCCAATAAAAGCTACAAAAGTCCTAAAACCCCAAATATACAACAAAAATGCTATTAAACCATTCAAAATACTAATATTCACAAAAAAATCCTAACAAACCAGGAAAAACCTGACAAAACCCTTAAAACAATAAATACCAAAAAAAACCCCCTAAATACCCTAAAATACCCTAAAAACCCTAAAATATCCAAAAAACACTAAAAAACCCTAAAAACCCCGAAAAAACCAAAAAAACTGAAAAAAAACCAGAATACAATCCTAAAAACCCTAAAAACCTCAAAAAACGTCAAAACACCCTAAAAACCTAAAAATCACTAAAAACCTAAAAACCCCTAAAAGCCTAAAAATGCCTAACAAAACCCTAACCAACCCTATGAAACCCTTAATGAACCTAAAAACACCCTATAAAACCCTAAAACCACAAAAGAAACCATAATACACCCTAAAGAACCCTAAAACCCCTAAAACCAATAAAGAGCCCTAAAGATCCTCTAAAGCCACTAACAACGCTACATAAACCCCACCAATTGCTAAAAAATCTGAAAAATTCGTCAAAACCCACAAAACGCAACAAAACCCCAAAAAACAATAAAATAACCCTAATAAAGCATAAAAAATCCAAACACAACCATAAAACCCAAAAAACGCATAAAACCCCAAACAACATAAACAAACCGTAACAAAACCTAAAAAACCTAAAAAACCTAAAAACCCTAACAACCACTAATAACCGCTAAGAACCACTAATAAACCCTAATAACCCATTAAAACCCACCATTAAACCCTAAAAACCCTAATAAACACTAATAAATCGTAATAACCTGTAATAAACCCTAACAAACTCTAATAGACCCTAATAAATGCTACAAAAGCTCTAAAACCCCTAATATACAACAAAAACACTATTAAACCATAATAAACCATAATAATCATTAAAAAACTAACAAACCTGAAAAAACGCTTCAAAAATCTCATAATAATAGCCTACAAAACCCTACAACCCACTAATAAACCCTAAAAAACCCAAATAACCCAAAAATAAATCGTAACAAACCCTAACAACCCAAAATAAATTGTATCAAACAATTCCAATGCCAAATAAATCGTAAAAAACTGAAACAAACCATAACAAACCCCTAATAAACCTCAATAAACCCTAACAAATCATAATAAACCCTAATAAACCGTAATAAACCCAAATACAGATTACTAAACCCTAATAAATAAAATAAACCCTAATAAACCCTAATAAATTCCAAATAAGCCTAAAAAAGGTTGATAAACCCTAGAAAAAGCTATTAATGCCTACAAACGCCCAATAAAACCCTAATATACAATAAAAATCCAAATAAACTATAACAAATCCTAAAGAACACTAATAAACCCTAAAGAACCCTAATAAACCCTAAAGAACCATATTAAACTCTAAAGAACACTAAAATCTTCTAAATAACCCAAAACACACTAAAACACATTATATAAAACCCTAAAAACCGCTACAATAACAAATCAAACCTAAAAACATACTAAAAACCCTAACAACCCCTATCAATCCCCAAAAAAAATTAAACCCATAAAACCCCCCAAACCCATTAAAAAGCCATCATATACCATAAAAACCCATAAACACCTGTTAACAACCCTTAAAAACCCTAAAAAACACTAAAAACCAAAAACAACCGTTAAATCCCTAAAAAAAGCTACAAATAGATACATAAACCCAGACAACGTTACATAAACCCTAAAAATGCAACAAAAACCCAAAAAACGCAACATAATCCAAAAAACACAACAGAAACCCAAAAAAACGCTACATAAACTCTAAAATCACTAAATAAACCCTAGAACTGTAACATAAGCCCTAAAAAACACAACAGAAAGCCTAAAAAGGTAACATAAACATTAAAAAATGCTACAAAAAACCTAAAAACACAATATAAACCCCCAAAACACTACAGGAACCCTAAAAACGTTACATAAACCCTAAAAAATGCAACATAAACACTACATCACCCTTAAAAACGCTTCATAAACCAAGCAAATGCAACATAAACCCTAAAAAATGCTACCTAAAAGATAAACCCTAAACATGCTACATAAACCCTAAAAACATTACATAAACCCTAAAAATGATACATCAAACCTAAAACCGCAAACTAAACCATTAAAATGCTATATAAACACTAAAAATGTTACATAAACACTAACATCGCTATGAAAACTCTAAAAAATGCTAAAAAACCCTAAAGAAATTTCAAAACCCTAAAAAATATTAAACCCTAATATACTATAATATAAAAAATTAAACCCTAATAAACCCCTAATAAACACCTAATAAACTCTAATAATTCCTAAAAACACCTTATAATCCCTAAAAACCCTAATTAACTCTACTCAAACCTAATAAAACCCCAAAAATACCTAATAAACCCTAATAAATGATAATAAAACCTAATAAACCCTTAAAACATGTTAAGAAAACATAAACAACCATAAACATCCCTAATAAACACTAATAAACACTAATAAACCCAAATAAACCCCATACAAACCCTAAAAATCCCTAATAAAACATAAATAAATCCAAATAAATCCTACTCAACCCTAATAAACCATAAAACACCATAATAACCCCTACTAAAACCCTACAAAACTCTAATAATGAAAAAAATGCCAGTATACCTTACAAAATCCCTAGAAACCCTGATAATCTCTAATATACCCTAATAAACCCTATAAATACTCACAAACAATAAAAAATGATCACAAACAATAAAAACGGACTATATTATCTAAAAGACCTAAAAACACTAATATATCGTAATAAAGACAAAAACACTAATATACCAAAAAATCCCTAAAATCCCTAATAAACCATAATAAACTCTAATATAACCTAATAAAACCTAAAAGCACTCACAAAAAAATAAAATTCTATCGAATAATAAAAACATGCTATATTATCTAAAAAGACCTAACAAACAGTAATATAACCTAATAAAACAAAAAAAAACTAATAAACCCCTAAAAACCCTAATAAACTCTAAAAAACCCTAATAAACCCTAATAAAACCATAATAAAACTCTAAAAATACCTTCTCAACCCTAATAAACCTTGACACACCATTATAAAACCTAATAAAACCAAACTAAACCCCAATAAACAAAAAATAAAGCAAACCACTACAAATCCCTAGAAAACCTAATAAACCATAATAAATTCTAATAAAACCTAATAAACATTAAAAAATGCTCAAAAACACTAAAAACACACTAATAAAACATAAAAAGTCCTAAAAACTGCTCAGTTATGTTAACAAAAACTAAAAAACACTCATATAACCAAATAAAAACACTAACAAGCTTTAATGAACCCTAAAAATATCTATCAAACCCTAATAAACACTACTCAACCCTAATAAACCCTAATAAAACCCTAAAGATACCTACTCAAACCTAATAAAAATCTAAAAATACCTATTCACCCCAATAAACCTTAACACACAATAATAAACCATAATAAACCCCACTGAACCCTAAAAAGGCAAATAAACCATTAAAAAGCCCTAAAACTCCTAATAATTGCTAATAAAACCCAACAAATCTTAAAAGCCCTAATAAACCCTAATAAACACTACTACAACCTAAAACCCCCTAACATACCCTCTTACAGATTAATAAAACACAATAAACCATATAAACCCTAATAAATCTTAAACATACCCAAATATACCATAATATACCCTAATAAACCCAACTCAATCCGAATAAAACCCTAAAAATTCCTAATAAACCCTAATAAACCGTGACACACCATAATAAACCCTAATAAAATCCTAATAACCCCCAAAAAACCCTAAAAACGCTAATATACCATTAAAAATGTAACACCCCAAGCTTCCAAAGTACGCTTCTCTTTGAACAATACAGTAGCGTGTGATGTACGCAACTTCGAGTTATAACACACACCATTACCAATCAAACTAGCTGTTATGAATAGAAATTACCACTTTTTGAAATTTTATAAATTTTATCATTCAAAATGGACATAATTTTTGGATTCGGAAAATCAAAATTAGCTTAAGGTGAATTTTTGGTACTTTCCAGATAACATTCATATTTTGATGAATAGTGAAAATTACTAAATTTTAATTAAAAACAACTTTTTTAATCGAAATAATTAAGAGAGATAAATTATGAATTTGAGTTATTTTAAAGAATATTTTGAATATATTTTTACCATTTAATACAATTTTGGTCATTGGAAATAATTTCACATTTAAACTAGACATAAGGAAGTGTCAATCTTTTGATAGTTATTATTTCTTAAAAACATGCTTTTTGTTTTGATAGTGGGAATTAATATTAAATTAATTTCTGCCACCTCTGTGTTTTGAATTTAGAAAAATGAATTCCATATTTATAATCAGGAGGTCCAAATTGTGTCAATAGGTATCTTTTATTTTTATTCATTTTGAATAATTATTTCGGTAAATATTTTATTTACCATGGTTAAAGGGTAAATCCGGTAAATAAGGGTAAAAAATATTATTATAATATTAATAAATTACCCTAAAATGTGCCCTAACCCAATTGGTTGATACATCTCCGACTATGGGTATCTTTGGGTTGATTTTGGGACCCTATGGATCCACTTGTAAGTGATAATGACACTTTATATTAATTAAGTTGAAGTAAATACAAAAATGACATAAGCATATATCTTTTAGTAAAACAATTTTTACATAGGGTTATTTATGTTATATTTCCAACGATAATATTTATTATAAATCTAAAAATATTTCCTACATAATGGTATTTTATTTATAATTTTTAGACATTGAATAATTAAATTTATTTATGACACAATAATGATGCAGTATTTTCCTTATTAATAAAGGAATCTAATAATTGGTATTATAAAAGTTAAAATAAATATAATATGAAAGTTATGATGACATAAAAGAATTTTATTGGTTAATATGACATGTTATGATTACTTAAATTAATTGGGTTCAAATTAATTAAGTTTTTAAGACTAAAATAAATAAATTATTAAATAGTGTCAAAATTGGCATAAAGGAGTTTTTAAAACAAATATTATATTATTAATTGATATTCTATTCCTAAAAATCAAAGGATCAGAAAACGGACTTAAATAATTATATGTGTATTATTAATGGACCACTTGGGGGACTCCTGGATGTATATAGTAAGTTTATTAACTATATAATATAAAATAACAAATAGACATGGTAAATGTCAAATTAATTAAATAAGAGTTAAAACTAAAATATCAGGTTAATATAGTGACCCAAACCAGTGTAAAACCTATTTTTTGAGTTTTTTTAGACCTATCTCCACCTTAAACTTTAAATAATCTACTTTGGAGCCATTAGAAACCGAATATGAATTTATTATAAAATAATATTTTTAGATTTTCCTAAGGTGACCCTCACCCCTCTTATAAAAGGGCACTCCCCCTTATCTGAATTTCACACCTTCAAAGCCTTTTGGCTCAGCCAACCCCTTCCCAAATATTTTCTCAACTTTCATAACTTCATCCTAGAGGCCTTCCTTTAGTCAGAAATCCATCTTATGGAGCCCTTTTAATAAAATAAAAAGGTAGGACCCAAAAAAGAGGCAATGTTTTCACCACCCTCTTTCAAGTTCCTTTCTTCTTACACTTCTTCATTCATTGTTATTTCCATTCTAAAAAAATTATTCCAGTATCTCCTATATACTATGATGTTATTATAAATATGGTACAACCATATTCAGTATTTTATCCATCCTTTAAATGACATGTCACCATAAGTGCGTATGTACGGACTACCGTCTCCACATCGTTGTGTAATTGTTATTCAATACATTATTATTTGGATGGGTGTGATAATGATGTGTAATTTATGTAAATAATAAATATAACATAATTATTATTCTGTATATATGATATATCTTCCAATTATATATTATTTTAATATCAAAAAAATGATATTGTCGCTCGTGCGTACATACGGACTACCGTCTCCACGAACGCGATGAGATTTATTCCCCATCATATCCATTCAAGAATAATTTTCATTTTATGGTTAAAAATTATGTTTAAATACTTAATATAATTCTGGATATTAATAATATACACCCTATCCATAACAAACATGTCTTCTGTAACAAAACATATAAAAGAAAATGAGTAAGTGAACACCCTAAACGACGATAATACTAAAATATTATTAACAAAACAATATTAAAAGATAATATTTGATATCATATTTATGTATATTAATCATGATTAATTCAATAACAATTATTTAACTATTATATAAGAGGTTAACCTACCCTCGAACAAGGAAAAGTACAAGGTAAGGGTTTATTTCACAATCTCTTCATTATCCGAGGTTGTTTATACGTAATTATCTACTGGGACCTCTTTATCATCCACATCCATGTTTCCTAAAAATGTATTTCAAAACATTCATACAATTTTATAAAATATGGGTTAAATTCATTTATACCCTTGTTTGACATTTTATAAGATGTTTCTAAAGGAATATTTCCGTCATTTTCCAAACAAGGTCCTTTTTATGTTTTTCGACAAAATTAAGGCATGAATGTCTTTTTTAACTTATACGGTGGGTGCGGCTATTTTATACCTTTATAAAATCATCGAAGCTTCCCTTACAATCTTATAATAATATTTTCAAAGTAAATGTTTTCTTTTCTAATTATGTTACTTTTAAATGATTTCAAAAAAATGAGATATTTCTCTCAAATAGTTTTGATTTCATCTATGTGAATATCCTTTGATGGATTTTAAGTTATTTGAAGTTGATATATTATGATACAAAACATCCAAATTGTATTGATGTTTTTGTGATATGTTTGACTGTGGATGTGTCATGTTTATACCATTCATGGCATATGGATAATCTATTGACATTTTGTATGCTAGTTTTCATACTAATGTTTATGTTATGTTTAAACCTTTTCATATGAGGAATGAATTGGACTTAATAAGTGACGGGTGGAGCCTGCTATAGCTTCTTGATACATCAGTAGGTCTCATGAGACAAACTAGGGTTTGGCACAAGGCCTTGAAAAAAATCATATTTGCAGTATTGGCACAAGGCCTTTAATATGTGGTTATGATACTATGGAATTGTGAATTCCATCATTATGAAAGTGGTTATTGATATTTCATGTGATTATTCGACTAGAATAATATCCTTGTGAATAAGTAAATGGAATTATTTCATTTTATTTCTGCCATATTATGCTAAATTTTAAGTTTAAAAGGCTTTTTTTTAGTTATACATTGCCTTAAATGTATATGTTTATTTATGAATGTTTCCGCTATATTGAAATCCTTACTGAGCATCTAAGCTCACCATTTTCAATGTTTTATTTTTTCCTGGATGTGAAGAAGTATTTTATGAATGACCTGCAGGGATAGTATGAGGGGATATGAAGACAAGATGTTGTTGTAGTTTTTTTCACCTTATGATGTAATGTAAGACATATGAATATATCTAGTGTTTCTAAGGATACTAAACTAATCGGTCTTTCAAGACTTGATATTTTGTGATCTTTCCAATGTTATGTAATAATGCACCGACTCTGGGTAACTAGGGTTGGGGAGTTATAGTTGGTATCATAGGAAGTTTAGTACAAACCTTGGGAGCTAGATTTAGATAAACTCTAATTAGAGCACATAGCCATAAGAGAGACTTTGGGGATTAGTATAGAAGATCTTCCTAGAATTTTGTTATTGTAGAGATTTTGTGAGTTTTCTGAGCAACACATCCCTATCTAGATACGAGAAGGTAGAGGCTGCTCTGGCATAGATGTACCTAGGGGTAAAACCCGAAAACATTTCTTTGAGATAGACTCAAACAGGAACTGGTGCACGACAACAGGCCTTGCAGCACTCTTGGTTACGACACTTCCGGAGGATATGCCTAGAATAATTCTCTTGTTCTTTACAAACCATTATGAAGGGTTTATGAGTATATACTTCCTCAAAGAATACATTTTTATTATTATGGATTATATCCATAAACTATTCAATTTATGTTAAGTGTTTTACAAGTTTGGATTTATGTATTGTGATTCATAAAATAATCTAGTGTATGCCATTGTATAGAAATGGTGCCCAGTAGAAGGAATGTGAACTCCAACAATACATATGATCCAAAGAGTAAGAAGGATCATTTATTCTATGGTATTCAACCAAAATTTGGAATGGAAATAGTCTCTCATGTTTTCTCAACATATGAAGAAATAATATCATGTGTTAAAATGATAAGTAATGAATTTTCTGAGTCCTATGTCTTTGAAGGGAAGCAAGAGAAGAAAAGGATGGAAGAGAGAAAGATGGATAAAGGGAAGAGGGAAAAGAAGAATTTTACCATATGTGATAATTGTGGGAAGAAACACCCTCGAACATGCGTGAAGGGAATCAGAGTTCGTTATAAGTGTGGAGAGAAAGGACACCAAGTATGTGACTGAAAGAGAAAGAAAAAGGTTTCAAATGTACAATGCTTCATCTGCAAGGATTTGCGACACTATGCGAACAAAGGTCCAAATCATAAGAGTATACCGCAAATGATGTTATTGGATTATAATCAAGTTTTGATACTACCTCAGATGAAGAGGAATGACTAGTATTCTTATGTTGTTATTTCATTTGAGTGTTGTATCAACAGTATACTGGTTAAATGAATTATGATGATAAATAAGGATTGTACTGCAGTACTATATTATTGAGGATTTGATATTATATGGTTCTAATAAATGTGACTTAATAGTGAGCTACACTTTTGGTAAAATAAATGTTTGAAGGAAAGGTAATCGTTAATATGGTCCCGATAATGAGGTAATGATTTTGGAATAAGAGATGGTTGATTTGAATAAATTATATTGGATATTCTTGACTACCTTGACACTGATTAATGATTTTTCATTGTTGGAGTTTACAAAATTTCTAGATCGAAGTAGTATATCCGGTATTCTATAAGGAATTAGGGATCGTGATTGTAATCAATAAGGTTTTATGGTAATTCAGAATATTACAGTGTTTTAAAAGAATACATGATGAAGGTGTTCACATGTTATTACACAGAAAAAAAGAATTTTCATTGTTTTTACCTTCCTTATAAATTTTGGACTTTGAGTTAGGACAGATGTATTTTGGATAACTATAGTTTGAGATTATTTTTGCATTGCCATAAAAGGACAACCCAGAGGTCGGGTGGCAACCCGCCACGTTTAGAAAGGCCGCGAGACTTGAACCTGCAACCGAAGGGCGACATGGGTGTATCACGTACCACTGGCCCATGTGATGTCCTGGATTGAATAACGTAGTTTTTTTAAAAAAAGGATCTGGTAGATGAATTATAAATTCATTTTTTTAAACCCCATAGGAATAGGATAAATAGAATATTTTTTTGAGTTCTATTATCTTTTATAGTGGAAGATGAGTTTGTGGTAGAAATTAGTTAAATGATGGAACTCTACTTGTCAAGTATATATTTTTCTTCTTATCTTATTCTATGAAGAATTTAATTTTTATAATATATTGAAGGTATATTAAAACCAAATTTTTTTATCATAATACCTTATGTTTTGTTGAACTGATGGTATTTTAAATCATCATAGATTGATGAATTTAAGGCCCTCAATTTTACACTTGTTTCTGATTGATGACCTCAATCACTACCTATAAATATTTACGTTTTTCCACCAATTATATGTCTCTAATTTAAACCAATGTTCTCCTAATCGAGATCATAATTTTGTGGTGAACCTTTCATTTATATTTTCCTCTTGTTAAGACTAAATTTTATTAACCTAATTTTCGATGTGGGTTTTCCCAAAGGTATTTTCTATTTTCAAACTTTTATTTTAGAATTTTTTTTCAAATTCCGAGGATGAAATTATTTGAAGGAGGGGAGAATGTAACACCCCAAGCTTCCACAGTACGCTTCTATTTGAATAATACAGTAGCGTGTGGTCTACGCAACTTCGAGTTCTAACACACACCACAACCAATCAAACTAGCCGTAATGAATAGTAATACCCACTTTTTGAAATTTTATAAATTTTATATTTCAAAATGGATTTTATTTTTGGATTTATAAATTTGAAATTAGCTTAAGGTGAATTTTTGGTAATTTTCAGATAACTTTCATATTTTGATGTATAGTGAAAATTACTAAATTTTAATTAAAAACAACTTTATTAATTGAAATAATTCACAGTGATAAATTATGAATTTGAGTGATTTTAAATCATATTTAGAATATATTTTTACCATTTAATACAATGTTGGTCATTGGAAATAATTTCACATTTAAACTAGACATAAGGAAGTGGGAATCTTTTGATAGTTATTATTTCCTAAAACCACGCTTTTTATTTTGACAGTGGGAATTAATTTTAAATTAATTTCTGCCACTTCTGTGATTTGAATTTAGAAAAATGAATTCCATATTTATAATCAGGAGGTCCAAATTTTGTGAATAGGTATCTTTTATTTTTAGTCATTTTGAATAATTATTTCGGTAAATATTGTATTTACCATGGTTAAAGGGTAAATCCGGTAAATAAGGGTAAAAAATATTATTATAATATTAATAAATTACCCTAAAACGTTTCCTAAATCTATTGGTTGATACATGAAGAACCATGGGTATCATTGGGTCGATTTTGGGACCCCATGGATCCACTTGTAAGTGATAATGACACTTTATATTAATTAAGTTAAAGTAAATACAAAAATGACATAAGCATATATCATTTAGTAAAACAATTTTTACATAGGGTTATTTATGTTATATTTTTAACTATAAATATTTATTAGAAATATAAAAATATTTCCTACATAATGGTATTTTATTTATAATTTTTAGACATTGAATAATTAAATTTATTTATGACACAATAATGATGCAGTATTTTCCATATTAATAAAGGAATCTAATAATTGGTATTATAAAAGTTAAAATAAATATAATATGAAAGTTACGATAAAATAAATGAATTTTATTGGTTAATATGACATGTTATTATTGCTTAAATTAATTTGGTTTAAATTAATTATGTTTTTAAGACTAACAAAAATCAATTATTAAATAGTGTCAAAATTGACATAATGGAGTTCTTAAAACAAATATTATATTATTAATTGATATTCTATTCCTAAAAATCAAAGGTTATGCAAAAGGACTTATATAATGATAGGTGTATTATTAATGGACCACTTTGGGGTCTCTTGGATGTATATAGTAAGTTTATTGACTATATAATATAAAATAACAAAGAGACATGGTAAATGTCAAACTAATTAACTAAGAGTTAAAACTAAAAGATAAGGTTAATATAGTGACCCAAACCTTCCTAAAACCTATTTTTTGAGTTTTTTTGACCTATACCCACTTTAAAATTTAAATAATCCACTTTGGATCCATTAGAAAACGAATATGAATTTATTATAAAATAATATTTTTAGATTTTCCTAAGGTGCCCCTCACCCCTCTTATAAAAGGGCACTCCCCCTTATCTCAATTTCACACATTCAAAGCCTTTTGGTTGGGCCAACCCCTTCCCAAATATTCTCTCAACTTCTATAACTTCATCCTAGAGGCCTTCCTTTAGTCATAAATCCATCTTATGGAGCCCTTTTGATCGAATCAAAAGGTAGAACCCGAAGAAGAGGTAATGTTTTCACCACCCTCTTTCAAGTTCCTTTCTTCTTCAACTTCTTCATTCATTGTTATTTACATTATAAAATAATTACTCCAGTATCTCCTATATACTGTGATGTTATTTTAAATATGGTACAACCATATTCAGTATTTTATCCATCCTTTGAATGACATGTCACCATATGTGCTTATGTATGGCCTACCGTCTCCACATCGTGGTGTAATTGTTATTCAATACATTATTATTTGGATGGGTATGACAATGATGTGTAATTGATTTAAATAATAAATATAACATAATTATGATTCTGTATATATGATATACCATCCAATTGTATATTATTTTAATATCAAAAAAATGATATTGTCGATCGTGCGTACGTACGGACTACCGTCTCCACGAACGCGATGAGATTTATTCCCCATCATATCCATTCAAGAATAATTTTCATTTTATGGTTAATAATAATGTTTAAAGACTTAATATAATTCTGGATATGAATAAGATAAAACCTATCCATAACAAACATGGCTTCTGTAACAAAACATATAAAAGAAAATGAGTAAGTGAACACTCGAAACAACGATAATACTAAAATATTATTAACAAAACAATATTAAAAGATCATATATGATATCATATTTATGTATATTATTTTTGAATAATTTGATAACAATTATTTAACTATTATATAGGAGGTTAACCTACCCTCGACCAAGGAAAAGTACAAGGTAAGGGTTTATTACACAATATTTTCATTATCTGAGGTTGTTTATACGTAATTATCTACTGGGACCTTTTTATCATCCACATCCATGTTTCTTAAAAATTTATTTCGAAACATTCTTAAAATTTTATAGAATATGGGTTTAATTCATTTATACCCTTGTTTGACATTTTATAAGATGTTTATAATGGAATCTTTCTGTCGTTTTCCAAACAAGGTCCTTTTTAACTTTTTCAACAAAATTAAGGTATGAATGTATTTTTTAATATATACGGTGGGTGCGACTATTTTTTACCTTTATAAAATCATTGATGCTTCCCTTACAAGCTTATAATAGTATTTTCAAAGTAAATGTTTTCTTTTATAATTATTTTACTTTTAAATGATTTCAAAAAAATGAGATATTTCTCTCAAATAGTTTTGATTTCATCTATGTGAATATCCTTTGATGGATTTTAAGTTATTTGAAGTTGATTTATTATGATACAAAACATCCAAATTGTATTGAAGTTTTTGTGATATGTTTGACTGTGGATGTGTCATGTTTATACCATTCATGGTTTATGGAGAATCTATTGACATTTTTTATGCTAGTTTTCAAACTAATGTTTATGTTATGTTTAAACCTTTTTATATGAGGAATGAATGGGACTTAATAAGTGACGGGTGGAGCCTGCTATAGCTTCTTGATGCATCGGTAGGTCTCATGAGACAAACTTGGGTTTGGCACATGGCCTTGAAAAAATCATATTTGCAGTATTGGCACAAGGCATTTAATATGTAGTTATGATACTATGGAATTGTGAATTCCATCCTTATGAAAGTGGTTATTGATATTTCATGTGATTATTCGACTAGAAGAATATCCTTGTGAACAAGTAAATGGAATTATTTCATTTTATTTCTTCTTTATTATGCTTAAGTTCAAGTTTAAAAGGATTTTGTTTTAGTTATACATTGCCTTAAATGTATATGTTTATTTATGACTGTTTCTGCTATATTGAAATCCTTACTGAGCATCTAAGCCCACCATTTTCAATGTTTTATTTTTTCCAGGATATGGAGATGTATTTTATGAATGACCTACAGGGATAGTATGAGGGGATATGAAGACAAGATGTTGTTGTATTTTTTTCATCTTATGATGTAATGTAAGACATATGATTTTATCTATTGTTTCCAAGGATACTAAACTAATCGTTCTTTCGAGACTTGATATTTTGTGACCTTTCCAATGTTTTGTAATAATACACCGACTCTAGGTAACTAGGGTTGGGGAATTATAGTTGGTATCATAGGAAGTTTAGTACAAACCTTGGGGGCTAGATTTAGATAAACTCTAATTAGAGCACATAGCCATAAGAGAGACTTTGAGTATTAGTATAGAAGAACTTCCTAGAATTTTGGTATTGTAGAGATTTTGTGAGTTTTCTGAGCAATACATCCCTATCTGGATACAAGAAGGTAGAAGCTGCTCTGGCATAGATGTACCTAGGGGTAAAACCCGAAAACACGGCTTTGAGCTAGACTCAAATGGGAACTGGTGCATGACAACAGGCCTTGCAGCACTCATGGTTACGACACTTCCAGAGGATATGCCTAAGATAATTCTCTTGTTCTTTACAAACCATTGTGAAGAGTTTATGAGTATATACTTCCTCAAAGAATACATTTTTATTATTATGGATTATATCCATAAACTATTCAATTTATGTTAAGTGTTTTACAAGTTTGGATTTATCTATTATGATTCATAAACTAATCTAGTGTATGCCATTGTATAGAACTGGCGCCCAGTAGAAGGAATGTGAACCCCATCAATACATATGATCCAAAAAGTAAGAAGGATCATGTCTTCTATGGTATTAAGCCAAAATTTGGATTGGAAATAGTCTCTCATGTTTTCTCAACATATGAAGAAATAATATCATGTGTTAATAAGATAAGTAAAGAATTTTCTGAGTCCTATTTCTTTGAAGGGAAGTAAGAGAAGAAAAGGATGGAGGAGAGAAAGATGGATAATGGGAAGAGGGAAAAAAGAATTTTACCATATATGATAACTGTGGGAAGAAACACCCTGGAACATTCCTGAAGGGAATCGGAGTTTGTTATAAGTGTGGAGAAAAAGGACACCAAATACGTGACTACAAGGGAAAGAAAAAATTCTCAAATGTACAATGCTTCATCAGCAAGGAGTTGTGACACTATGCGAACAAATGTCCAAATTATAAGAGTATACCGCAAAGGATATTATTGGATTATAATCAAGTTTTGATACTAACTCAAATGAAGAGGAATGACTAGTATTCTTATGTTGTTATTTCATTTGAGTGTTGTATCAACAGTATACTGGTTACATGAATTATGAAGATAAATAAGGATTGCACTGCAGTACTATATTATTCAGGATTTGATATTATATTGTTCTAATAAATGTGACTTAATAGTGAGCTACAGTTTTGGTAAAATAAATGGTTGAAGGAATGGAAATCCTTAATATGGTCCCGTTAATGAGGTAATGATTTTGGAATAAGCGATGGTTGATTTGATTAAATTATATTGGATATTCTTGACTACCTTGAAACTGATTAATGATTTGTCATTGTTGGAGTTTACAACATTTCTAGATAGAAGCAGTATATCCAGTATTCTATAAGGAATTAGGGATCATGAATGTAATCAATAAGGTTTTATGGTAATTCAGAATATTACAGTGTTTTAAAAAAATACATGATGAAGGTGTTTACATGTGATTACACGGAAAAAAAGAATTTTCATTGTTTTTACCTTCCTTATAAATTTTGGACTCTGGGTTAGGACAGAAGTATTTTGGATAACTATAATTTGAGATTATTTTTTGATTGCCATAAAAGGACAACCCAGAGGTCGGGCGGCTTCCCGTCACGTCCGACAAGCCCGTGAGACTTGAACCCGCAACCGAAGGGTGACATGGGTGTATCGCCTACCACTAGCCCACGTGATGTCCTGGATTGAATAATGTATTTTTTTAAAGGATCTGGTGGATGAATTATAAATTAATTTTTTAAACCCCATACGAATAGGATAAATAGAATATATTTTTTATGTTTTATTATCTTTTAGAGTGAATGATGAGTTTGTGGTAGAAATTAGTTAAATGATGGAACTCTACTGGTCAAGTATATATTTTTCGTCTTATATTATTCTATGAAGAATTTAATTTTTATACTTTATTGAAGTTATATTAAAACCAATTTTTTTTTATCATAATACCTTATGTTTTGTTGAACCGATGGTATTTTAAATCATTATAGATTGATGAATTTAAGGCCCTCAATTTTACACTTGTTTGTGATTGATGACCTCAATCACTACCTATAAATATTTACATTTTTCCTCCAATTATATGTCTCTAATTTCCACCAATGTTCTCTTAATAAAGATCATAATTTTGTGGTGAACCTTTCATTTATCTTTTCCTCTAATTATGACTAAATTTTATTAATCTAATTTCCGATGTGGGTCTTCCCAAAGGTATTTTCTATTTTCAAACATTTATTTTAGAATTTTTTTTTCAAATTTTGAGGAAGAAATTATTTTAATGAGGGGAGAATATAACACCCCATTCTTCCATGATACGCTTCTATTTGAATAATACAGTAGCGTGTGTTGTACACAACTTCAAGTTCTAACACACACCACAACCAATCAAACTAGCCGTAATGAATAGTAATACCCACTTTTTGAAATTTTATAAATTTTATCTTTCAAAATGGACTTCATTTTTGGATTCGGAAAATCGAAATTAACTTAAGGAAAATTTTTGGTACTTTTCAGATAACTTTCATATTTTGATGAATAGTGAAAATTACTAAATTTTAATTAAAAACATCTTTTTTAATCGAAATAATTAAGAGTGATAAATTATGAATTTGAGTGATTTTAAAGCATATTTAGAAAATATTTTTACCATTTAATACAATGTTGTTCATTGGAAATAATTTCACATTTAAACTAGACATAAGTAAGTGTCAATCTTTTGATAGTTATTATTTCCTAAAAACACGCTTTTTATTTTGACAGTGGGAATTAATTTTAAATTAATTTCTGCCACTTCTTTGTTTTGAATTTAGAAAAATGAATTCCATATTTATAATCAGGAGGTCCAAATTTTGTAAATAGGTATATTTTATTTTTAGTCATTTTGAATAATTATTTCGGTAAATATTTTATTTACCATGGTTAAAGGGTAAATCTGGTAAATAAGGGTAAAAAATATTATTATAATATTAATAAATTACACTAAAACGTGTCCTAACCCTATTGGTTGATACATGTACGACCATGGGTATCGTTGGGTCTATTTTGGGACCCCATGGATCCACTTGTAAGTGATAATGACACTTTATACTAATTAAGTTAATGTAAATACAAAAATGACATAAGCATATATCTTTTAGTAAAACAATTTTTAAATAGGGTTATTTATGTTATATTTTCAACTATAAATATTTATTAGAAATCTAAAAATATTTCCTATATATTGGTATTTTATTTATAATTTTTAGACATTTAATAATTAAATTTATTTATGACACAATAATGATGCGGTATTTTCCTTATTAACAAAGGAATCTAATAATTGGTATTATAAAAGTTAAAATAAATATAATTTGGATGTTTTGAGGACATACACTAATTTTATTGGTTAATATGACATTTTATTATTTCTTAAATGAATTTGGTTCGAATTAATAATGTTTTTAAGGCTTTAACAAAAATTAATTATTCAATAGTGTCAGAATTAACATAAAGGGGTTTTTAAAACAAATATTATATTATTAATTGATATTCTATTCCTAAAAACCAACGGTTAGGAAACAATACATATATAATGATATGGGTATTATTAATGGACCAATTTGGGGTCACTTGGATTTATATCGTATGTTTATTAACTATATAATATAAAAAAACAAAGAGACATGGAAAATGTCAAACTAATTAACTAAGAGTTAAAACTAAAATAGAAGGTCAATGTAGTGACCCAAACCTGTGTAAAACCTATTGGTTGAGTTGTTTTCGACCTATCCCCACCTTAACCTTTAAATAATCCACTTTTTAGCCATTATAAACTGAATATGAATTTATTATAAAATAACATTTTGAGGTTTTCCTAAGGTTCCCCTCACCCCTCTCATAAAAGTGCACTCCCCCTTCTCTAAATTTAACACCTTCAAAGCCTTTTGGATCTACCAACCCCTACCCAAATATTCTCTCGAGTTCCCTCACTTCATCCTAGAGTCATTCTTTTAGTCATAAATCTACCCTAAAGATCTCTTTTGATCAAATCAAAAGGAAGAACCCGAAGAAGAGGTAATGTTTTCACCACCCTCTTTCAAGTTCCTTTCTTCTTCAACTTCTTCTTTCTCTGTTATTATCATTATAAAATAATAACTCCAGTATATCCTATATACTATAATGTTACTATAAATACGGTACTACCATATTCAGTTTTCTATCAATCCTTTGAATTACATGTCACCATACGTGCGTACGTACGGCCTACCGTCTCCACGTCATGGTGAAATTATTATTCAATACATTATTATTTGGATGGGTATGATAATGATATGTAATTGATGTAAATAATATGTATAACATGATAATGATTCTTTTTATATGATATACCATACAATCATATAATATTTTAATATAAAAAAAATGATATTGTGGCTCGTGCGTACATACGTACTACCGTCTCCACGAACGCGATGAGATTCATTCCACATCATATCCATTCAAGAATAATTTTCATTTGATGGTTAAAAATAATGTTTAAAGACTAAATATCATTTTGGATATGAATAAGATACAAACTATCCAAAACAAACATGGCTTATGTAACAAAACATATAAAATAAAACGAGTAAGTGAACACCCGAAATGATGATAATACTAAAATATTATTAACAAAGCAATATTAAAAGATCATATATGATATCATATTTAGGTATATAATTCCTGTATAATTTTATAAAAATTATTTAACTATTATACAGGAGGTTAACCTACCCTAGACCAAGAAAAAGTACAAAGTAAGGGTTTATTTCACAATCTCTTCATTATCCGTGCTTGTTTATACATAATTATCTACACGGACCTCTTTTTCATCCACATCCATGTTTCTTAAAAATGTATTTCAAAACATTTTTACTATTTTATAGACTATGAGTTAAAGTAATTCATACCCTTGTTTGAAATTTTAGAAGATGTTTATAAAGGAATCTTTCTGTTGTTTTCCAAACAAGGTTCTTTTTAACCTTTTCAACAAAATTAAGGTAAGAATGTCTTTTTTAACTTATACAGCGGGTGCGACTATTTTCCACCATTATAAAATAATCGAAGCTTCCCTTGAAATCTTATAAGAATATTTTCAAAGTAAATGTTTTCTTTTATAATTTTGTGACTATTAAATGATTTAAAAAAAAGGAAATACTTCTCTCAAATAGTTTCGATTTCATCTATGTCAACATCCTTTGATGGATTTTAAGCTTATTTGAAGCTGATTTATTATGATAAAAAACATCCACATTGTATTTAAGGTTTGTGATATGTTGGACTGTGGATGTGTTATTTTTATACCATTCATGGTTTATGGACAAAGTATTGACATTTCGTATGCTATATTTAATACGAATGTTTATGTTATGTTTAACCCTCTTCGTATGAGGAATGCATTGGACTTAATAAGTGAAGGGTGTAGCCCGTTATAGCTTCTTGATGCATCGGTAGGTCTCATGAGACAAACTAGTGTCTTGGCATAAGGCCCTGACAAAATCTTATTTTTAGTCTCAGCACAATGTCTTGACTATGTGGTTATGATAGTCTGGAATTATGCATTCCATCATTATGAAAGTGGTTATTGATATTGAATGTGATTATTCGACTAGTAGAATATCAATTTGAATACGTAAATTGAATTATTTCATTTTATTTGTACCATATTATGCTGAAGTTCAACTTTAAAAGACTTTTGTTTTATTTATATATTGCCTTAAATGATTATGTTTATTTATGAAAGTTTCGGCTATATTGTTATCCTTACTGAGCATCTGAGCTCACCATTTTCAATGTTTTATTTTTCCTAGAATGTGAAGAAGTATTTTATGAATGACCTGCAGGGATAGTATGAGGGGATATGAAGACAAGATGTTGTTGTAGTTTTTTTCACTTTATGTTGTAATGTAAGACTTATGAATATATCTGGTGTTTCCAATGCTACTAAACTAATTGGTCTTTCGAGACTTGATCTTTTGTGATCATGGAAATGTTATGTAATAATGAACAAACTCTGGGTAACTATGGTCAGGGCATTACAAAAAAACCCTAAATCCCTAACAGACCATAATAAATGTTAATATCACCTAAAAATCCTAAAAAATGCTACTAAACCCAAAAAATACATCTAATAATAATAGAAATTACGCACGTGAATGTGCATAAGCATGTGCATGGTTTAATGCATGTGCATGTGCATAAGCCTGCACATTTTCATGGGAATGATAATAAATTGTAAATTATAAATAATAACGCATGTGAATTGCTTGTGTATGTTCATGGGAATTTGAATGATAATAAATAATAAATAATAACGCACATACAAGTTCATGTGCTTGTGCATGTTCATGTGCATGATAATAAACAATAAATAATAACCAAGTCCACATGAATGTGAATTTGAATGTGAAAGATAATAAATAATAAATAATAACACATGAGATAATAGAATAATGAACGCAAACCTCCTTGCTTCCACCTGAACTCGAACCCGTGACCTCCCCCCTAGCGTGCCGGCACCTTTACCACTAAGCGATTTTGTTTTTTCTCTATTTAATGATATATATATTTATTATATATATAGTTATATTTATTCATTTATTAATATAGATTCATATTAATATAAATATATTTAGTTATATTAATACATATATATTTAAACATATATTAGTATATATATATTCATTCTTATATTAATATATATTTATATTAATATGTATTTTATCAGTATATTTATTTTTATATTCATATATATTTATAATATTAATTTAAAATAAATTTATAAAATATTTTTTATGTGTGTTTATAAATAAATAAATACATACATATATACCACACACACACACACACACAAAGACCCATATATATTTACGAATAAATACATATATATGTGTATTTGAATATCCATAGAATTTTAAAATGACCATTACTTCTAATCTAGATTTCTGTTTCAACTCCACAACTAGTCCAATCGAAGAAAATAAAAAAATCATTGATATTATATGTGGTACAGGCCTAACGGACATCCGGATCAGAAGTTATACGTGTTTTAATGTTTCCAAATTAGGGTATCCTAACTAAATCCACTAACAATACTACATAAACCCTATCAATTGCTACAAAACCCCCAAAAATGCTTTAAAACCCACAAAATGCAACAAAACCCCAAAAAACACTAAAATAACCCTAAAAATTATAAAAAATCAAAACACAAACATAAAACCCAAAAAAATGCATAAGACCACAAATAACTCAAACAAACCGTAACAAACCCTAAAAACCCTAAAAAAACCTAACAAACCCAAACAAACACTAATAACCCCTAAGAACCACTAATAAACCCTAATAACCCCTACAACCCACTATTAAACACTAAAAACTCTAATAAACTCTAATAAATCGTAATAACCTGTAATAAACCCTAAAAAACTCTATTAGACCCTAATAAATTCTACAAATACCCTAAAACCACTAATATACAATAAAAAACACTATTAAACCCTAATAAACCCTAATATTCTCAAACACCCAAACAAACCTGACAAAATACAACAAAAAACTCTAAATAATAGCCTACAAAACCCTTAAACCCACTAATAAACCCAAAAAAACACTAATAACCACAAAATAAATTGTAACAAACCCTAACAACACCAAATAAATCGTTTAAAATCCTAACAACAACAAATAAATCATAAAAAACTGAAAAAAACCCTAAAAAACCCTAATAAATGACAATAAATCGTAATAAACCCAAATACAAGTTAATAAACCCTAATAAATAAAATAAAACCTAATAAACCCTAAATAACCCAAAAAAGGTTTGATAAACCCTAGAAAAATCTATTAATGCCTACAAAAGCCCAATAAAACCCTAATATACTATAAAAACACAAATAAACTGTAACAAATCCTAATGTACACTAATAAACCCTAAAGAACCCTAATAAACCCTAAAGAACCATATTAAACTCTAAAGAACACTCAAAACCCTACAGAACCCAAAAAATGCTAAAACACGTTATGTAAACCCTAAAACCACTACAATACACAAAAAACCCTAAAACACACAAAAAAACCGTAACAACCCCAATCAACACCAAAAAAACAAAAAAAAACAAGAAAACCAGAAAACCATTAAGAAGCCATCAGATGTCATAAAAACCCATAAACACCTGTGAACGACCCTTAAAACCCCTAAAAAACACAACAAACCATAAACATCCATTAAAACCCTAAAAAAGGCTTCAAATAGATTCATAAACCCTAAAAATGTAACATAAACCCTTAAAATGCAACAAAAACCCAAAAAATGCAACATAAACCAAAAAACACAACATAAACCCAAAAAATGCCACATAAACCCTAAAAGCACTACATAATCCCTAGAACTGTAACATAAACCATAAAAAACATAAACCTTAAAAAACACAACATAAATATTAAAAAACACAACATAACATCTTAAAACACAATATAAACCTTAAAAACACTCCATGAACCCACAAAACTTTACATAAACCCAAAAAAATGCAACATAAACACTACATAACCCCTAAAAACGCAACACAAACCCAGAAAACGAAACATAAACCCTAAAAATGATACATAAAACCTAAACCCTAAACATGCTACATAAACCCTAAAAACATTTCATAAACCCTAAAAATGATACATTAAATCTAAAACCACTAACTAAACCCTAAAAACGCTACATAAATACTAAAAATGCTACATAAACTCTAAAAATGCTACAAAAACTTGAAAAAATGCTACAAAAAACCCTAAATATGCTTTACAACCCAAAAAAATATTAAACCCTAATATACCATAAAAAAAATTAAACCCTGATAAACACCTAATAAACTCTAAAAATCCCTAAAAACACCTTATAATCCCTAAATTCCTAAGAAACTCTACTCAACCATAATAAAACCCCAAAAATACATAATAAACACAAATAAACAATAATAAAATCTAATAAACCCTAAAAACACGTTATGAAAACCTAATCAACCCTAACCAACCCTAATAGAAACTAATAAAAACTAATTAACCCTATTAAACCGCAAAAAACCCTAAAAAGCTCTAATAAACCATAAATAAAGACAAATAAACCCTACTCAACCCTAACAAACCTTAACACACCATAATAACCCCTAATAAAACCCTAGAAAAACATAATAAGGAAAAAAATTCTAGTATACCATAAAAAATCCCTAGAAACCTTGATGAACTCTAATAGAACCTAATAAACCCTAAAAAACTCACAAACAATAAAAAATGATCACAAACAATAAAAAGGTGCTATATTACCTAAATAGACCTAAAAACACTAATTTAACCTAATAAAGGAAAAAATGCTAATATACCTTAAAAATCCCTAGAAACCCTAATAAACCATAATAAACGTTAATATAACCAAAGAAACCCTAAAACATTCACAAACAAAAAAATGATTACAAATAATAAAATCATGCTATATTATCTTAAAAGACCTAACATACACTAATATAATCTAATAAAACAAAAAAACTAATAAACCCCTAACAAACAATAATAAACCCTAAAAATCCCTATTAAACCCTAATAAAAAGGAATAAACCCTAATAAAACCATAAAAATACCTTCTCAACCCTAATAAACCTTGACACCCCATAAAATAACCTAATAAAACCCATCTAAACCCCAATAAACAAAAAAACCCAAAAAACCATTAAAAAGACCTAGAAACCCAAATAAAGCATAATAAATTCAAATAAATTCAAATAAACCATTAAACAATGCTCCCAAACACTAAAAATATGCTAATAAAACCTAAAAAGTCATAACAACCCCTCATATATATTAACAAAAACTAAAAAACACTCCTATACCCTAATAAAAACACTAACAAACCCAAGTAAATACTAAAAATTCCTAACAAGCCCTAATAAACCCTAATAAAACTGTAGAGATACTAACTCAACCCTAATAAAACACTAAAAATATCTACTCGACCCCAATAAACCTAAACACACCATAATAAACCATAATAAACCCCACTAAACCCAAAAAAACGCAAATATACAACTAAAAGGTCCTAGAACCCAAAATAAGTGCTAATAAAACCTGAAAATGTTTAGAAGCACTAATAAATTCAAATAAACACTACTAAACACTAAAAACCCCTAATATACCCTCATTAAAATTTATAAACCGTAATGAACCATAATAAACCCTAATAAATCCTAAATATACAAAAATATACCATAATATACCATAATATAGCATAATAAACCCAAATCAATCCTAATAAAACCCTAAAAATAACTAATAAACCCTAATAAACATTTACACACCATAATAAACCCTAATAAAATCATAATAACCCCCACCAAACCCTAAAAACCCTAATATACCATTAAAAAGCACTAAAACCCTAACAAACTATAATAAATAGTAAATAATAACACACATCCAAGTGCATGTGCATGTGCCCAGTAATAAACAATAAATAATAACAAAGTCCACATGAATGTGCATTTTCATTTGAATGATAATAAATAATAAATAATAAAACATGTGATAATAGAATAACGCAAGTGCGTTGTGTGTGCACGTGCATGAGAATAAATAATAATAGCAGATGTGATAATAGAATAACGCAAGTGCATTGCATTTTCATGTGCATGGTAATAAAAAATATATAATAACGCACTGGTATGTGAATTTACATGTAATGATAATGATAATGATGCATGCACGTGCATGGTAATAAAAAATAAATAACGACGCACGTGCATGTGCATTGGTATATGATGATACAAACTATAATAATAAAAATAATAATAGAATAATGCAAGTGCATTGCATGTGAACGTGCATAGTATTAAATAATAAATAAATAATAGTAAATAAGAACGCACATGCATTTGCATTTTCATTTACATTTGATAATAATATAAAAAATACTAAGTGTAATATTAATAATAATAATGCATGCACGTGCATGGTAATAAATAATAAGTAACAGCGCAGATGCATGTGGATTTTCATGAGATAATGATAATAATATTAATAATGATAATAATAATAATAATAATAGTAATAATAATAATTGTGATAATAATAATAATAATAATAATAATAATAATAAAAGAATAATACAAGTTCATTGAATATGAATGTGCATGGTAATAAATAATAAATAATAACACACTTGCCTCTGCATTTGTATGTGATGATGATAATAATAACAACAGTAGTAGTAGTAGTAGTGATAATAGTAGTAGTACCAATGCATGTGATAATAGAATATTACATGTGCATTACATGTGCACGTGCATGGTAATAAATAATATCCCACGTGCATTTCATTTGCATGTGTTGATAATGACGATGATAATAATAATAATAATAATATTATTATTATTATTAATAACAATGCATGTGATAATAGAATAATGCACATGCATTGAATGTGTGTGTTTATGCATTTTCAAGTGCATTTGCATGTTCATTTTCATGTGATGAAAATAACAATAACAACAACAAAAACCACAATAATAATAAAAATAACAACATACATGATAATAAAATAACATGTGTGCATTGCATGTGCACGTGCATGGTAATAAAAAATAAATAATAATGCATGTGCATGTTCATGTGATTCGAATGAGATGATGATGATAATAATAATAATAATAATAGTAATAATAATAATAATAATAATAATAAAACGCATGTGATAATATAGTAATGCACGTGCATTGCATGTGTTGTGCATGATAATAAATAATAACTCATAGCACACGTGATGATAATAAAATAATAATACTAATATTAATAATAATACTGCATGTGATAATAAAATAACGCACATATATTGAATGTGCACGTGTATGGTAATAAATAACAACGCACGTGCATTTTCATTTGAATTTTATGATAATAACAACTATAACAGTAATAGTAATAACAACAATAACAATAAAAACACATGCGATAATAGAATAATGTAGGTGCATTGCGTGTGTGCGTGCATGTTAATAAATAATAACGGATGTGCATGTGCATTTGCATGTGATGATAATAATAATAATAATTATTATTATTATTATAATTATAATAACAGCAACAACATATGCACGTGCATGGAAATAAATAATAAATAATAAATAATAAATAATAATGCATGTGAATTTGCATTCGAATTTGAGGATAATAATAATAATAGTAGTAGTAATAACAATAATGATAATGATAATAATGAAAATAATAACGTGTGTGATAATAGAATAACACACATCTTAATAAACCCTAACAAAACCTAATAACTACTAATAACCCCTAAGAACCACTAATAAAATAAATTAACACCTGAAACCCACTATTAACCCCTAAAACCCTAATAAAAACTACTAAATCATAATAACCTGTAATAAACCCTAAAAACCCTATTAGACACTAATAAATGCTACAAAATCCATAAAACCCCTAATATAAAATAAAAAAACTATTGAACCATAATAAATACTAATAATCACTAAAACCCCAACAACCCAACAAAACAACTCAAAACCCACCAAATAATAGCCTACAAAACCTTACAACCCGCTAATAAACCCTAAAAACCCTAAAAACCCCATAATAAATCGTAACAATCCCTAACAACCCCAAATAAATCGTATCAAATCCGAACAACGCCAAATAAATCGTTACAAACTGAAACAAACCATAACAAACCCCATATAAACTACAATAAACCCTAAAAAATCATAATAAACCCTAATAAATCGTAATAAACACACATACACATTAATAAACCCTAATAAATAAAATAAACCCTAAGCAACCCTAATAAATCATAAATATCCCTAAAAAAGGTTGATAACCCCAAGAAAAATCTATTAATGCCTAAAAAGACCAATAAAACCCCAATATAAAATAAAAAATGCTAGTAACTGTAACAAATCCTAAAGAACACTAATAAACCCTAAAGAACCCTATTAAACCCTAAAAACCATATTAAACTATAAAGAACACTAGAAAACCCTAATGAACCCAAAAAACTCTAAATCACATTACGTAAAACCTAAAAACCGCTACAATACCCAAACAAACCCTAAAACACACTAAAAAACCCAATCAACCCCTATGAATCCCGAAAAAAAACAAATAAACCCTTAAAAACCAAAAAAAACCATTAAAAACCCATCAAATACCATAAAAACCATAAACACCTGTTAAAACCCCTTAAAAACTCTAAAAACCACTACAAACCATAAATAACCATTAAAACCATAAAAAAGGCAATAAATAGATACATAAACCCAAAAAACATTACATAAACCCTAAAAATGAAACATAAACCACAAAAACGCAACATAAACCCTAAAAACACAAAATAAACCCAAAAAACTCTACATAAACCCAAAAAGCACTACCTAAACGCTAAATCCGTAACATAAACCCTAAAAAATGCAACAAAAACATTAAAAACACTACATAAAACCTAAAAACACAACATAAACACTAAAAACACTACATGAACTCTAAAAGCATTTCATAAACCCAAACAAATGCAAAATAATTGCAACATCACCCCTAAAAATGCTACATAAACCCAGAAAATGCAACATAAACCCTAAAAATTGCTACATAAAACCTTAACCCTAAACACGCTACATAAACCCTAAAAATGTTACATAAACCCTAAACAATGCTACATAAAACCTAAAACCACTAACTAAACCCTAAAAGCACTACATAAAATGCTACACAAACACTATAAAATGCTTCAAAAACACTAAATACGCTTCAAAACCCTCAAAATATTAAACCCTAATATACCATAATATAAATAATTAAACCCTAATAAACCCCTAATAAACTCTAATAATCCCTAAAATTTCCTTATAATCTTTAAAAACCCTAAGAGACTCAACTAAACCCTAATAAAACCCCAAAATACCTAATAAAACCTAATAAATTATATTAAAACCTAATAAACCCTAAAAACATGTTAAGAAAACCTAAACAAACCTAAACAATCCTAATAGACACTAATAAACACTAATAAACCTTTATAAACCCCAAACTAACCCTAAAAATCCCTAATAAAAAATAAATAAATCCAAATAAACTCTACTCAACCATAACAAACCTTAACACACCATAATGACCACTAATGAAACCCTACAAATCCCTAATAACGAAAACAAACACTTGTAAACCTTAAAAAATCCCTAGAACCACTGATAAACTATAATATAACCTAATAAACCCTAAAAATGCTCACATACAATAAAAAATTATCACAAACAATAAAAACATGCTATATTACCTAAAAAGACCAAAAAACACTAATATAACCCAATAAAGACAAAAAACGCTAATATACCTTAAAAATCTGTAGAAACCATAATAAGCCATAATAAACTCTAATATAACCTATGAAACCCTAAAAACTCTCACAAACAAAAAAAATGCTCACAAACAATAAAAACACTATATTATCTAAAATGACTTAACAAACACTAATATAACCTAATAAAACAAAAAAACTAATAAACCCATAAAAACCCTAATAAACCCTAAAAATCCCTAATAAACTCTAATAAAAACTAATAAACACTAATGAAACCATAATAAAACCCCAAAATATCTTTTTCAACCCAAATAAATCTTCACACAACATAATAAAACCTAATAAACACCAACTAATCCCCAATAAACAAAAAAACGAAAACAAACCATTAAAAATCCCTAGAAACCCTAATAAACCATAATAAATTCTAATAAAACCTAATAAACCATAAAAAAATAATAACAAACACTAAAACCACGCTAATAAAACCTAAAAAGCCCTAACAACCCCTCATATATATTAATAAAAACTAAAAAACACTCATATACCCTAATAAAAACAATAACAAACCATAGTAAAACCAAAAAATCCCTAATAAACCCTAATAAACACTAATCAACACTAATAAACCCTAATAAATCCCTATAGATACCTAGTCAACCACAATAAAACCCTAAAAATATATACTCAACCGTAATAAACCTTAACACGCTATAATAATCCATAATAAACCCCACTAAACCCTAAAAAATGCAAATATACCCTTAAAAAGCCCTAAAACCCCTAATAATTACTAATAAAACCTAAAAAAGCTTAAAAGCACTACTAAACCCTAATAAACAATACTAATCCCTAAAAAACCCTAATATACCCTATTAAAAATTAATAAACCATAATGAATGATAATAAACCCTAATAAATCCTAAACATTCCCAAATATACCATAATATTTCATAATATACCCTAATAAACCCCACTCAATCCGAATTAAACCCTAAAATACCTAATAAAACCTAATAAACATTAACACACCATAATAAACCCTAATAAAATCCAAATAACCCCTATCAAACCCTAAAAATGCTAATATATCACTAAAAATCCCTAAAACCCTAACAAGCCATAATAAATGTTCATAACACCTAAAAATACTAAAAAATGATAGTAAACCCTAAAAATACCTCTAATAATAATAATAGTAATAATGCACGTGCATGTTCATATGCATGTGCATGGTTTAAATAATTAATCATAACGCACGTGCATGTGCATGTGCCTGCTCATTTGCATGTGAATGATAATAAATAATAAATTATAAATAATAACGCATTTGAATTAAATGTGTATGTGCATCTGCATGTGAATGATAATAAATAATAAATAATAACGCACATCCAAGTGCATGTGCATGTGCATGTGCATGTTCATGTGCATGTGCATGGTATTAAACAGTTAATAATAACCAATTCCGCATGAATGTGCATTTTCATGTGAATGATAATAAATAATAACACATGTGATAATAGAATAATGCACGTACATTGCGTGTGCACGTGCATGAGAATAAATAATAATAATACATGTAATAATAAAATAACGCAAGTGCATTATATAGCATGTGCTTGATAATAAATAATATATAATAACGCATGTGCATGTGCATTTACATGTAATGATAATGACAATGACACATGCACGTGCATTGTAATAAATAATAAATAACAACACACATGCTTGTGCATTTTTATTTGATGATACAAAATAATAATAATAATAATAATAATAATAACAGAATAACAAAAGTGCATTACATGTGGATGTACATAGTAGTAAATAATAAATAAATAAAAATAAATAAGAACACACATGCATGTGCATGTTCATTTACATTTGATGATAATTTTAATAATACTAAATGTAATAATAATAATAATAACAACACATGCACGTGCATGGTAATAAATAATAAATAACAACTCACATGAATGTGCATTTTCATGTGATAATGATAATAATAATGATAATGATGATAATAATAACAATAATAATAATAAGTGTGATAATAATAATAATAAAAGAATAATACAAGTGCACTGCATATTCACGTGCTTGGTAATAAATAATAAATAATAACGTGCATGCATCTTTATTTTCATGTGATGATAGTAATAATAAAAGCAATAGTAATAATATTAGTAGTAGTGGTGATAATAGTAGTAGTACCAATGCATGTGATAATAAAATATTTCATGTGTGTTACGTGTGCACGTGCATGGTAATAAATAATAACGCTCGTGCATTGCATTTTCATGTGATGATGATGATGATGATAATAATATTAATAATAATAATAATAATAACAACACATGTGATAATAGAATAACACACATACATTGAATGTGCGTGTATGTGCATTCACATGTGCATTTTCATGTGATGATAACAACAACAACCACAACAACAACAATAACCACAATAAAAATAATAACAACGCATGTGATAATAAAATAACGTTTGTGTATTGCATGTACACGTACATCGTAATAAAAATATAATAATAATGCATGTTCATGCGCATGTGCATGTGGATGAGATGATGATAATAATAATAATAATAATAACAGTAATAATAAGTTATAGTTGTTTGAAGAAACAACAGAAATGAAAAAAATGCTAGAAATGGGGTCTCGAAAAACCTAACAAATCATAGAGTCGTTCAAAAAGGCATAACTTCTTCTTCGGGTGTCCATTTCCGCTCTGTGAATAGTCAAACTGAATCTCATTGAACGAACTATGATAAAAATAGGTGTCGGAGGCCAAACAGACACACAAATCAAAAGTTATGACCATTTTAAGAAAAATTTGAGAGGGATCTGTACATGGAAATGGAGTTTTGGAGGGCTTTTGAGGGTTTTCTGAGATTTTAGGGTCTCAAACATGACTTGAACTATGTTCATGTCATCCTTCTGTGTAGATATCTTCGCTACTTTAGATTTGATATGTGGTAGTGCTCAAACGGAGAACCGGAGTGAATGTTATGGCCGTTTGAAGTTGGACATTTTTTTGGAGTGGTATAACTAATATATATTATATTTATTTGATATTCTCATAGTTTCTACTAATCTTGGTCCTCACTCATCTCAGAAACTTCGATTTGACTAGTCACGATGCTCAAACGGACACCCGAAAGAGAAGTTATGCCTATTTTATTGAGTTGTTGTTTTCTTAGGTTTTTAGGCACTAGGAGAGTTACTGAATTTAAAACGACAATAACATCTGATACGTGTGTTCATTTTGGCTCTGCCACATATCAAATCGATGATTGTGAAATGATACACACTCTGGTTACCACTAGAACCTTTTCTGACATTCATCAACCCCCCAAAAGACCCAAAATCCCTTTGGATGGTCAAAAGATTGGCTTTTAGTGTCCGTTTTGCAATAACTTCTTCTATGGGTGTCCGTTTTTCCTCTACCACATATGAAATTGAAGCTTCAGACTAGACCCAGACTCCTATAACCACTGAATCACCTTCTGACATCCTTGAAGTCCCAAAAGGGTACTTACACCCTCCAGAAGACCATAACATCTACTCTGGTAGTCCGTTTTGCCTCTACCATATATCAAATTGAATATTTTGACTATATGTACACATATGTGACCAATAGGAACACCATATCAAGTTCTTAATGTCTCAAAAGGTCCTTATGTACTCCAAATTACCATAACATCTTCTCTAGGTGTCCGTTTCACCTCTACCACATATCAAATTGAAGCTTGCGACTATCTCTACATAACTGTGACAACCACGAAAAACTAAATAACCCTAAAAAACCATGAATAACCCCATAAAAACTAAAAACCATTAAAAACTATGCAAAACCATAACAAATCCTAACAAACCCCAAAAAACCCTAAAAAACATAACAAACCCTAAAAAACCCAAAAACCCCAAACAATCCCTAACGAACTGCAAGAAGCACTAGGAAACCCCAATAAACCCTAAAAAATCCTGAAGAAACCCTAAACACCCCCTGAGAAACCATAGGAAACCCTAAGAAAACCCTAAAAACCCTAACAAAACCCTAAGAAAACCTAAGAAACACTAACACACCCTTAGAAACCCTAACACACCCTTACAAACCCTAACATATCCTTAGAAACCCTAGAACACCCTTATAAACCCCAACACAACCATATAAACCATAACACAACCTTAGAAACCCTTAGAAACGATAACACACCCTTAGAAACCCTAACCTGCCCATAAAAACTCTAACCCACACTTAGAAACCCTAACACACCCTTAGAAACCCTAACAAACCCTTAGACACCATAAATCACTCTAAAAATCACTATTAAATCCTAAAAAACCCTACCAACCAATAATAAACCATAACTAACCCTAATAAACCCTAAGCCCACTACTAAACCCTAATAAACACTAATAAATCGTAATAAACCCTAAATACCCTATTAGACCCCAATAAAAGCTAAAAACAACTAAAACCCCAAATATACAACACAAATGCTATTAAACCATCCAAAACACTAATATTGACAAAAGAAAACCATAACCGACCCGGAAAAACCTGACAAAACCCTAAAAAACACTAAAAACCCAAAAAACCAAAAAAACCCAAAAACCCCCTAAAATCCATAAAAGATCCTAAAACCCCTAAAAAACCCGTAAAACCACTAAATACACGAAAAAACCGAAAAAAAATACAAAAACAAACCTAAAAACCCTAAAAACCCTCAAAAAACCAAAAATACGTTAAAAAGGCTAAAAACCCCTTAAAATGCTAAAAACCCCTAAAAACCCTATAAATTCCTATAAAACCCTAAACAACCATATGAAACCCTTAAAACCCCTAAAAACCCCCTAGAAAAACCTAAAAATCACAAAAGAAACCCTAATACACCATAAAAATCCTAGAGAACCCTAAAGAACCCTAAAGAACTACTAAAGTCACTTACAACGCTACATAAACCCAAACAATTGCTAAAAAAACCAAAAAATGCTTCAAACCCCACACAATGAAACAAAACCCCAAAAAATACTAAAACAACCCTAACAAAGCATAAAAAATCCAAACACAACCATAAAACCCAAAAAACGCATAAACACCCAAACAACTCAAACACACCGTAACAAACCCTAAAAACCCTATCAAAACCTAACAAACTCAAACAACCACTAATAACCCCAAAGAACCACTAATAAACCCTAATAACCCCAAAAACCCACTATTAAACCCAAAAACCCCAAATAAACACTAATAAATCGTAATAACATGCAATAAAACCTTACAAACTCTATTAACCCCTAATAAATGCTACAAAAGCCCTAAAACCCCTAATATACAATAAAAACACTATTAAACCATAATAAACCCTAATAATCACACGAAACCCTAGCACACCCAACAAAACGCTAAGAAACCTTGAAATAAAAGCCTACAAAACCCTACAACCCACTAATAAACACTAACAAACCCTAATAACCCCAAAATAATTCGTAACAAACCCTAACAACCCAAAATAAATCATAACAAATTATAACAATGCCAAACAAATCGTAACAAACTGAAACAAACCATAACAAACCCTTAATAAACCACAATAAACCCTAACAAATCATAATAAGCACTAATAAATCGTAATAAATCCAAATACACAGTACTAAACCCTAATAAAAAAAATAAACCCTAATAAACACTAATAAATCCTAAATAACCCTAAAAAGGTTGATAAACCCTATAAAAATCTATTAATTCTTATAGAAACCCAATAAAACCCTAATATACAATTAAAAAAATTCTAAAAACAGTAACAAATCCTAAAGAACACAAATAAAATCTAAAGAACCCTAATAAACCCTAAAGAATCATATTAAACTCTAAAGAACACTAAAAACCCCAAAGAACCCAAAAAAATGCTAAAACGCATTATATAAACCCTAAAAACTACTACAATACCCAAACAAACCCAAAAAAAACTATAAAATCCTAAAAACCCCTATCAATAAAAAAACAAATAAACCCATAAACCCCCCCAAAAAACCATTAAAAGGCCATCAGATACCATAAAAACCCACAAACACCCGTTAACAACCCTTAAAAACCCTAAAAAACTACAAACCATAAACAACCATTAAAACCCTAAAAAGGCTTCAAATAGATGCATAAACCCTAAATACGTTACATAAACCCTTAATAATGCAACAAAAACCCTAAAAATGAAACATAAACCAAACAATGCAACATAAACCCAAAAAACACTACATAGACCCAAAAAGCACTAGATGAACCCGAGAACTGTAACATAAACCCTAAAAAACAAAACATAAACCCTAAAAAATGCAACATAAACATTAAAAAACACTACATAAAACCTAAAAACACAATATAAACCCTAAAAACACAACATGAACCCAAAAAACATTACATAAACCCTAAAAAATGCAACATAAATGCTACATCACCCCAAAAAATGCTACATAAACCCTAAAAACGCTACATAAACCCTAAAAATGCTACATAAAACCAAAACCCTAAACACGCTACATAAAACCTTAAAACGTAATGTAAACCCTAAAAATGATACATAAAATCTAAATCTGCTAACTAAACCCTAAAACGCTACATAAACCCTAAAAATGCTACATAAACTCTAAGAACACGAGACAAACCCTAAAAAATGCTAAAAAAACCCGAGAGATGCTTTTAAAACCTAAAAAATATTAAACCCTAATATACCATAATATAAAAAATTAAAACCTAATGAACTCATAATAAACTCTAATAATCCCTAAAAACACCTTATAATCACTAAAAATCCTAGGGAACTCTACTCAACCCTAATGAAACCCCAAAAATACACAATAAACCCTAAAAATGATAATAAAACCTAATAAACCCTAAAAACACGTTAACAAAACCAAAACAACCTTAACCAACCCTAATAGACACTAATAAACACTAACAAACCCTTATAAACCCCAAACAAACCCTAAAAAGCCATAATAAACCATAAATAAAGCCAAATAAAACCTAATCAACCCTAACAAACCTTAACACACCATAATAACCCCTAATAAACCCTACAAAACCCTAATAAAGATAAAAAATTTAGTATACCTTAAAAAATCCCTAGAAACCCTGATAAACTCTAATATAACCTAATAAACCCAAAAAATGCTCACAAATAAAAAAAATGATCATAAACAATAAAAATGCGCTATATTACCAAAAAAGCCCTAAAAACACTAAAATAGCGTAATAAAGAAAAAAAATGCTAATATACCATAAAAATCCCAAGAAACACTTATAAACCATAATAAACTCTCATATAACCTAAGAAACCCTAAAAACACTCACAAACTAAAAAAAAATTATCAAAAACAATAAAAACACGCTATATTATCTAAAAAGTCTTAACAAACACTAATATAACCTAATAAATCAAAAAAACTAATAAACCCCTAACAAACCCTAATAATCCCTGAAAATCAATAATAAACCCTAATAAAAACTAATAAACCCTAATAAAACCATATTAAAATCCTAAAAATACCTTCTCAACCCTAATAAACCTTGACACACCATAACAAAACCTAATAAATCCCAACTAAACCCCAATAAACAAAAAAACACAGACAAACCATTAAAAATCCCTATAAACACTAATAAACCATAATAAATTCGAATAAATGATAGTAAAATATGAAAAATGCTCCCCAAAACTAAAAACACGCTAATAAAACCTAAAAAGACATAACAACCCCTCATATATATTAACAAAAACTAAAAAACACTCATATACCCTAATAAAAACACTAACAAACCCTAGTAAACCCTAAAAAACCCTAAAAAACCCTAATAAACTGTGCTCAACCCTAATAAACCCTAATAAAACCTTAAAGATACCGACTTGACCCTAATAAAACCCCAAAAATACCTACTAAACCCTAATAAACGTTAACACACCTTAATAAACCACAATAAACCCCACTAAACCCTAAAAACGCAAATATACCATTAAAAAGTCCTAAAACCCCTAATAAATGCTAATAAAACCTAACAAATCTTAAAAGTGCTAATAAAACCGAACAAACAATACTAAACACTAAAAAATTCTAATATGCCCTCTTAAAAATTAATAAACCATAATGAACCATAATAAACCATAATAAATCCTAAACATATCCAAATATACAATAATATAACATGATATACCCTAATAAACCCAAATCAATCCTAACAAAACCCTAAAAATACCAAATAAATTCTAATAGACCTTGAAACGCCATAATAAACCCTAATAAAATCCTAATAACCCCCACTAAACCCTAAAAACGCTAATATACAATTAAAAAACCCTAAAACCCTAACAAACCATAATAAATGGTAATAACACCTAAAACTCCTAAAAATGATAGTAAACCCTAAAAATACCTGTAATAATAGTAGTAGAAATAACGCACGTGCATGTGAAAATGCATGTGGATGGTTTAAATAATAAACCATAACGTACGGGCATGTGCATATGCCTGCACATTTGCATGTGAATGATAATAAATAATAATCAATAAATAATAACACATGTGAATTGCATGTGTATGTGCATATGCATGTGAATGATAATAAATAATAAATAATTATGAACATACAAATGCTTGTACATGTGCATGTGGATGTGCATGTGCATGTTCATTTGCATGTGCATGGTAATAAATAATAAATAATAACCAAGTCCACATGAATGTGCATTTGCATGTGAATGATAAACAAAATAATAACACATGTGATAATAGAATAATGCACGTGCATTGACTGGGCACGTGCATTAGAATAAATAATAATAACACATGTCATAATTGAATAACACAAGTGCTTTGCATTTGCATGTGCATGATAATAAATAATATATAATAATGAACATGCATGTGCATTTACATGTAATTATAATGATAATGATGCATGCACGTGCATCGTAATAAATAATAATTAACAACGTACGTGCATGTGCATTTGTATTTGATGATAAAAACAACAACGACAAGAACAATAACAGCAAAAACAACAACAATAATAGAATAACGCATGTGCATCTCATGTGCACGTGTATAGTAGTAAATAATAAATAAGAACACGCATGCATGTGCATGTGCATTTACATTTGATGATAATATTAAAAATACTAATTGTAATCATAATATTAATAACTCATGCACATGAATGGTAATAAATAATAAATAACAACACACATGCATGTGCATTTTCATGTTATAATGATAATAATAATGATAATAATAATAATAATTATTATTATTATAAAAACTGTGATAAAATTAATAATAATAATAATAAAATAATAATACAAGTGCATTGCATATGCACGTACATGGTAATAAATAATAAATAATAACGCACGTGCATCATCATTTGCATGTGATGATAGTAATAATAATAGAATTAGTAATAGTAGTGGTAGTGGTGGTGATAATGGTAGTAGTTCTAGTGTAGATGATAATAGAATTTTTCATGTTCATTATGTGTGCATGTGTATGGTAATAATTAATAACTCTCGTGCATTGCATTTGCATGTGATTATGATAATGATAACAATATTAATAATAATATTAATAATATTAATAATAACAATGCATGTGATAATAGAATAACAAACATTAATTTAATGTGTGGGTATGTGCATTTTCATGTGATGATAATAATAACAACAACCACAAAAACAACAACCACAATAATAATAATAACAATAATAATAACGACGCATGTGATAATAAAATAACATGTGTGCATTATATGTTCTTGTGCATGGTAATAAAAATATAATAATAACTCACCTACATGTGCATGTGAATTTTCTTTATATGATGATAATAACAATAATAATAATAACAGTAAAAAATAAGTTATAGTTATTTGAAAAAATAGCAGACATGAAAAAAGTGCTAGAAATGGTGTCTCGAAAAACCTAAAAAATCACAGAGTCATTAAAAAAGGCATAACATCTTCTTCAGGAGTCCATTTCTGCTATATGAATAGTCAAACTAAATTTCATGGAACGAACTATGATAAAAATAGTTGTCGGAGGCCGAACAGACACACAGATCAAAAGTTATGACCATTTTAAGAAATATTTGACAGGGATCCGGACACAGAAATGGAGTTTTGGTGGACTTATGATGGGTTTTTGGGATTTTAGGGTCCCAAACACGACTTTAACTTCTTTAAAGTTATACTTATATGTAGATCTCTTCGCTTCCTTCGATTTGATATGTGGTAGATCTCAAATGGACAACAAGAGTGAAAGTTATCGTCATTTGAAGTTGGATTTTTTTTGGAGTGGTATAACTAATATATCTTTTGTTTAATTGATCTTCTCATAGTTTCTATTAGTCTTTGTCCTCACTCATCTCACGTGCTTCTATTTTACTAGTCACAATGCTCAAACGGAAACTCGAAGGAGAAGTTATGCCTATTTTAGTGAGTTGATGGTTTCTTAGGTTTTTAGGTGATTGGAGGGTTGCTCAATTTAAAACGACAATTGCATCTGCTATGTGTGTTCATTTTGGCTCTACCACATATCAAATCTAATATTGTGAAAAGATACACAATCTGGTAACAACTAGAACCCTTTCTGACATTCTTAAACCTCTAAAAAGACCCAAAATCCATTAGGATGGTCAAAAGATAGGCTTCTAGTGTCTGTTTTGCAATAACTTCTTCTATGGGTGTCCGTTTTGCCTCTACCACATATCAAATCGAAACTTGAGACTAGACATACAATCATATAACCACTGAATCACATTCTCACATCCTTGAAGGCCCAAAACGTTACTTAAACCCTTCAAAAGACCATAACATCTACTTCGAGAGTCCGTTTTGCCTCTACCATATATCATATCGAAGCTTTCGACTAGATCTACAAATCTGTGACCAATAGAAACACCTTAACACGTTATTAAACACCCAAAAGGTCCTTAAGTCCTCCAAATGACCATAACATCTTCTCTAGATGTCAGTTTCACCTCTAGCACATATCAAATTGAAGCTTGCGACTAGCTCTTAACATCTGTGAAACCATGAACAACTAAATGACCCTAAAAAACCATGAATAACCCCATAAACACTAAACACCATTAAAAACCACGAAAAACCCCAACAAACCTCAAAAAACCCTAAAAAGAATAAAAAACCCTAAAAACTCTAACAAGACCTAACAAACCCCAAGAAGCACTAAGAAACACCAATAAACACAAAAAACCCGAACAAACCCTATAAAACCCCATAAGAAACCATTGAAACCCTCACATAACCCTAAAAACCCTAAAAACCTTAACAAAACCCAAATAAAATCTATGATACACTAACACACCCTTAGAAACCCTAACACACCCCTAAAATCCCTAGCACAACCTTAGAAACCCCAACACACCCATAGAAACCCTAATACAACCTTAGAAACCCTTAGACACTATAACACACCCTTACAAACGCTAACCCACCCACAAAAACCCTATCTCACCGTTAGAAACCCTAACACACCCTTAGAAACCCTAAAAAACCCTTAGACAATCAAAATCACTCAAATAAGAACTAATAAATCCTACCAAACCCTACCAACCCATAATAAACCACAATAAACCCTAATAAACCCTAAAGCCCACTTCTAAATCCTAATGAACACTAATAAATCCTAATATACCCTAAAAACCCAATTAGAACCCAATAAAAGCTACAAAATACCAAAAAACCCAAATATAAAACAAAAACAATATTAAACCATTCAAAATGAAAATATTCACAAAAATCCCCTAACAAACTAGGAAAAACCTCACAAAACCGTAAAAAACAATAAAAACCCAAAAAACCCCAAAAAACCCTAAAACCCCCTAAAATCCCTAAAAACCCTAACAAATCCTAAAAACCATAAACAACCCTAGAAACCCAAAAACCCAAAAAACTATTAAAACCCGAAAAACCCCAAAAACAAACCGTAAAAACTGTAAAAACCGTAAAAACCCCTAAAAAACCTAAAAACCAATAAAATGCTAAAAACCATAAAAGGCCTAAAAATGGCTAACAAAACCATAACCAAAAATATGAAACCCTTTAAACTCTAAAACCCTAAACCCCCCCTTGAAAACCCTAAAAATGTCAAAAGAAACCCTAATACACCTTAAAGAACCGTAAAAAACCCTAAAAAAACTAAAGAACCACTAAAGCCCCACCAAACAACGCTACATAAACCCTATCAATTTCTACAAAAACCTGAAAAATGCTTCAAAACCCCAAAAAACAATAAAATAACCCTAACAAAGCATAAAAAATCCAAACACACCCATTAAACCCAAAAAATGCATAAAACCCCAAAAAACTCAAACAAACTGTAACAAACCCTAACAACTGCAACAAAACCTAACAAACCATAAAAACCACTAATAACCCCAAAGAACCACTAATAAACCCTAAAAACATACAAAACCCACTATTCAATCCCAAAAACCCTAATAAATATAAATAAATTGTAATAACCTACAATAAACCCAAACAAACTCTATTAGACCATAATAAATGCTACAAAATCCCTAAAACCCCAAATATACAATAAAAACACTATTAAACCAAAATAAACCCTAATAACCACTAAAAACCATTACAAACCCGTAAAAACCCTACAAAAATCTCCAAATAATAGCCTACAAAACCCTACAACCCACTAATAAACCCTAAAAACCCTAATAACCCCAAAATAAATCGTAATAAACCCTAACAACCCCAAATAAATTATACCAGGAAGGTGTAGCCAGAGGTAATCCCCTGGCCATTTATTAAAATAAAGGAAAACAGTACCAAGTAAAACAGACACAACAAAGTCACATCAAATCCTCAAAATCACACCCCTTACCGTCACCATGATAAACAGACTCTTCCTCTGTCGCTGTTTCCCATACTGAACTCTCATAATGCTTCATCACTTTTGCATATTTCCTCCTCAGATTAAGCTTCTCCAGCTCAAGAAACTCATTAGGAGACTGCATACTTTTGACAGCAGATCTGGTCGGCATCGGCTTCGGCAGGTGAGAGAAGTCCTTCCTCATCCTCCCGCGAGGTGGGGCATTCACCTTGTCTTGGGCCACCGGCAGCATCTTGTTCCCCACTTGAGCAATCTCGCTGTAAGACATCCGTACCGTGCTCTCACAATTCTCCTTCTCACTGTCATCGAGGTCCCCCCACTTCCCATAGTACTGCACCTCTGGGTATCTCACAAGCTGGTTCTGCTGAATCTGATTGTTCGTGTCAACAATGGCCAGGCATTGAGGCTGCTCCACCAATGTATGTTCTGCATCAAAAACACCAGACTCCTGTCCCACATTCTGCAAATCAACACTGCCACCTAAGGGTGACATCTCATCCCCAGTTAACCTGCTCAATTCTTGGAACTGATTCTCCATAGTTACAGTGCCCAGCACACCCTTATCAGCAGTATTCTGGCCACTGCAATTTCCACCATGTCCCAAAAGTCTTCTATCTTGGCGGCCAACAGATTTCCATTTCTTCCCAGACGAAACAGACCCATGCCCTTTATCCGATTCTTCCATAGCATCAGACCCCTGCCTATTTATAGCCAGATCCTCATTGCAACTTCCCTGGCAATGAATCACCACACCGGTAACTGGCACCATATGAGCAGTCTGTGAAGCAGGACCCGAAGCACCCAGGGATTCCATAACAGGTGCAATACCAGATCCAAATCCAACATCAACAGCAGGTGTCCTCTCCCTCTCAGGGGCCTTGCCAATGCCCTGCCCATTCTGGCTCTTTCCTGCGGCTGCAATTTCACCTGAAGCAAAACCACGAACAGCAGGAGCAGTCTGTGAAGCAGGACCCGAAGCATCATCCCCCCTACACAAGTCATGCCTCAGCTTGCTCATCACATGAGAAACCAAGGGGTTCATATGAGACCCTGGCGGATTCATCCTAGCTGAAACACCCCGGGACACCATAACAGAAGCAATACCAGAGCCAATTCCAACCTCAACAGTGGGTGACCTCTCCCTCACAGGGGCCTTACCAATGCCCTTTCCCATATCTGCAGACCTCTTGAGCGTGCCCCCAATCCGACACCTGGAATCCGAATGCCCCAAGCTGCTACAAGCTGTGCAGAAGTCAGTCCAGGTCTCATACACCACAACCTGCTTCCACCTAAACTCCTCACCCACCGAAATCCAGACCCATTCCACCGGCTGTTTAGCAACATCGACTTCAACACAAAGCCGGGGATTTATGGGATGACTCACAGAAGAGGTGCGAACATCAGTACACAAAAATCGTCCTATCATATTCCCAATCATACGTATAACTGCAGGATTTTGGAAAGGTAAAGGCAGATGCGGAAGGCTTACCCAAATCGGGACGGTGGATGGATCACGGTTCATGCAGAGATCAAAAGTCCACCGAAAGAGGAAGAATCTGCAACCGATGCATCGTCTGGGAGCACTGGACCATGCGCGAACCAAGTCTTCCTCCGAGGCGAAGCGAATCATGAAGTGACGACTATCCAAGAGGCCAACGACTGCACGATCATTCAGATCCCATTTTCCAAACACAAATCTGTCGAACTCATCAACAGATGGTCGTCGATGGATGAAACGAGCCACCAGAGTTAGACCAAGGTGGCTCGATGCCTCAGAGAACTCCGAAACTGTAAGCGGAAGCTGGGGATTACCGAGGTGAAGTTCAGGAACCTTTGGGCTTAAAGAAATTGTGGGGAAATCCGGGAGGAAATTAGGGTTGGAGAAGGGAACAAAAGGAATTCGGGGCTTCCGCGGTGAGAAATTCGAAACATCCACCCCCTTCCCACCGCCAGGAAGGGGGGGAAATGCTTCATCAAGCATGAACTAGGGTTCCTTCATCGAGCTTCGTCGGGAGCTTCGTCGGTCTCATCACCCCAAATAAATTATAACAAATCCTAACAATGCCAAATAAATCGTAAAAAATTGAAACAAACCATTACAAACCCCTAATAAAACCCAATAAACCCTAACAAATCATAATAAACCCTAATAAATAATAATAAACCCAAACACACGTTACTAAGACCTAATAAATAAAATAAACCCTAATTAATCCTAAATAACAATAAAATGATCGACAAAGCCGATAAAGAGAAATTAATGCCTACAAAAGCCTAATAAAACCCTAATATACAATAAAAAATGCTAATAAACTGTAACAAATCCTAAAGAACACTAATAAACCCTAAAGAACCCTAATAAACCCTAAAGAACCATATTAAACTCTAAAGAACAATAAACACCCCTAAAGAACCCAAAAAATGCTAAAACAGATTATAGAAACCCTAAAAACCGCTACAATACCCAAACAAACCCTAAAAAACACTAAAAAATCCTAACAACCCCTATCAATCCCAGAAAAACACATAAACCCATAAGACCCCCCAAAAATCCATTAAAAAGCCATCAGATACCATTAAAAACCATAGCACCCATTAAAAACCCTTAAAAATCCTAAACGACAGTACAAACAATAAACAACCATTAAAACCCTAAAAAAGAATTCAAAAAGAAACATAAACCCTATAAACGTTACATAAACCCTAAAAAATGCAACAAAACCCCTAAAATGCAACATAAACAAAAAAACAACATAAACTAAAAAAAAAGCTACATAAACCCTAAAAGCACTACATAAACCCTAGAACTGTAACATAAGCACAAAAAAACACAACATAAACCCTAACAAATGAAACATAAACATTAAAAAACGCTACATAAAACCTAAAAATGCAATATAAACACTAAAAACACTACATTAACCCTAAAAACATTACGTAAGCCCAAAAAAATGCAACATTAATGCTACATCACCCCTAAAAATGCTTCATAAACACAGAAAACGCAGCATAAACCCTAAAAAATGCTACATAAAACTGAAACCCTAAACACGCTACATAAACCCTAAAAACGTTACATAAACCCTAAAAATTATACATAAAACTTGAAACCGCTACCTAAACCCTAAAATGCTACATAAACACTAAAAATTCCACATAAACTCAAACAACGCTACACAAACCCTAAAAATGCTACAAAAACACTTAAGATGCTTCAAAACCCTCAAAAATATTAAAACCTAATATACCGTAATATAAAAAATTAAACCCTAATAAACCCCTTATAAACTCTAATAATCCCTAAAACACCTTATAAACCCTAAAAACCCTAAGAAAAACAACTCAACCTTAACAAAAACCCAGAAATACCTAATAAACCCTAAAAATGATAATAAAACATTATAAACACTAAAAACATGTTAAGAAAACCGAAACAACCCTAACCAACACTAATAGACACTAATAAACACTAATAAACCCTAATAAACCCCCAAAAAGCCCTAAAAATTCCTAATAAACCCTAAATAAATCCAAATAAACCCTACTCAACCCTATCAAAACTTTACACATCATAATAACCCCTAATAAAACCCTACAAAACCCTAATAAAGAAAAAAACTCTAGTATACCATTAAAAATCCCTAGAAACCCTGATATACTCTAATATGATCTAATTAACCCTAAAAACACTCACAAACAATAAAAAAATTATCACAACCAATAAAAATGCGCTATATTACCTAAAAAGACCTAAAAACACTAATATAAACTACTAAAGACAAAAATGCTAATATACCTAAAAAATCCCTAGGAACCCTAATAAAGCATAATAAACTCTAATATAACCTAAGAAACCCTAAAAAATCTCACCTACAATAACAAAATGTTCACAAACAATAAAAACATGCTATATTATCTAAAAAGACCTAACAAACACTAATATAACCCAATAAAACAAAAAAAACTAATAAACCCATAACAAACCCTAATAAACCATAAAATTTTCAAATAAACCCTAATAAAAACTAATAAACACTAATAAAACAACAATAAAACTCTAAACATACCTTCTCAACCCTAATAAACCTTCACACACCATAATAAAACCTAAAAAATCCAACTAAACCCCAATAATCAAAAAAACGCTAACAAACCATTAAAAGGCCCAAGAAAACCTAATAAACCATAATAAAATCTAATAAATCCTAATAAAACATAAATATGCTCAAAAACACTAAAGACGCTAATTAAACATAAAATATCCTAACAACCTCTCATATATATTAACAAAAACTAAAAAACACTCATATACCCTACTAAAAACAATAACAAACCCTAGAAAACCCAAACAAATCCCTAAAAAACCATAATAAACCATACTCAACCCTAATAAATATTAATAAAACCCTAAATATACTTAATCAATCCAAATAAAACCCTAAAAATACCTAGTCAATCCTAATAAACCTTAACACGCCATAATAAACCATAATAAACCCCACTAAACCCTAAAACGCAAATATACCATTAAAAAGCCCTTAAACACCTAATAAATGCCAATAAAACCTAACAATGCTTCAAAGTGCTAATAAACCCTCATAAACACTATTAAACCCTAAAACCCCCTAATATACCCTCTAAAAATTAATAAACCATATTGAACCATAATAAACCTTAATAAATCCTAAACATACCCAAATATACCATAATATACCATAATATACCCAAATAATCCCAACCCAATCCTAATAACACCCTAAAAATACCTAATAAAACCAAATAAATCTTGACACAACATAATAAACCCTAATAAAATCCTAATAACACCCAACAAACCCTAGAAAACGCTAATATACCATTAAAAACACTAAAACTCTAACGAACCCTAATAAATGTTAATATCACCTAAAAAACCTAAAAATGATACTAAACCCTAAAAATACCTCTAATAATAATAATAGAAATAACACACGTGCATGTCCATATGCATTTTCATGGTTTAAATAATAAATAATAACGCACGTCCATGTGCATATGCCTGCGCATATTTATGTGAATGATAATAAATACTAAATAAGAAATAATAACACATGTGAATTTCATGTGTATGTGCACCACTAGTGTAGAAAACGTTTTTAACATCTCTATTTTATACGTCGGTTATATATAACTGACGTGAAAATCTGTGATACGTGGTTTTTTACGTTGGTTATTTTATAATCGACGTAAACAATACTGAGAGTATATTTTTTCGGTTATTTGATAACTGACGTAAAAAATGAGGTATCTACGAATTTTTTATATCGGTTATGAGATAACTGACGTAAAAAGGCGGCATCAGAGGACTTTTTAATGTCAGTTATTTGATAACTTACGTAACAAGCCAACCCACGGACTTTTTAACTTCGGTTATATTATATCCGACATAAAAAACCAACAACCGACAGTTTTTACGTCAGTTATAAAATAACCGACGTAAAAACTGTGGTTTCTGATGTGTTTTTTACATCGGTTATAAAATAACCGACGTAAAAAACAAACATGAAGCTTTTTTTACATCGGATATAAAATAACCGACAAAAAAAAGCAATATCTGATACATTTATAACATCGGTTATTATAATAACTGACATTATAAATGTAATAAAAATAATTTATAACTTCGGTTATTAAATAACCGATGTTATAAAACATTTAAAAAACTTATCACGCCCCGTGGATTGTCATTGTTGATTTTTAAATCGACAGACCTGTGACGCATCTCCCTCGCACGGAAAACCTAGAATCGACTCTTCGATCTCGTTTTGTTAAACTTGTTTTTACATCATTGTTTATCATCTTAACTCTCCTCAGATCTATCATCTCCACTCACAACACTCAGGTAAGCCTCCCATGACTTTATTTCGTTCTTTTTTTTCCCAGATAGTCTATAATTATGTTTTGCGTTTTTTTGTTTAAACTAGGTATGATTCTTCGATTTTGAACCCTCTTACCTCATTTTTCCATCGTCATTCTATTTATTATCACCAGATCTATTAGATCGACTCACAATATTCAAGTAAGCCTCACCTACTTCTATTTCGTTTATTTTTGTTTCATGGATGCCCTACATTGATGTTAATTTTTGTTTTCATTGACAACTAATGATCTCATTCAACTATATTACTGCAATTTACATCTAAACCATTTTGATACACTAATTCTGTGTACCACTGTGATTTATTTTATAATTATATATGGTTTTTTATGGTGGAATGTTTGTTTTGGATCCTTAGTTGTTTCTATTTTGGGTATCACTTTTTTTTCTTCCATAATCTATTTAAGTCACTTATTTTCGTGGAATATTATAAGTCTTCATATTCTATTAAAACATGATTCATTGAACAATATAGAATTTCAGACTGGTAGGAGATACAGTTCATGGTTCTCATTCTGAATAATGGCATGAAACCTAAACTAGTAGCTTGAGGTTAGAATCCCTAGATATGCCAAAACTAGTAGCTTGAGGTTAAAATCCCATGGTTTGGGGGGTTTTCCAGAGGGTTGGAGGATGTCCAGGGGGTTGGGGGTTGTCCAAGGCATTGGGGGCTGTCCAGAGGGTTGGGGGCAATCCAGGGTGTCCATGGAGGTGGGGGGGGGGGGGGGGTTGTCCAATGGGGTGGGTGGGGGGGGGGGGGGCTGTCCAAGGGGGTGGGGATGTCTAGAGGGTTTTGGGGGTTGTCTGGGGGGTGGGGGTTTTCTAGAGGGTTGGGGGTGTCCAAGGGGGTAGGGGTGGGGGTGGTGTCCAAGAGGTGAGGGGGGGTGCTGTCTAGAGGGGTCGAGGTTTTCCAGGGGGTGGAGGCTATCCAGAGGGGATGGGGGTTGTCCAAGGGGGTGGTGGTGTCCATGTGGTGTCCAAAGGGGTGGGGGTGGTGTTCCGAGGGGTTGGGGGGCTTTCCAAAGGGTTGGGGGTGTCCAGGGTGTCCATGGAGGTGGGGGGGGGGGGGGCAGTCCAGGGGTGTGGGGGGGGGGGTCCAAGGGGGTGGGGGTGTCTAAGTTGGTGGGGGCTGTCCAAGGGGGTGGGTGTCTGTCCAGAGGGTTTGGGGGTTGTCCGGGGGGGTTGTCCAGAGGGTTGGGGGTGTCCAAGGGGGTAGGTGGTGGGTGGTGGTGTCCAGGAGGGTGGGGGGGGTGTCCAGGAGGGGTGGGGGGTGTCCAAGGGTGTAGTGGTGTCCAGGGGGTGTCAAAGGGGGTGGGGGTGGTGTCCAAGGGGTTGGGGGTCTGTCCAAGGGGGTGGTGGTGTCCAGGGGTGTCCAAGGGGGTGGGGGTGGTGTCCAGGGGGTGGAATTCATTGATGATACACCATGAAATTGGTATGTATTTAAATATTTTATCTCTATGTGAAATTCATTGATGATACACCATGAAATTGGTATATATTTAAATATTTTATGTTTACTATTCCGATATAGATATTTATTTACATTGGTATGTATTTAAATATTTTGTGTTTACTATTCCAATATAGATATTTATTTATTACTACTACATATTGATTATCTATATTTTATGATAATTAAATATATGAGAAATCAATGGAATTTTCAATGTGAAATATGAGGTCCAAAATTATATATCCCCTCAATGTATTGGTAGGTATCATGAGATATATAAGCCTAGTTATTTTATATATGAATACCCATTAATTAATGATTTCTTAGAGATGTTCATGAAATTAAGAACAATCACATTGTTTTTTTCATGCTGATAAGATCAATGTCTTGTATGTAGTCATTATGAAAATAATAATGTATTAGTTATTATAATTATAGTATGAATAATATCATGGATGTAGTCTTGATGTCATTCATATTGTCTCAAATGTGGCCATTATAGTAAGAATAATGTTTTCGCTACATTTACAATAGTAATAATGAGATATTTGATATAGCTATAAATATAAATAAAACTTTTTCTATGGGGACCCATTAAAAAAATTATAATTGTTGAAAGTATTCATTATATCAGTGATGAATAATTTATGGTAATTAATGTGATTATTTACATTTCAATGTTATCGATGGATATATTTAAGGATCATGTAACTGAACATTAATTTTTTTCAATCTAACATATTGTTTATGTAATTTTTATACATGATAGATTATTATTTACACAATCCATTACTAAGAGTTTAGGATTTATATTTTTATAAGATATATGATGCTTTTAAAATATATTATTAACCCATCATTAATAATCTATCATCATTTTAATCATTTCAAGTAATAATATCATTATTTTTCGATTATTTCTTGACATGTTTTTTTTTATACCTAGTAATTCCATAATTTGTTATCATTTAATTAATTTCAAACACGAGGGTTTAGGGGTTGTCTGGGGGGCTGTCTAGAGGGTTGGGGGTGTCCCGGGGGGTGTCACGGGGGTGTACAAGGGGGTAGGAGGTGGGTGATTGTGTCTGGGAGGGGTGGGGGTGTCCAAGAGGGGTGGGGGCTGTCCAAGGGTGTGGTGGTGTCTAGGGGGTGACCAAGGGGGTGGGGCTCTTCAAGGGGGTGGTGGTGTCCAGGGGGTGTCCAAGGGGGTGGGGGATAAGCTTCAGTTGGGATTGACTACCGCATCGTGATTTGTGAGATTATGACATGATGATTGTATTGTTTCATGGATATTAGTGTTGCAATATGATTCTATTTGGTTATATATATTTTGACCAGTCATCGAATATGGGAAAATTATGGGTTATGTGGGAGATCATGTCATGTTTTTCCAATATGCGTTGTTATCCTGACCCCATAATGTTGTGATGATTGGCTTTACATTGTGATTTTCTCCATCTAAGTTTTTTATTTTAAATTTGATTTGATTTTCAGGTTTACTACATTTTCTGCAATTTTCTATCAACCATTGGATGCTCCATGGTTTTCTTTGATTCCATGTAATTTAAAAGTGTTATATCTAACTATATTTTCTTTTTAAATCTTATTCAAGCATATTTTTTTAAATACGCATAGATTTTTTTTATATTTTAAAATTGTTTTACATTCAAGTTATGATTTTTTTCATATAAACATATATTTGTCTTATCTTAAAAAGATGTATAATTTTGATATTTGTTAAAGGTAATAATTAGTTGATGTTGGATTAGGGCACATTGAATGAGCAATGAATATGAAGAAGGTGTTGATGCCCTTTTGGAATTTTCTAAACAAAATGTTCCATGTAGTGACATTTTTTTCTGTCCATACATGAAATGTTTGAATATTAAGAAGTTGAAAATTAGAGAGATAAAAGATCATATAATTTGTCATGGTTTTAATCCTTGTTACAGCCCTTGAATTTGGCATGGTGAAACTGGACGTAATGTCACTGATGATGATGATTCTCAAGATGGTAACTCCGATGGAATTGAAGAAATGATTCGCGATATTACAGCATAACAAATTGAGATAGAACCAACTGTCGCATGTTTATATGGTGATGCTGAAAAACCATTATATCCTGGTTATATAGATTTTACAGTTTTTTCAGCAGTTTTTAGAATGATTAACCTGAAGTAGAAAAATGGATGGAGTGACAGAAGTTTTACAGAGCTACTACAATTGATGAAATACATTCTTCCAAAAGATAACGATAATCTAGATTCACATAATAAGGCCGACAAAATATTATGCCCGATGGGATTGGGATATAAGAAAATACATGCCTGTCTGAATGATTGTATTATATATAGGAAGGAATATGTATTTCTATGAGAGTTTCCTAAATGTGGGACATCACGGTATAAGGTGAACAAAAAATCACAGGCTGAATTAGAGATTACAAAGATCTATTCAAAGGTATTTTGGTATCATCCTATAATTCATCATTTCAAATGTTTATTTGATAATTCATATGATGTGAAAAGGTTAAGATGGCATGCTGATGAGCGGTTATGTGATGGAAAAATATGTCATCCAGCTGGTTGTCCACAATGGATGAAAATTGATGACCAGTATTCTACATTTGGAAATGAAATTAGAAATCTCAGACTATGGTTGTGCACAGATGGAATGAATCCATAACAAACCCTCAGTAGCAAACATAGTTCATGGCCTTTTTATTGGTAATTTACAACCTATCTCCTAAAGTTTGTATGAAGTGAAAATATTTCATGTTGAGTATAATGATCTCTGGTCCGAAGAAACCCAGCAATATTATTGATGTTTACATGTCACTGTTGATTGATGATTTGAAACTTTTATGGGTGGATGGTATTAGGGTGTATGATTCTTATAAAATGGAATATTTTCAACTGCATGTAGTGATTTTTTTTCACTATAAATGACTTCAGAGCATATGGAAATTTGTCTGGATACAGAGTTAAAGGGAATAAAGCATTTCCAATTTGTGAACAACAGATGTATTATTGTCAATTGCATCATGGGAGGAAAATAGTGTACATGGGTCATCAAAAGTTTTTGCCTATGGATCACCCATCTAGAAGACTAAAAAAGGCATTCAATGGCGCACTCAGATTTGATATTGCTCCAAAACCTTTATCCATTGATCTGTATTTTGAGAGGGTGAAAAACCTTGATGTAACATTGGGAAAGACACAGAAATCTGGTAATGATAGACATATTTGGAGAAAAAGGTCAATATTTTTTTGAGCTACCATATTTGATATATCATGAAGTTAAACATAATATTGATGTCATGCACGTAGAGAAGAATATATGTGATTGTTTGATTGGAAAATTGTTAGATATTAAAGGAAAGACAAAATATGGGTTCAATGCATGATTAGACTTACTATCAATGGGAATATGTTTGGAGTTAGCTCCCACTCCTAAAGGAAGATGAACATTTCTTCCCCTGGCTTGTCATACATTATCTAAGAGGGAGAAAATTAGATTTTTTCAGTGTCTTCATGATAACAAAGTGCCTCAAGGTTATTCTTTAAATGTAAAAAATTTTGTCTCATTTAAGGACTTGAAGTTGATAGGTATGAAATATCATGATTGTCATGTCATGATGCAACAACTTCTACCAGCTGCATTGCGTGGAATATTTCCCATCCATGTCAGAAAGACTATAATGAATTTGTGTTATTTTTTCAATTCAATTTGTAATAAGGTGATTGATTGATGTGAATTATTTGAACATTTCGGAAAAGGATGCAATTTTTATACTTTTTAAATTGGAAATGTATTTTCCTCCAACTTTTTTTGATATAATGGTGAATTTAATGATTCAACTGATTTGAGAAATAAAGATTTTTGGACTTATATATCTTCGTTGGATGTATCCTTTTGAATGGTATATGAAAATATTGAAGGGGTATGTTAAGAATCAATACCGACCTGAAGCCTCCATTATTGAAAAGTATATTTCTGAGGAGGTTTCAAAGTTTTGTACAAGCTACTTGGTTGCGGCGCATCACATAGGTTTGCCTACATCTCACCATGAACGAGTTAATAATGAGGGAAAAGGGATTCGTGGCTTGAAAGTTAAATCATTGTCAGCTAAACAGATGAAGATGTTATAGTCATACATCATGACTAACATAGCTGATGCTCAACTGTATATCACATTGCATATTAATGAGTTGAAACAATGTCATCCAAAAGAAGAATGAAATGTGGATTTTGAATGAGCACAACAAAACATTTTTGTCATGGTTTAAAAAGACCTTTCTTGGTAGATCAGATGTATCAGAGACATTAAAATGGATAGTGGGTGGTCCATGTTTAAATGTGAAAACATGGTCCAGTTATGACATTAATGGCTATACATTTCATACGAAAGCTCAGGACAACAGAAGTGCAGCTCAAAATAGTGGTGTATTGGTGTTGGCAGAAGCAATGCATTTTTCGGGTGCTAAGGACAAAAACCCAATTTCTACATCAAGTTCATATTATTGATTGATTGAAGACATATGGGAGGTTGATTACTTTAAAATTAATGTTCCTGTTTTTAACTATAAATGGTTTATCGGTAACAACAGTGTTAGACACAATGAATTTGTAATGATACTTTTTAATCTGAATAGATTGGAATTCAAAACTAATTATTTTATAATGGAACACATGAAAAACAAATTTTCTATGTAGTAGATTAATTAGATATGTAGTGGGCTATTGTTTTATAATGGAAAAAACAAAATGTTTTTAAGGATGAACTGGATGAAGATGCTGATTTATGTTAGATCCCTACTTCCATGGAATGACTAACAGAACATAATGATGATCATGTTGAAGACATGGTTTTTTCCATAAGGAATGATCACGATTAATGAATTTGGGAAAACAATCCATTTGTACATACCTAAAATTACAGGTAACATTTGTTTATTTTTTGTTACATTTATTTTTTTCATAAAATGATAGATATTATAAGTTTTTTAATTATTAAAACATGTATTAAAACAAAATAAGTATAAGTTTTTGTTTGTTTTATGTTTTATTAGTTTACTTTATCATGTTTACCATTACATAAATTATATATCTATTATTTTTTTTCAGTGAAAATTACATTACCATATTTACTAGGTTTACCATGTTTACCATCTTTACCATCATTACCATCTTTACCATTGTTTAACATGCTTACCATATTAACAATGTTTACTATTACATAACTTAGTACAATTTTCTATTTTCTGATTACTGTAGTATTAATATATTTGAATTTGTATATTTGTGAAATAATGTTTGTTTTTTTGATTTAAAGGATAATGATAGATCAATCAGTTGATAGACCACATGATTCTAGAGATGAGAATATTGGTCATACCTCTAGGGAGGAACATTCACAGGCTCTTCTTGATGTTCCCCAATCTTCCTCATGTGCTTCTATTACGACAAAGAGTTCAAGAGTTGGTAAATGTGGGTGCACACATTTACCAAAATTGACACTTGCCCGTATGCAGGATCATAGGATACTCTTTGAGTTTGATGAGGATGATATTCCTAGAGGTCCAAATGCAAAATATTTTAAGAGTTTTGTATCAACTCAGGCTAAGAGAAAAGTAATAATTTTGTATGATGATTGGAGAAGTGTGGATAAAGCGATAATCTATCAATTCTGGGAGACGATTTTGGTAAGATCTTTTTCTAGTGATTGACTATTATTTTAATGTTTCTAGTATATATAATATGTTTAACCTATTCTTTATCAGATGACATTTGATATTCCTGACACTGGAGAATTCAGAAAGAAATTCTTTTCAATGGCTACCAGGAGATGGAGGGATTTCAAATAAACCCTCTCATCTGATTTCATTTTTGGTCATAGGAGTCCTCACAATCCATGTCATATATATCCTTTTATATATGAAGACACATGCAGACAGTTTGTTGAAAGTATAAGGGAAGAGTCATTTTTGGTAAGGGCTATGTAAACTTTTATAAGAGTTCTTATATAAATGATATTATTAATGTTTTTAATGATTTATTATTATTAATTTATAGCAAACAATTAATGCTTATCAGAAGATCCAATCTAAAAATTTATACCCTCATAGTTTATCTTGAAGAGGGTATGCATTTTTGAAAGAACAAATGATGGTGGAAAAATTTAAAAAACTAAGAGCTGAGTCTTCAAGCTTTGGAGAGGTGGCCACTGTATCCCCTCCATCTAGACATGAAAAATGGAAAAGATATCGGATGGGGAAAAAAGGGAAATATATTTCTGAAGAATCGAGAATCGTAGCCAAGAGGATTTTAAGATATATATTTTATTTATTTAAGTTACCTATTATCTTCATATATTTTCAATCATTAAAGAAATGTTCAATTAACTAATACAGGACTCTATTGAGGAGCATAGCTCACAGGGGGAATTTACATCTGCTGGGAGGCAAGATATTTTATCTGTAGCATTGGGAAAGCCCAAACATCCTGGTTGTGTACAATGATATTCGGTAGGTGTATCGGTAAGAAACGTTTTTCCACGTTCTTCAACTTCTAACGTTGAGTGTGTTTATAAAAAAAATAGAATCCTTGGAGGATTAAGTTCATAATATTAATGTGACAATGGAGGAAAAGAGTAGAGCGTCAGTACAGTCTATGTTTTCAGACATGCAAAGACAATTTCAGACTGCAGCTCCCACTCCTCCACCTCCCCCTACAGACCCCATTAATTATCCTCCACCTTCGCTAGTAGCTCCCACTCTGCCACCTCAGCATGCGGACCCCATTTTTTATCCTACTCCTCCACCGCAACTTCCTAATTACAACGAGTTATATGTTGATGATCTTAAACATCATATAGTTTCATATGGGTTGGTATATTGTATAGGAGATACAATTCATCATCAATAATTAGAGGTAGAGAATCATAGGGTCACTGTACATGACATTATAGATAGATCAGCTCGAGTATTATTACCTACAGATGAGTTGACGACAAATAAACATAGTATCAACCATTTTTTAATTTTTCCATCCAGACATCTTCAACTCATTACCATAGAGGTATGAATGATATATCTTTTATTTTATTTTTTATTAAATTTCTTTTATCATTTGAAAACTAATATATTTTTGTATTTATTTTTACAGGAATACTTCAAAGGTAAAGAAATACTTTATAGACAACAACAAATACAAATGGCTACGACATCAGATACAGATTATAGTAGTCTTGATAGATGTCAAGATATTCAAATTTTTTGGCGGGTCATTATGAGTTTCCAATGGAAGCTCATGTTTGTGGATGTGAAATAAATGTGGGGATTATGAAAACTAATATCATGGAGCTTGTTACTGGATATAAGTTGGGCATCAACGTGGTGAAATTTTTTTCCATGCAAGTCTTAACACATTTTCCCTGCATTATATTTATTAAAAATGTATAATAATGTTTGTTTCTTATTAGGTATCATTATAACATTTGTGAGAAGAATGAGCGGAAAAATTCATATAAATTTAAGGACCCGTAATTGATTTCCCCTAAAGCATGTGCATTGGATGAGGAACAAAGAATGCATTATATTGCTGAAAGACTTGAACAGAATATAGTCACACAATGTTGGATGATACCTTTTTATGAGAGGTATGAATCACATATCTCTTAGAGTACATTATCTTTTAACATAAAAAACCACTAACCTTAAATTTTATTTTATCAGTGATCATTGGATGATAGGGGTTTTTTCCCAAGGGAGAAAACACTTTATTGGATATGCACTGTCCATTATGATGTGAGGGAAAGTTTTAAGAACATATTGGAAAAGTACGTTTCAATTTCTCAATAGTTTTATATATTATAATTAATTTTAAATTTACCCCATTCGTATTATTTTCTAACAGGGGATGGGTCTACTTTCGAAAAAACACAAAGAAAAGGAGTGCGAAGATAAAATATGTAAATACGAAGGTAAATATCCATTTATTATTTGTAATTTTTGATTTATTGCATGAAAATAATATATTCAATTTACACTCATTCAAATAGAATTTTCATGAACAACAAGGCTTCATCGAATGCCGATATTATATGTTAAGATTTATGTATGAAATAATAACAACTGGGACAGTTGTGAACTTTGAACTTGTAAGATTTCCTTTTAAACTTTTCCATATTATTTCAATTTGATTTATTCATTATACACGTTAACTATTATCCTTTTAATTTATAACTATTTGATTACCCTTAACCCTATACTTCTCAAGACATCAAACACTTACAAGTGGAATGGTCAAATTATTTTACAGGTTTGATTGAATTTTAGTTGGCTGTAGTGTAAAATGTAAATTTGAATATTTTCATTGTAATTGTGTATTTGGTAGTCATTTAGGATGGATTTAGTTTTCTTTGAAGTTGACAGTGTCTGTTTTTAATGTTATATATGTGAATGTTTAATTTTTCTCTACTTCTGGTTTTGGTCTAATTATGATGGTTTTTTTGGAATGGATTCTTGTCTAAGGGGGAGGGGTTCCAAGGGTGTGGGGGGTGTACAGTGGGGTGGGGGTATCCATGGGTGTGGGAGGGATGTCCGAGGGGGGGGGGGGGGTCCTGGGTGTCCATGAGATTGGGGGGGAGTCCATCGGGGTGGGAGTATTTCTAAGAGGGTGGAAGGGCTGTCCAGGGGAGTGGTAGGCTGTCCAGGGGGTGTCCAGGGGTGTGGGGGTGTCCTGTGGGGTGAGGGGGTTTCCAGGGGTGTGGGAGGGTTGTCCATTGAGGTGGGGGGGAGGGGGGATGTCCAGTGGGGGGGGGGGGGGTCCTGGGGTGTCCATGTGGATGAGGGGGGGGGGGGGGGGTAGTCCAGGGGGTGGGAGAGGAGCCGCCTCCACCCTCGGGGGGATGAACACCGCTGGAAGGTACTCATCACTCCCAAATGTGAAACATTTTGAGAGTTCAAGATTCACATGTGGGAGTGATGAGTACCTTCCAGCGGCGTGACCCCCAATGGGGTGTCCATGAGGGTTGGTGGGGTGTCTAGTGGGTGTCTCGGAGGGTGGGGTGCAGTCCCGGGGGTGGGGCCAGTCCAGGGGTGTGGGGGCCATGAGGGTGGGGGCTTGTCTAGGGGTGTGAGGGGCTTTCCAGGGGGTAGTGGGGAAGTCTAGGGGTGGGGGTGTCCAGGAGGGTGGGGGTTTTCCAGGGGTGTTGGGGGCTATCCAGGGGGTGGGGCAGTCTAGGGGTGTGGGGGGGGGGGTGTCCAGGGGTGTGGCGGGAGCTATCCAGTGGAGTGAGGGGGTTCTGGTATGTTTTTGGTAACTTTTTGGTCTATTTCAGGGATGTGGGAGGGCTGTCTAGGGGTGTGGGAGTGCTGTCCAGGGGTGGGAGGTATACAGGAGGTTGGGGGGATTTCCAGGGGTGGTGGTGATGTCCAAGGTTGTGTGGGTGTCCAGGGGTGTGGTGGGGGCCGTCCAGTGGTGTGAGGGGTCTGGTTTGTTTTTAGTAAATTTTTGGTCTGTTTCAGGGGTGTAAGAGTACTGTCCAGGGGTGTGGGAGTGTTGTCCAGGGGGTGGGGGTATACATGAGGGTGGGGGGATGTCCAGGGGTGGTGGTGATTTCCATGGGTGTTGCGGGTGTCCAGGGGTGTGGTGGGGTCTGTCTAGTGGGGTGAGAGGGTTCTGGTTTGTTTTTAGTAACTTTTTGGTCTGTTTTAGGGGTGTGGGAGGGTTTTCCAGGGGTGTGGGAGTGCTGTCTAGGTGGTGGGGGTATACATGAGGGTGGGGGTGGGATTTCCAGGGGTGTGTGGGGCTGTCCAGGTGGTGTTGGGGATGTCCAGGGGTGTTTGGGGCTATCCATGGGGTCGGGGGGCAGTCCAGGGTTGTGGGGGGGGGGGTGTCCCGGTGTGTGGTGGGGGCTGTCCAGTGGGGTGAGGGGGGATGTTCAGGGGGTTGGTGGTGGGATATCCAGTGGGGTAAGTTTTAAATGTTATCAATGTAAATGCTTAATTTTTCTTTGGTTCATGTTTTGGTCTTCCTCAGTTTTTCTGGTAGGAATTATTGATTTGGATTCTGGTTGTTTCTGGGGAGAGTAGAGGACCGCATTCTATTTTAAAAAAATATTGGTTTTCCACATCGGTTATTTTATAACTGATGTGATAAACACCCCCATCCCCGTACTTGTTTATCACGTCAGTTATTATATAACTGATGTGATAAACCATTTCCCAGGGGTTTGTCATGTCATTTATTTAATATCTGACGTGATAAACATCACCCACATTGTTTTATCACGTTGGTTATATAATAACAGACGTGATAAACCCTACCCCCTGGTATATCGTGTCAGTTATTTGATAATCGACGTGATAAAAAAACCCGCCCTGATCTATCATGTCAGTTATATAATAATGGATGTGATAAACCCTCCCCCCTATTTTTTGAACGTCAATTATTTAAGAACCCACGTGATAAACACCACGATTTTATGTTTTTTACGTCAGTTATTAAATAACCGACGTAAAAAACATTATTTATAATGCCATCCGTATTAACGTCGGATAAAAACCAACATAAAAATGAAAAATAAGCGAAGTAAAAAAACGTTTTTATCACTAGTGTGCATGTTCATTTGAATGATAATAAATAATAAATAATAACACACATACAAGTGCATGTTCATGTGCATCATAATAAACAATAAACAATAACCAAGTCCACAAGAATGTTCATTTGAATGTAAATTATAATAAATAATAAATAATAAAACATTTTATAATTGAATAATGCACGTGCGCATTACTAGTGCACACTACTACAAAAACGGCCTTTATCAGCGCTAGAAAAGTGCATTAACTGTGATAAAAAAGTGTTGTTAATCTAGGCATGGATATAGGGGGTCTCTTCTATCAACGCTTATAAAAGCACTGATAAAGGCCCATTTTATCAGCACTAAAAAAATCACTGATAAAAGACACCTTTATAAGCGCTTTTATTTTGTACTGATAAAAGGTGGATTTTATCAGCGCTTCTAAAAAGTACTATTAAAGTTCAAAAATAAAATAAAATAAATTTATATAATGCGGGGGGGAGCGTTTAATAGTGCTTGACACCCCTCCCCCCCTTTAACAGCGCTAGTCAGACCCCCCTCAATTTCTCCCACACACTACCCTTCACGCGCATCCCCCACACTCGCACGCCTCCTTGCTTCTTCCCGAACAAGAACCCATGACCTCTCCCCTTGCGTGCCTACACCTTTACCACTAAGCCATTTCGTTTTTTCTCCATTTAATGATATATCTATTTATTTATATATATAGTTATATTTAGTCGTATATTAATATAGATTCATATTAATATGAATATTTTCATTTATATTAATACATATATATTTTTTCATATATTAGTAATATTTATTCATTCTTATATTAATATATATTTATATTAATATGTTTTTTATCTGTATATTTATTTTTATATTAATATATATTTATAATATTAGTTTTAAATAAATTTTTAAAATATTTTTTTTATGTGTGTTTATAAATAAATAAATACATACATATATACAACACACACACACACAAACACACACACACACACACACACAGACACACAGACACACACAAACACATACAGACACATAAATTTATGAATAAATACATATATATGATTATTTGAAAAGCCATAGAATGTTAAAATAACCATAACTTCTAATATTAAAGCCCGTTCCAAGTCCACAACTTGTCCAATCGAGGAAAATGAAACAACATTCGATATGATATGTGGTACAGGCCTAACGGACATCCGGATCAGAATTTATACTTATTTGAATGTTACCAAATCGGGGTATCCCAACTAAATCCACTAACAACGCTACATAAACCCTATCAATTGCTACAAAAACCAAAAAAAATGCTTCAAAACCAACAAAATGAAAAAAACCCCCAAAAATTCTAAAATAACCCTAACAAAGCATAAAAAATCTAAACACACCCATAAAACCCAAAAATACGCATAAAACCCCAAACGACTCAAACAAACCGTAACAAACCCTAAAAACCCTAACAAAACCTAACAAACCCTAATAACCACTAATAACCCCTAAGAAAAAATAATAAACCCTAATAACCCCTAAAACCAACTATTATACCCTAAAAACACTAATAAACTCTAATAAATCGTAATAACCTGCAATAAACCCAAAAAAACTCTATTAGACCTTGATAAATTCTACAGAATCCCTAAAACCCCTAATATACAATAAAAAAACAATTAAACCATTATAAACCCTAATAATCATTAAAAACCCTGACTAACCAGACAAAACGCTACAAAAAACCTCCAAATAATTGCCTACAAAACCCTACAACCAACTAATAAACCCTAAATAACCCTAATAACCCCAAAATAAATCGTAACAAACCCTAAAACCCCCAAATAAATCGTAAAAAATCCTAGAAATGCCAAATAAATCGTAACAAACTGAAACAAACCATAACAAATCCCTAATAAACCACAATAAACCCTAACAAAGCATAATAAACCCTAATAAATCGTAATAAACCCAAATACACGTTACTAAACCCTAATAAATAAAATAAACCTTAATAAACCCTAAAAAATCCTAAATAACCCTAAATAAGATTGATAAACCCTAGAAAAGGCTATTAATTTCTACAAAAGCCCAATAAAACCCCAATATACAATAAAAACGCTAATAAACTATAACAAACCCTAAAGAACACTAATAAACCCTAAAGAACCCTAATAAACCCTAACAAATGATATTAAACTCTAAAGAACACTAAAAACCCTAAAGAAACCAAAAAACACTAAAAAACATTATATAAACCCTAAAAACAGCTACAATACCCAAACAAACCCTAAAACACACTAAAAACCCCTAACAACACCTATCAATCCCAAAATAAAACAAATATACCTATAAAACCACCATAAAACCTTTGAAAACCCATTAGATAACATAAAAACCATAATCACCCATTAACAACCCTTAAAAATCCTAAAAAACACTACAAACCATAAATAACCATTAAAACCCTAAAAAAGGCTTTAAATAGATACATAAACCCTAAAAACGTTACATAAACCCGTAAAAAGGCAACAAAAACCCTAAAAATGCAACATAATCCAAAAACGCAACATAAACCCCAAAAACGCTACATAAACCCAAAAAACACTACATAAACCCCTGAATTGTAATATAAACCCGAAAAAATGCAACATAAACATTAAAATTGCTACATAAAACCTAAAAACACAATATAAACACTAAAAACACTCCATGAACCCTAAAAATGTTACATAAACCCTAAAAATGAAACATAAACACTATACCACCCCTAAAAACTCTACATAATACCAGAAAACACAATGTAAACCCTAAAAAATGCAATATAAAACCTAAACCCTAAACATGCTACATAATCCCTTAAAACTCTACATAAACCCTAAAAACGTTACATAAATCCTGAAAATGATACATAAAATCTAAAATCTCTAACTAATCCCTAAAACGCTACATAAACACCAAAAATGCTACATAAACTCTAACAACGCAACACAAACCCTAAAAAATGCTACAAAAACCCTAAAGACGCTTTAAAACCCTCAAAAATTATTAAACCCCAATATACAATAATATAAAAAATTAAACCGTAATAAAACCCTAATAAACACTAATAATCCCTAAAAACACCTTATAATCCCTAAAATCCTAAAAAACTCTACTCCACACAAATAAAACCCCAAAAATAACTAATAAAAACTAATAAACCCTAAAAACATGTTAACAAAGTCTAAACAACCCTAACCAACCCTAATAGACACTAATAAACACTAATAAACCCTAATAAACCCCAAACAAACCCTAAAAAGCCCTAATAAACCATAAAAAATAGCCAAATAAACCCCACTCAACCCTAACAAACCTTAACACACCATAATAACCCCTAATAAAACCCTACAAAACCCTAATAAAAATTGCTAGTATGCCTTAAAAATTCCCTAGAAACCCTGATAAACACTAATATTACCTAATAAACCATAAAAAAGCTCACAAAATATAAATAAATGATCACAAATAATAAAAATGCGCTATATTACCTACCAAGACCTAAAAACACTAATATAACCTAATAAAGACAAAAAACGCTAATATACCTTAAAAATCCCTAGAAACCATAATAAACACTAATATAACCAAAGAAACACTAAAACTCTCACAATAAAAAAAATGATCACAAACAATAAAAACACGCTATATTATCTAAAAAGACCAAACAAACACTAATATATCCTAATAAAACAAAAAAAACTAATAAACCCCTAACAAACACTAATAAACCATAAAATTCCCTAATAAACCCCAATAAAAATGAATGAACTCTAATAAAACCCTAAAAATACCTTCCCAACCCTAATAGACCTTGACACGCCATAAAAAACCTAATAAAACCCAACTAAACCCCAATAAACATAAATCACAAACAAACCTTTAAAAAGCCCTAGAAACCCCAATAAACCATAATAAATTTAAATAAAAGCTAATAAACCATTAAAAATGCTCACAACCACTAAAAACACGCTAATAAAACCTAAAAAGTCATAACGAACCCTCATATACATTAACAATAAATAAAAAACACTCATATACCCTAATAAAAACACGAAAAAACCGTACTAAACCCTAAAAATCCCCAATAAACCGTAATAAATTGTACTCAACCCTAATAAACCCTAATAAAACCTTAAAGATACTGAATCAACCATCATAAAACACTAAAAATACCTACTAAACCCTAATAAACATTAACACACCATAATAAACCATAATAAACCTCACTAAACCCTTCTAAACGTAAATATATCATTAAAAATCCCTAAAACCCATAATAAATGCTAATAAAACCTAACAAAGCATAAAAGCGGTAATAAACCCGTATAAACACTACTAAACACCAAAAACCCTTATATACCCTCATAAAAATTAATAAACCATAATGAACCATAATAAACCCTAATAAATCCTAAACCGACCAAAATATACCACAATATACCATAATATAGCCTAATAAACCCAACTCAATCCAAATAAAACCCTAAAAATACATAATAAACCCTAATAAACCTTGACACACCATAATAAACCCTAATAATATCCTAATAAACCCCACCAAACCCTAAAAACACTAATATACTCTTGGAAACCCTAAAACCCTAACAATCCATAATAAAAGTTATTAACACCTAAAAATCCCAAAAAATGATAGTAAACCCTAAAAATACTTCTAATGATAATAATAGTAATAACGCATGTGCATGTGCATTTGCATTTGCATGGTTTAAATAATAAATCATAACGCACGTGCATTTTCATATGCATGCCCATTTTCATGTCAATGATAATAAATAATAAATAATAAATAATAACGCAAGTGAATTTCATGTGTATGTGCATGTGCAAGTGAATGATAATAAATAATAATTAATAATGCACATCCAAGTGCATGTGCATCTGCGTGTGCATGTGCATGGTAATAAACAATAAATAATAACAAAGTCCACATGAATTTGAATTTGCATGTGAATGATAATAAATAATAACGCATGCGATAATAGAATAACGCAAGTGCATTGCGTGTGCACATGCATGCAAATAAATAATAATAACACAGGTGATAATAGAATAACGAAAGTGCATTGCATTTTCATGTGCATGGTAATAAAAAATTTATAACAACGCACGTGTATATGCATCTACATGTAATGATAATGATAATTATGCATGCACGTGCATGGTAATAAATAATAAATAACAATGCACGTGCATGTGCATTTGTATTTGATGAAACAAACAAAAACAACAACAACAACAACAACAACAACAACAACAACAACAATAATAATAATAATAATAATAGAATAATGCAAGTGCATTTCATGTGCACGTGCATATTAGTAAATAATAAATAAATAATAGTAAATAAGAATGAAAAGTCATGTTCATGTGCCTTTACATTTGATAATAATATTAATAATACTAATTGTAATACTAATAATAATAACGCATGCACGTGCATGGTAATAAATAATAAATAACAACGCACATGCATGTGGATTTCCATGTGATAATGATAATAATAATGATAATGATAATATAAATCATAATAATAATAATAACTGTGATGATAATAATAACAATAACGAAAGAATAATACAAGTGCATTGCATATGCATGTGCATGTTCATGGTAATAAATAATAAATAATAACACACGTGCATCTACATTTGCATGTGATGATAATTATAATAACAACAGCAACAGTAGTAGTGATAATAGTAGTAGTACCAATGCATGTGATTATATAATATTGCATTGCATTACATCTGCACGTGTGTGGTAATAAATAATAACACACGTGCATTTCATTTGCATGTGATGATGATGACGATGATAATAATAATAATAATAATAATAATAATAATAATAATAATAAGAACTCATGTGATAATAGAATAACGCACGTGCATTGCATGTGTAGTGCATGAAAATAAATAATAACTCATAGCGCACATGATGATAATAATAAAAATAATAGTAATATTAATAATAATAGCGCATGTGATAACAGAATAACATACATGTATTGAATGTGCGCGTTTATGTTAATAAATAATAACACATGTGCCTTTTCATTTTCATTTTATAATAATAACAATAGTAATAATAATAGTAATAAGAAAACAAAAAAAATGCATGTGATAATAGAATAATGTAGGTCAAATAATAACGGGCGTGCACGTGCATTTTCATGTGATGATGACAATAATAATAATAATAATAATAATAATAATAATAATAATAATAACAACAACAATAACAACAACGACAACATATGAACATGCATGGAAATAAATAATATATAATAAATAATAAATAATAACGCATGTGCATCTGCATTTTAATATGACGATAATAATAATAATAACAGTCATAACAATAATGAAAATTATAATAATGATAATGATAATAATGATAATGATAATAATGATAATAATAACGTGTGTGAAAATAGAAAAACACACATCCAAACAAACCCTAACAAAACCTAACAAACCCTTACAACCACTAATAACCCCTAGTAACCACTAATAAACCAAAATAACACCTGAAACCCACTTTTAAACCCTAAAAACCTTATAAACACTAAAAAATTATAATAACCTATAATAAATCCTAAAAACCCTATTAGACTCTAATAAATGCATCAAAACCCCTAAAACCCCCAATATACAATAAAAAAGACTATTGAACCATAATAAATCCTAATAAGAACTAAAACCCTAACAAAGCCGACAAAACACTTCAAAACCCAACAAATAATAGCCTACAAAACCCTACAACCCGCTAATAAACTCTAAAAAACCTTAATAACCCCATAATAAATCGTAACAAACCCTAAAAACCCCAAATAAATCAAAATAAATACTAACAAAGCCAAATAAACAGTAACAAACTAAAACAAACCATAACAAACCCCTAATAAACTGCAATAAACCCTAACAAATCATAATAAACCCTAATAAATGGTACGAAACCCAAATACATGTTAATAAACCGTAATAAATAAAATAAACCCTAAGAAACCCTAATGAATCCAAAATAACCCTAAAAAAGTTTGATAAACCCTAGAAAAAGCTATTAATGACTACAAAATCCCAATAAAACCCTAATATACAATAAAAACCACTAATAAACAGTAACAAATCCTAAAGAACATTAGTAAACCCTATAGAACCGTAATAAACCCTAAAGAACCATAATAAACTCTAAAGAACACTAAAAACCCCTAAAAAAACCCAAAAAACGCTAAAACACATTACACAAGCCCTAAAAACCACTAAAATACACAAACAAACCCTAAAACACACTGAAATACCCTAACAACCCCTATCAATCCCGAAAAAACATATAATCCCTTTAAAACCGCCAAAAACCCATTGGAAACCAATAAAATACCATACAAACCATAAACACCTCTTAACAACCCTTAAAAATCCTAAAAACAACTACAAACCATAAACAACCATTAAAACCCTAAAAAAGGAAACAAATAGATACATAAACCCAAAAAACGTTACATAAGCCATAAAAATGCAACATAAACCCTAAAAGCACAACATAAACCCAAAAAACGCAGCATAATCCCAAAAAACACTATATAAACCCAAAACGTACTACATAATCCCAAGAACTGTAACATAAACCCTATACAACGCAACATAAACACTAAAAAATGCTACATAAAATCTAAAAACACAACATAAACACTAAAAACACTACATGAACCCTAAAAATGTTACATAAACTCTAACAAATGCAACATAAATGCTACATCACCCCTAAAAATGCTACATAAACCCAGAAAACGCAACATAAACCCTAAATAATTCTACATAAAACCTAAACCCTAAAAATGCTACATAAACCCTAAAAATGATACATAAACCCGAAAAAATGCTACATAAAACCTAATACCGCCAACTAAACCCTAAAAGCGCTACATAAACACTAAAAATGCTACATAAACTCAAACAATGCTACAAAAACACTAAAAAATGCTACAAAAACTCTAAAGACGCTTCCAAACCCTCAAAAATATTAAACCCTAATATACCATAATATAAAAAATTAAACACTAATAAACCCCTATTAAACTCTTATAATCCCTAAAAACGCCTTATAATCCCTAAAAACCCTAAGATACTCTACTCAACCCTAATAAAACACCCAAAATACATAATGAACCCTAATAAATGATAATAAAACCTAATAAACCCTAAAAACACTTTAGAAAACCTAAACAACCCTAACTAACCCTAATAGACACTGATAAAGACTAATAAACAATAATGAACTCCAAAAAACCCCTAAATATCCCTAATAAACCATAAATCAATCAAAATAAACCCTACTCAAACCTAATAAACCTTAACACAACATAATGACCCCTAATAAAACCCAACAAAACCCTAATAAAGAAAACAAATCTTGGTATACCTAAAAAATCCCTAGAACCCCTTATAAAATCTAATATAACCTAATAAATCCTAAAAATGCTCACAGAAAATAATAAAATGATCACATACAATAAAAACACGCTATATTACCTAAAAATACCTAAAAACAATAATATAACCTAATAAAGACATAATATGCAAATATACCATTAAAATACCTAAAACCCATAATAAACCATAATAAACTCTAATATAACCTAAGAAACCCTAAAAAAACTCACAAACAAAAAACACTCAAAAACAATAAAAACGATATATTTTCTAAAAAGACTTAACAAACACTAATATAACCTAATAAAACAAAAAAAAAAATAAACCCCTAACAAACCCTAACAAACCTTAAAAATCCCTAATAAACACTAATAAAAACTAATAAACCCTAATAAAACCATAATAAAACCCTAAAAATACCTTCTCAACCCTAATAAACCTTGACACACCATAATAAAACCTAATAAAACCCAACTAAACCCCAATAAAAAAAAGAAAACAAACCATTAAAAAGCCCTAGAAACCCTAATAAACCATAATACATTCTAATAAAACCTAATAAACCACAAAACATTCTCACAAGCACTAAAAACATGCTAATAAAACCAAAAAAAGTCCTAACAAACCCTTATATATATTAACAAAAACTAAAAAAACAGTCATATACCCTAATAAAAACACTAACAAACCCTATTAAACACTGAAAATCCCTAACAAGCCCTAATAAACATTACTCAACCCTAATAAACCCGAATAAAACACTAAAGATACCTACTCAACCCTAATAAAACCCTAAAAATATGTACTCAACCATAATAAACCTTAACACACTATAATAGACTATAATAAACCTCACTAAACCCTAAAAATGCAAATATACCATTAAAAATCCCCAAAACCCCTAATAAATTCTAATAAAATCTAACAAAGAATAAAAGCACTAATAAAACATAATAAACACTACTAAACCCGAAAAACCCTAATATACCCTCTTAAAAATAAATAAATCATATTAAATGATAATAATCCCTAATAAATCCTAAACATATCCAAATATACCATAATATACCATAATATACCCTAATAAACCTGACTCAATCCTAATAAAACCCTAAAAATACCTAATAAACCCTAATAAACCTTAACACACCATAATAAACCCTAATAAAATCCTAATAACCCCCACCAAACACTAAAAAATGCTAATATACCATTAAAAACACTAAAACCCTAACAAACCATAATAAATATTATTAACACTTAAAATTCTAAAAAATGCAAGTAATCACTAAAAATACCTCTAATAATAATAATAGTAATAACACACGTGCATGTCCACTTGCACGTGCATGGTTATAATAAAAAATCATAACGCACGTGTATGTTCATATACCTACGCATTTGCATGTGAATGATAATAAATTATAAATTATAAATAATAACGCATGTGAATTACATGTGTATGTGCATGTGCATGTGAATAATAATAAATAATAACGCACATCCAAGTGCATGTGCATGTGCATAGTAATAAACAATAAATAATAACCAAGTCCACATGAATGTGTATTTTCAGGTGAATGATAATAAATAATAACACATGTGATAATAGAATAATGCACGTGCATTGTGTGTGCACGTGCATGAGAATAAATAATAATAACACATGTGATAATAGAATAACGCAAGTGCATTGCATTTGAATGTGCATGATAATAAATAATATTTAATAACACATGTGCATGTGTATTTACATGTAATGATAATGATAATGACACATGCACATGCATGGTAATAAATAATAAATAACAACACACATGCATGTGCATTTATATTTGATGATACAAACAAAAATGATAATAATAATAATAATAATAGAATAACGCAAGTGAATTTCATGTACACGTGCATAGTAGTAAATAATAAATAAATAATAACGCACATACATGTGCATGTGCATTTACATTTGATAATAATATTAACAATACTAATTATAATAATAATAATAATAACGCATGGACATGCATGGTAATAAATAATAAATAACTACGCACATGCATGTGCATTTGCATGTGATAATGATAATGACAATGACAATGACAATGATGATAATAATAATAATAATAATTGTGATAATAATAATAATAATAAAAGAATAATACATGTGTATTTCATATACACGTTCATGGTAATAAATAATAAATAATAACGCACGTGCATCTACATTTCCATGTGATGATAGTAATAATTACAGCAGTAGTAATAATAGTAGTAATAGTGGTGATAATAGTAGTAGTACCAATGCATATGATAATAGAATATATCATGTGCATTACGTGTTCATGTGCATGGTAATAAATAATAAAGCTCGTGCATTGCATTTTCATGTGATGATGATAATAATAATAATATTATTATAATTAATAATAACAACACATGTGATTATAGAATAACACACATGAATTGATTGTGTGTGTATGTGCATTCTCATGTGCATTTACATGTGATGATAATAACAATAACAACAACAAAAACAACAACAACAACAACAACAACCACAATAATAATAATAATAATAATAAAAATAATAATAACAATGCATGTGATAATAAAATGTCGTGTGTGCATTGCATGTGCACATGCATGGTAATAAAAATATAATAACAATGAACATGCACATGCATGTGCATGTGGATGAGATGATGATAATAATAGTAATAATAATAACAGTAATAATATTTTATGGTCGTTTGAAAAAACAGTACACCGGACAAAAATGCTAGAAATGGGTTCTCGAAAAACCTAACAAATCACAGATTCGTTGAAAAAGGCATAACATCTTATTCAGTTGTCCATTTCCCCTCCGTGAATATTTAAACTGAATCTCATGGAAATAACGACGATAAAAACATGTTCCGTAGGCCGAACAGACACACATATTAGAAGTTATTACCATTTTAAGAAAAATTTGACAGGAACCCATACACGGAAAAGAAGTTTTGGAGGCCTTCTGATGGGTTTCTGGGATTTTAGGGTCTCAAAAATGACTTGAACTATGTTCAAGTCATCCTTATGAATAGACCTATTCGCTTATTTTGATTTGATATGTGGTAGATCTCAAACGGTCAACGGGAGTGAATGTTATGGAAATTTGAAGTTTTACTTTTTTTGGAGTGGTATAACTAATATATTTTATATTTATTTGATCTTCTCAAAGTTTCTACTAAAATTGGTCCTCACTCATCTCACGGTCATCGATTTGACTGGTCACAACGCTCAAACAGAAACCCTAAGGAGAAGTTATGCCTATTTTAGTGAGTTGCGGGTTTTTTAGGTTTTTAGGCGCTAGGATAATTGCTCAATTTAAAACGACAATAACTTTTGCTACGTGTGTTCATTTTGGATCTACCACATATCAAATCAAATATTGGGAAACGATACACACTATGGTAACCACTGTAACCCTTTATGACATTCATCAACCCCCTAAAAGACCCAAAATCACTTTGGACGGTCAAAAGATTGGCTTTTGGTGTCCTTTTTGCAAAAACTACTTATATGGGTGTCCATTTTTCCTCTACCACATATCAAATCGAAGCTTGCGACTAGAACTACACTCCTATTATCCTCCAAATGACCATAACTTCTGCTCTGGGTGTCCGTTACACCTCTACGACATATCTAATTGAAGCTTGTGACTATCTCTACACATCTATTACAAACATGAATGACTAAGTAACCCTAACAAATCATGAACAACACCATAAACACTTAAAACCATTACAAACCATGAAAAACCCTAAAAAACCCTAACCAACCCGAAAAAACAGTAACACATCCTAAAAAACCCTAACAAACCCTAACAAACCCTAACAAAACCTAACAAACCCTAACAAACCCGAAAAATTCCTAAAAAATATAAAAAACCCTAACAAACACTAAAAAGCCCTAACAAACCCCAAGAAGCACTACGAAACCCCAATAAACCCAATAAACCCGATAAAACCCTAAAAAACCCCTATGAAACCATAAGAAATCCAAACAAAACCCTATAAACCCTAACAAAACCCTAAAGAAACCTAAAAAACACTAAAGCATCCTTAAAAACCGTAAAACAACCTTTGAAACCCTAACACACCCTTAGAAATCCTAGAATGCCCATAGAAACCCCAACACATATATAAAAACCCTAACCCAATCTTAGAACCCCTTAGAAACCATAGCACACCCTTAGAAACCCTAACCCGCCCATAAAAACCCTAACCCACCCTTAGAACCCCTAACACACCCTTAGAAACCCTAACAAACCCTTAGACACCCTAAATCACTCTAATAAGCAGTAATAAATCCTAACAAACCCTACCAACCAATAATAAACCATAATAATCCCTAACAAACCCTAAATCCCACTACTAAACCATATTAAACACTAATAAATCGTAATAAACTCTAAAACCCCTATTAGACCCCAAGAAAAGCTACAAAATACCTAAAAACCCAAATATACAAAAACAATTCTATTAAAACATTCAAAACACTAATATTCACAAAAAACCCAAACAAACCTGGAAAAACCTTACAAAACCCAAAAAACCCCTAAAACCCCAAAACCCCAAAAAACCCTAAAAAACCCCAAAAAACCCTTAAAACCCTAAAAATCTTTAAAACCATACAAAACCCTAAAAACCCTAAAACCCATGAAACACAAAAAAAACTGAAAAAACCCGAAAACAGACTTAAAAAACTCTAAAAACCTCAAAAAACCCCAAAAAACGCTAAAAGCCCTGAAAACCCCTAAAAATGCTAAAAACCCATAAAAGCCTAAAATGCCGAACAAAACCCTAACCAACCCTATGAAACCCTTAAAAACTGTAAAAACCCCCTAGAAAACCCTAAAAACCTCAAAAGCAACTCTAATACACTATAAAAGACATAAAGAACCCTAAAACTCTAAATAACAACAAAAAGTAACTAACAACGCTACATGAACCCTAACAATGGCTACAAAAAATCGAAAAATGCTTCAAAAACCACAAAATACAAAAGAACCCCCAAAAGGCTAAAATAACCCTAACAAAGCATAAAAAATCCAAACACACCCTCAAAACCCAAAATAACATAGAAAACCCCAATCAAATCAAAAAAACTGTAACCAAACATAAAAACCCTAACAAAACCTAACAAACCCTAACAACCACTAATAACCCATATGAACCACTAATAAACCCTAATAACCCCTAAAACCCACTATTAAACCCTAAAAACCCTAATAAAAACTAATAAATCGTAATAACCTTTAATAAACCCTAAAAAACTCTATTAGACCCTAATAAACACTATATAAGACCTAAAACCCATAATATACAAGTAAAAACACTATTAAACCATAATAAACCCTAATAATCCCTAAAAACCCTATCAAACCTGACAAAACGCTACAAAAACATCCAAACAATCGCCTACAAACCCTACAACTCACAAATAAACGCTAACAAACCTTAATAACCCCAAAATAAATCGTAAAAAACCCTAACAACCCCAAATAAATCATAATAAATCCTAACAACGCCAAATAAAGCGTAACAAACTGAAACAAACCATAACAAACCCGTAATAAACCGCAATAAACCCTAACAAAACATAATAAACCCTAATAAATCGTAATAAACCCAAATACACATTACTAAACCCTAATAAATAAAATAAACCCTAATAAATCCTAAATAACAGTTAAAAAGTTTGATAAACCCTAGAAAAAGCTATTAATTCCTAAAAAATCCCAATAAACCCCAAATATATAATAAAAAATGATAATAAACTATAACAATTCCTAAAGAACACTAATAAACCCTAAAAACCCTAATAAACCCTAATGAACCATATTAAACTCTAAAGAACACTAAAAAATCATAAAGAGCCCGAAAAATGCTATAACACATTATATAAACCCTAAAAATAGCTACAACACCTAAACAAACCCTAAAACACATTAAAAACCCTAACAACCCCTATCAATCCCAAAAAATCAAATAAACCCATAAAACCCCCCCAAAACCATTAAGAATCCATCAGATACCATAAAAAACCATAAACACCCGTTAACAACCCTTAAAACCCTAAAAAAACTACAAACCCTAAACAACCATTAAAACCCTAAAAAGGCTTCAAATAGATACATAAACCCTAAAAACGTTAAATGAACCCTTAAAAATGCAACAAAAACCCCAAAAATGCATCATAAACCAAAAAACGCAACATAAACAAAAAAATGCTACATAAACCCTAAAAGCACTACATAAACTCTAGTTCTGTAACATAAACTGTAAAAAACACAACATAAACCCTTAAAAAGAAACATAAATATTAAACAAAGATACATAAAACCTAAAAACACAATATAAACCCTAAAAACACTCCCTAAACCCTAAAAACATTACATAAACCCTTAAAAAGAAACATAAACGCTTCGTCACCCCTTAAAAGGTAACATAAACCCAGAAAACGCAACATAAACCCTAAAAAATGCTACATAAAACCTAAACCACAAACACGCATCATAAACCCTAAAAACGTTACATAAACCCTAAAAATGATACTTAAAATCTAAAACCGCTAAATAAACCCTAACAAATCAATATAAACACTAAAATGCAATATAATCTCTAACAATGCTACACAAACCCTAAAAAATGCTACGAAAAACCCTAAAGACGCTTTAAAACTCTCAAAAATATTAAACCCTAATATACCATAATTTTAAAAATTAAACCCAAATAAACCCCTAATAAACTCTTACAATCCCAAAAAACACCTTATAATCCCAAAAATCACAAGAAACTTTACTCAACCCTAATTAAACCATAAAAATACCTAATAAACCCAAATAAATGATAATAAAACCTAATAAACCCAAAAAACACGTCAGGAAATCCAAAACAACCCTAACCAACCCTAATAGACACTAATAAACACTAATAAACCCTAATAAACCCAAAAAACACTAAAAATCCCTAATAAACCATAAATAAAGCTAAATAAACCCTACTCAATACTAACAAACCTTAACACACCATAATAACCCTTAATAAAACCATACAAAACCCTAATAAAAAAAATGCTAGTATGCTTTAAAAAATCCCTTGAAACCCTAATAAACTCCAATATATCCTAATAAACCCTAAAAATGCTCACAGACAATAAAAATCGATCAAAAATAATTAAAACGCACTATATTACATAAAATGACCTAAAAACACTAATATAACCTAATAAAGGGAAAAAACACTAATATACCTTAAAAATCCCAAGAAACCCTAATAAACCATAATACACTCTAATATAACCAAAGAAACCCTAAAACTCTAAAAAAAAGAACACTCACAAACAATAAAAACACACTAAATTATCTTAAAAGACCTAACAAACACTAATATAACCTAATAAAACAAAAAAAACTAATACATCCTCACAAACCCTAATAAACCCTTAAAATCCCTAATAAACCCTAATAAAAACGAATAAACCCTACTAAAACCCTAAAAATACCATCTCAACCCTAATAAACCTTGACACACCATAACAAAACCTAATAAACCTTGACACACATCCAAGTGCATGTGCATGTGCATGTGCATGTGTATGGTAATAAACAATAAATAATAACAAAGTCCACATGAATGTGCAATTGCATGTGAATGAATATAAATAATAAATAATAACACATGTGATAGTAGAATAACGCAAGTGCATTGTGTGTGCACGTGCAAGAGAATAAATAATAATAACACATGTGATAATAGAATAACGCAAGTGCATTGCATTTTCATGCACATGGTAATAAATAATATATAATAACGCACGTGTATGTGCATTTACATGTAATGATAAGGATCATGACACATGCACGTGCATGGTAATAAATAATAAATAACAACGCATGTGCATGTGCATTTGTATTTGATGATACAAACAACAATAATAACAATAATAACAATAATAATAATAGAATAACGCAAGTGCATTGGAAGTGCCCATGAATAGTAGTAAATAATAAATAAATAATAGTAAATAAGAACGCACATGCCTGTGCATGTGGATTTACATTTGATAGTAATATTAATAATAATAATTGTAATAATAATAATAATAATAATAACGCATGCACATTCATGGTAATAAATAATAAATAACAACACACATGCATGTGGATTTCCATGTGATAATGATAATAATAATGATAATGATGATAATATTAATAATAATAAAAGCTTTGATAATAATAATAATAATAATAAAAGAATAATACAAGTGCATTGCATATGCACGTGCATGGTAATAAATAATAAATAATAACGGATGAGCATCTGCATTTGCATGTGATGATAATAATAATAACAACAATAGTAGTAGTAGTGATAATAGTAATAGTACCGATTCATGTTATAATAGAATATTGCAATTTCATTACGTGTGCACGTGCATGGTAATAAATAATAACACGCGTGCATTGCATTTACATGTGATGATGATGACGATGATAATAATAATAATATTATTAATATTAATATTAATAATAACAACGCATGTGATAATAGAGTAATTCACGTGCATTGAATGTGCGTGTTTATGTATTTTCATGTGAATTTGCATGCGATGATAACAACAACAACAACAACAACAACAACCACCACCACCACCACAAAAACAATAATAACAATAACAATAACAACATATGTGATAATAAAATAACGTGTGTGCATTGCATGTGCACGTGCATGGTAATAAAAAATAAATAATAATGCATGTACATGTGCATGTGAATGTGCATGAGATGATAATAATAATAATTATAATATTAGTAATAATAATAATAACAACAATGCATGTTATAATAGAATAACGCACATGCATTTCATGTGAAATGAATGATAATAAATAATGACTCATAGCGCACGTGATGATAATAATAACAATAATAGTAATAACGGACGTGCATGCGCATCTGCATTTCCATGTGAAGAAAATAATAATAATAATAATAATAATAATAATAACAATAATTATAATTATAATAAGGATAATGATAATAATGAGAATGATAAAAATGATTATAATAACGAGTGTAATAATAGAATAACACACGTCCTAACAAACCCCGACAAAACCTAACAAACCCTAACAACCACTAATAACCCCAAAGAATCACTAATAAACCCAAATAACTCCTGAAACCCACTATTAAACCCTAAAACCCTGATAAACATTAATAAATCATAATAACCAATAATAAACCCTAAAAAACCTATTAGACTCTAATAAATGCTACAAAAGCCCTAAAACCCCTAATATACAATAAAAACACTATTGAACCATAATAAATCCTAATAATCACTAAAAATCCAAACAAACCCGACATAACACTACAAAATCCGGCAAATAATAGACTACAAAACCATACAACCCGCTAATAAAACCTATCAAACCCTAATAAGCCCATAATAAATCGTAACAAACCCTAACAACCCCAAATAAATCGTAACAAATCCTAACAATGCCAAATAAATCGTAACAAACTGAAACAAACCATAATAAAGCCCTAATAAACTGCAATAAACCCTAACAAATCATAATAAACCCTAATAATTCATAATAAACCCAAATACATGTTAATAAACCCTAATAAATAAAATAACCCTAATAAACCCTAATAAATCTTAAATAACCCGAAACCAAACTTGATAAACCCTAGAAAAAGCTATTAATGCCTACAAAAGCCCAATAAAACCATAATATACAATAAAAAACACTAATAAATCGTAACAAATCCTAAAGAACTCTAATAAACCCTAAAGGACCCTATTAAATCCTAAAGAACCATAGTAAACTCTAAAGAGCACTAAAAACCCCAACGAACCCAAATAATGCTAAAACACATTACAAAAACCCTAAAAACCACTACAATCCCAAACAAACCCTAAAACACAATAAAACCCAAACAACCCCTATCAATCGCGAAAAAACAAATAAACCCTTAAAACCCCCCAAAAAAACCATTGAAAACCCATCAAAAACCATAAACACCCCTTACCAACCCTTAAAACCCCTAAAAACCACTACAAACCATAACCGACCATTAAAACCCTAAAAAGGCAAAAAATAGATACATAAACCCTAAAAAAGTTACATAAACCCTAAAATGCAATATAATCCCTAAAAATGCAACATAAACCCAAAAAACAGAACATAAACCCAAAAAATGCTACAAAAACACAAAAAGCACTACATAAACCCTAGAACAATAACATAAACCCTAAACAACACAACATAAACAATAAAAATTCTACATAAAACCTAAAAACACAATATAAACCCTAAAAACACTACAAAGACACAAAAAACATTACATAAACCCAAAAAAAAATCAACATAAATGCTACATCGCCCCTAAAAACACTACATAAACCCAGAAAACGCAACATACACCCTAAAAACCCTACATAAAACCTAAACCCTAAACACACTACATAAACCCTAAAAATGTTACATAAACCCTAAAAATGCTACATAAAACCTAAAACCACTAACTAAAACCTAAATGTTCTACATAAACACTAAAAATGCAACATAAACTCAAATTACGCTACATAGACACTAAAAAATGCTATAAAAACCCTAAAGATGCTTCAAAACCCTCAAAAATATTAAACTCTAATATACCATAATATAAAAAATAAAACCATAATAAACCCCTTATAAAATCTAATAATCCCTAAAAACGCCTTATAATCCCTAAAAACCCTAAGAGACTCTACTCTACCCTTATAAAACCCAAACAATACCTAATAAACCCTAATAAATGATAATAAAACCTAATAAACCCTAGAAACATGTTAATAAAACCTAAACAACACTAACCAACCCTAATAGACACTAATAAACACTAATAATCCATAATAAACCCCAACCAAAGCCTAAAAATCCCTAAAAACCATAAATAAATCCAAACAAACTCTACTCAACCCTAACAAACCTTAACACACCATAATGACCCCTATTAAAACCCTACAAATCCCTAATAACGAAAAAATGCTAGTATACCTTAAAAAATCCATACAAACCCTAATAAACTCTAATATAACCTAATAAACCCTAACAATACTCACAAACATTAAAAAAAATGATCACAAATAATAAAAACACACTATATTACATAAAAAGACCTAAAAACACTAATATAACCTAATAAAGACAAAAAACGCTAATATACCTTAAAAATCCCTAGAAACCATAATAAACCATAATAAACTCTAATATAACCTAGAAACCCTAAAAATGATCACAAAAAAATGCTCACAGACAATAAAATTGCTATATTATCTAAAAAGTCTTAACAAACACTAATATAACCTAATGAAACAAAAAAACTAATAAACCCCTAATAAAACCTAAGTGGAAAAAGAGAAATACCTATAGGAAAGAATATGGTGCCGATATCTCCTGGGCTCTCCCTCTCGACGCGGCAATCTGCAGGGTTCCCCCTTGGAATCATCTTCAGCGGCTTCATTGATCGTTTCCAGATCAAGCATTGTGATACGGATGGAGCTCTGTTCGAGAGGCCTTCTCCGCTGGTGTGATGGTGGAAAATGAGGTAGATGTTTGTTGGCGATGGGATATGGAGTGTTGTCTTGGGAAAAGGTGGTGACGGTTTGGCCTGGATTTTGAAACGTTTTGGCTCGGCTCTAGTAGATCTGGATTCTGCTCCTACTCGGGCGTCGTCTTTGTTGCTCCTTGGTGGCGGTGATGATGGATTCCCGGTGGTCTGGGTGCAGTCTAAGAGGGAGATGGTGAAGTCAAAGATGGTTCCAGATCTGAGTTTTCGGTGGCCTTACTCTGACTTGCTGCTTCGCTGCTTGATTTTTTCCCTAATGACACTTCAATTCTGGTACGTTGTCTCTCCTGTGATGTGGATCCGGCATTTTTTTAGTGCACCGGTGGTTCATGTTTTCCAGTTGCTATAGCTTAATGGGTGTTTTTTCGTTCTGTTGTTATGGTTTGTACTGCTTGTGGAGTGGCTTGATGGTTGGGCATACCTTTTGGTTAGAGGGCTGTCTGAGTCTCTGTCTAAGATGGTTCTGGATTTTTTTATGTTTTTGATGCTGCTGGGGAAATCAGTGTGTACTGATGCGCAAGCCTGGTTGTTAGTCATTTCTGGTTTGCGTGGTGCCGAATGATATTGCTATAATTAGTGGCATTGGTTACTGCTTGATGTAGGGCTGGGATGTGATAATGCTGTTGGTTATGGGTTTGGTGTTGGTGGTTCTAAGTTATGGGTGGTCGCTCTTTTTGGTAAGGAGGTGCTAGAGGATATATATGATATTGGGTTCATGCAGCTGATTGTTGATATTCTTGTAAAGGAGATGATTAATGATGGTAACATTGCTATGGGCTGGTTGGTGTTTGGCAGGAATGCGATGAAGCTTGTGGGCTAGAATTTGGCACTGTTGGTTTGTCGTGATTGCAGCAGACCTTCATGGTAGAGAGGAGCTGGTTGCAAGATCTTGTGAGAATGGATGATGGTTGCTGCATGGATGTGCTGGATGCGGATTTTTTTGAGATTGGATGCCGGTCATTTTCTTGGTAGTGAGATTCTGGATGCTGGTTGATGCTGGATGATAGTGATGGTTGTTGCTTGGATTTGTGTGTGTTTTCTTGGTTTTGTTTTTCTTTTTGACTGTTTTGTGTTTCTTTTTCAGTTTTTGGGGTTGTTAAGGGTTTTTGGGTGCGGGTCGTTTGACCCCACCCCTACCTTGTCTGCTGTGTATGTTTTGCTGCATCTTTTTATCTAATAAATTTGGGGAGGGTTGGAAATAGTCTGACCTCTGATTCTTCATTTCCCTAACAAACCCTAGTAAACCCTAAAAATCTATAATAATCCCTAATAAAATATAATAAACCCTAATAAAACCATAATAAAAACATAAAAATACCTTCTCAACCCTAATAAACCTTGACACGCCATAATAAAACCTAATAAAACCCAACTAAACACCAATAAACAAAAAAACACAAACAAACCATTAAAAATCCCTAGAAACCCTAATAAACCATAATAAATTCTTATAAAACCTAATAAACATAAAAACACTAACAACCCCTACTAAACACTAAAAAACCCTAACAAACCCTAATAAGCACTACTCAACCCTAATAAACCCTAATAAATCCCTAAAGATACCTAATCAACCCTAATAAAACCCTAAAAATATCTACTCAACCCTGATAAACCTTACCACACTCTAATAAACCATAATAAACCCCACTAAACCCTAAAAACAAAAATATACCATTAAAAAGCCCAAAACCCCCTAATAAATTCTAATAAAACCTAACAAAACTTAAAATCACAAATAAACTCTAATAAACACTACTAAACCCTAAAAACCCTAATATACCCTCTTAAAAATTATTAAACCATAATAAACGATAATAATCCCTAACAAATCCTAAACATTCCCAAATATAGCATAATATACAATAATATACCCTAATAAACCCAACTCAATCCTAATAAAACCCTAAAAATACCTAATAAACCTTAACACACCAGAATAAACCCTAATCAAATCATAATAACCCCCACCAAACCCTAAAAAAATGCTAATATACCATTTAAAACCCTAAAACCCTAACAAACCATATTAAATGTAAATTAGACCTAAAAATTCTAAAAAATGCTAGTAAACCCTAAAAATACATGTAATAATATTAATATTAATAACACACATGCATGCGCATATGCATGTGCATGGTTTAAATAATAAATCAAAACACATTTGTATGTGCATATGCCTACGCGTTTGCATGTGACTGATAATAAATAATAACACATGTGAATTACATGTGTATGTGCATGTGCATGTGAATGATAATAAATAATAAACAATAACGCACATCCAAGTGTAGTGCATGTTCATGTGCAAGTGCTTTGTAATAAACAATAAATAATAACCAAGTCCACATGAATATGCATTTTCATGTGAATGATAATTAATAATAAATAATAACAAATTTGATAATAGAATAATGCACGTGCATTGTGTGTGCTCCTTAGAATAAATAATAGTAACACATGTGATAATAGAATAATTCAATTTCATTGCATTTTCATGTCCATTATAATAAATAATATATAATAATGCACATGCTTGTGCATTTACAAGTAATGATAATGATAATGATGCATGCATGTGCATGGTAATAAATAATAAATAACAATGCATCTGCATGTGCATTTGTATTTGATGATACAAAGAATAATAATAACAATAATAATAACAATAATAATAGAATGATGCAAGTTCATAGCATGAGCACGTTCATAGTAGTAAATAATAAATAAATAATAATAAATAAGAACGCACATGCATGTGCATGTGTATTTACATTTGATGATAATATTTATAATACTAATTGTAATAATAATAATAACGCATCCACTTCGATGGTAATAAATAATAAATAACAATGCACATGCATGTGCATTTGCATGTGATAAGGATGATAATAATGACAATGATAATGCTAATAATAAAAATAATAATTGTGATAATAATAATAATAAAAGAATAATACAAGGGTATTGCATATGCACGTGCCTGGTAATAAATAATAAATAATAACGCATGTGCATCAACATTTTCATGTGATGATAGTAATAATAACAACATTAGTAGTAATAATAGTAGTAGTGGTGATAATAGTAGTGGTACCAATGCATGTGATAATAGAATATTGTCTGTGCATTATGTGTGCACGTGCATGGTAATAAATAATAATGTCTGTGCATTGCATTTTCATGTGATGATGATGATGATAATAATAATAATAATATTATTATTATTATTAATATCATCACATGTGATAATAGAATAATGAACGTGCATTTAATGTGCATGTATGTGCATTTGCATGTGCATTTTTATGTGATTATAATAACAATAACAATGACCACAATAATAATAATAACTATAATAATAACAATGCATGTGATAATAAAATAACATGTGTGCATTGCATGTGCACATGCATGGTAATAAAAATATAATAAGAATGCACATTCATGTTCAAGTGCATGTGGATGAGATGATGATAATAATAATAATAATAATAATAATAATAAGTTATAGTTTGAAAAACCAGCAGACACGAAAAAATTGCTAGAAATGAGGTCTCGAAAAACCTTACAAATCACAGAATCATTAAAAACGAAATAACATCTTCGAATGTACATTTCTATTCCATGAATAGTGAAACTGAATCTCATGGAATGAACTATGATAAAAACAGGCATCGGAGGCCGAACAGACACACAGATCAGAAGTTATGACCATTTTAAGAAAAATTTGACAGCGATTCGTACACAGAAATTGAGTTTTGGAGGCCTTCTGATGGGTTTCTGGTATTTTATGGTCTTAAACATGACTTTAAATGTGTTTAATTCATCTTTCTACGTAGATTTCTTCGCTACATTCGATTTGATATGTGTTCGAGCTCAAAAGGACAACCGGAGCGAAAGTTATGACCATTTGAAGTTGGAGATGTTTTTCAGTAGTATAACTAATATATATAATTTTTTTTATCTTCTCATAGTTTCTACTATAGTTGGTTCTCATTCATCTCATGAGCTTTGATTTGACTAGTCACAACGCTCAAACGGACACCTGATGGAGAACTTATTCCTATTTTAGTGAGTTGCAGGTTTTAGAGGTTTTTAGGCACTAGAAGAGTTTCTTAATTTAAAATCACAATATCATATACTACGTGTGTTTATTTGGCTCTACCACATATCAAATCGAATATTTTGAAATGATACACACTCTGGTTACCATTGTAACCTTTTGTGACATTCTTCAATACCCAAAAAGACCCAAAATCCCATTGGATGGTCAAAAGATTGGCTTCTGGTGTCCGTTATGCAATAACTTCTTCTATGGGTGTCTGTTCTACCTCTAACACATATCAAATCAAATATAGCGACTAGACCTACACTCCTATAACCACAGAAGCACCTTCTCAAATCCTTGAAGGCCCAAAAAGGTACTTAAACCCCCACCCCCCCCCAAAAGACCATAACTTCTACTCCAGGTGTCCGTTTTGCCTCTACCATATATCAAATCGAATCTTTTGACTATATCTACACATCTAGGACCAATAGGAACACCTTATCAAGTTCTTAATGTCCCAAAAGGTCCTTAAGACATCCAAATGACCACAAATTCTGATCTGGGTGCCCGTTTCACCTCTACCACATATCAAATTGAAGCTTGCGACTAGCTCTACACATCTATGACAACGATGAACAAATAAATAACCCTCAAAACCATGAATATCCCCATAAACAATAAAACAATTAAAAACCATAAAAAACCCTAACAAACCCCAATAAAAACTAAACAAACCTTAACAAACCCTAACAAACCCCAAAAAACCCTAAAAAACATAACAAACCCTAACAAACCCTGACAAATCCTAATAAGCCCTAACAAACTCCAAGAAGCACTATGAAACCTCAATAAACCCAATAAAACCCGAATAAACCCTAAAAACCCCCTAGGAAAACATAAGAAACCCTACCAAAACCATATAAACCCTAAAAAACCCTAAGCAAACCTAAGAAACACTGACACACCCTTAGAAACACTAACACACCCTTAGAAATTGTAACACACCATGAGAAACCCTATCACACCCTTAAAAACCCCAACACAACCATAGAAACCCTAACAAAAGCTTATAAACCCTTTGAAACCATATCACACCCATATGAACCTTAACCCACCCATAAAAACCCTAACCCACACTTAGAAACCCTAACACACCCTTAGAAACCCTAACAAACCCTTAGACACCTTAAATCACTCTAATAAGCACTAATAAATCCTATCAAAACCTACCAACAAATAATAATCCATAATAAACCCTAATAAACCCTAAAGCCCACTACTAAATCCTAATAAACACTAATAAATTGTAATAAATCGTAAAAACTCTATTAGACCCCAATAAAAGCTACAAAATACCTAAAAACTCCAATATACAACGAAATGCTATTAAACCATTAAAAAAGTTAATATTCACAAAAAACCCTAACAAACCCGGCAAATCCAAAAAAAATCCTAAAAAACCCTAAAAACCCTAAAAACCCTAAAAAACCCTAAAAACCCTAAAATCCTAAAAAATCCTAAAAACCCTTAAAAACCCTAAATAACCCTAAAAACCAAAAAAACACGAAAAAACTGAAAAAACCTGAAAACAAACCTAAAAACCCTAAAAACCCTAAAAAACCTCAGGAAAACCTCAAAGAAACCCTAAAAAAACGCTAAACCCCCTAAAAACGCTAAAAACCCTAAAAAGACTAAAAATTCCTTACAAAACTTTTAACAACCCTATGAAGCCCTTAAAACCCCAAAACCCCCCCTAGAAAACCCAAAAAACCTAAAAAGAAACCCTAATACATCATAAAGAACCCTAAAGAACCCTAAAAACACTAAATAACCACTAAAGCCTCTGATAACACTACATAAACCCTAACAATTGCTACAAAAAACTGAAAAATGCTTCAAAACCCACAAAACGCAACAGAACCCCAAAACCGCTAAAATAACCCTAACAAAGCATAAAAAAATCCAAACACACCAATAAAACCCAAAAAATGCATAAAACCCCAAACAACTCAAAAAAACTGTAACAAACCCTAAAAACCCAAACAAAACCTAACAAACCTTAACAACCACTAATAACCCCTAAGAACCACTAATATTCCCAAATGACCCTCAAAACCCACTATTAAACCCTAAAAACACTAATAAATCATAATTTCCAGTAATAAACCCTAACATACTCTATTAGACCCTAATAAATGCTACAAAATCCCTAAAACCCCTAATATACAATAAAAACACTATTAACCATTATAAATCCTAATAATCACTAAAAACCCTAACAAATCTGACAAAATGGTACAAAAACCTCCAAATAATAGCCTAAAAAACCCTATAACCCACTAATAAACCCTAATAATCCCTAATAACACCAAAATAAATCGTAACAAACCCTAACAACCCCAAATAAATCGCAACAAATCCTAACAATGCCAAATAAATCGTAACAAACTGAAACAAAACATAAAAAAGCCCTAATAAACCGCAATAAACCTTAACAAATCATAATAAACCCTAATAAATATTAATAAACCCAAATACATGTTAATAAACCCTAATAAATAAAATAAACCGTAATAAACCCTAATAAATCCAAAATAACCCAAAAAAAGGTAGAAAAACCAAATAGAAAGCTATTAATGCCAACAAAAGCCTAATAAACCCCTAATACACAATAAAAAACTCTAATAAACTTTAAAAAATTCTTAAAAAACAATAAAAAAACCTTAAATAACCCTAATATAGCCTAAAGAACCATATTAAACTCTAAAAAACACTAAAAACCCTAATGAACCCCAAAAAAATGCTAAAAGACATTATATAAACCCTACAACCGCTACAATACCCAAAAAAACCCTAAAACACACTAAAAATTCTAACAAACCGTATCAATCCCAAAAAAACCCCATAAACCCCCCCCAAACCATTAAAAAGCCAACGAATACCATTAAAAACCACAAACACCCGTAAACAACCATTAAACCCCTAAACAAAACTAAAAACTATAACCAACCATTAAAACCCTAAAAAAGACATCAAATAGATTCATAAACCCTAAAAACGTTACATAAACCCTTAAAAATGCAACAAAAACACTAAAAACTCAACATAAACGATAAAATGCAACATAAACCCAAACAATGCTACATAAACCCTAAAATCACTACATAAACCCAGGAACTGTAACATAAACCCTAAAAACACAACATAAAAACAAGAAAACGCAACATAAATATTAAAAACGCTACATAAAACCTAAAAAAGCAATATAATCACTAAAACACTACATGAACCCTAAAAACGTAACATAAACCATAAAAAATGCAACATAAACTCTACATCACCCCTAGAAACGCTACATAAACCCAGAAAACGCGACAATAACCCTAAAAGAATTCTACATAAAACCCAAACCCTAAACACGCTACATAAACCCTAAATATGTTATATAAACCCTAAAAATGATACATAAAGTATAAAACTTCTTACTAAATACTCAAAATGATAGATAAACACTAAAAATGCTACATAAACTCTAACAACGCTACACAAACCCCAAAAAAATGCTACAAACACCGTAAAGATGCTTTAAAACCCTAAAAATATTAAACCTTAATATACCATAATATAAAAAACTAAACCCTAATAAAATTAAATAATCCCTAAAAACACCTTATAATCCCTAAAACCCTAAGAAACTCAACTCAACCGTAATAAAACCCCAAAAACACCTAATAAACCCTTATAAATTGTAATAAAACCTAATAAACCCCAAAAACACGTTAAGAAATCCTAAACAGCCCTAAAAACCCTAATATACACTAGTAAACACTAATAAACCCCCAAAAAACCCAAAAAACACTAATAAACCATAAATAAAGCCAAATAAACCCTACTCAACCCTAACAAACTATAACACACCATAATAACCCATAATAAAACCCTACAGGATCCTAATAAAGAAAAAAATGCTAGTATAACTTAAAAAATCCCTAGAAACCCTCATAAACTCTAATATAATCTAATAAACCCTAAAAATGCTCACAAACAATAAAAAAATGATCACAAATAATAAAAACGCGCTATATAACCTAAAAAGACCTAAAAACACTAATATAACCTAATAAAGACAAAAAATGCTAATATACCTTAAAAATCCCAAAAAACCATAATAAACCATAATAAACTGTAATATAACCTAAGAAACCCCCAATATGCTCACAAATAAAAACAAAACGCTCACAAACAATAAAAACACGCTATATTATTTAAAAATACCTGACAAACACTAATATAACCTAATAAAACAAAAAAACTAATAAATCCCTAACAAACCTTAAAAATCCCTAAAAATACCTAATAAACCCTAAAAAACTAATAAACCATAATAAAACCATAATAAAACCCTAAAAATACCTTCTCAACCCTAATAAAACTTGACACCCCATAACAAAACATAATAAAACCCGACTAAACACCAATAAACCAAAAAACCCAAATAAGCCACTAAAAATCCCTAGAAACTCTAATAAATCATAATAAATTCAAATAAATTCTAATAAACCATTAAAGATACTCACAAACACTAAAAACATGCTAATAAAACCTAAAAAGTCAAAACTACCCCTCATATATATTAACAAAAACTAAAAAACACCCATATACCCTAATAAAAACACTAACAAACCCTTGTAAACCCTAAAAATCCCTAAAAACCCCTAATAAACCGTACTTAGCACTAATAACCCCTATTAAAAGCTTAAAGATACCGATTCAACCCTAATAAAACCCATAAAATACCTACTCAACCCTAATAATCCTTAACACACAATAATAAACCATAATAAACCCAACTAAACCCTAAAAAAATGCAAATATACCATTAAAAAGCCCTAAAACCCTTAATAAATGCTAATAAAACCTAACAAAGCTTAAAAACACTAATAAAACTAAATAAACACTACTAAACACTAATAAAAAGTAATAAAATGTAATAAACCCTAATAAACCCTAAAGCCCGCTACTAAACCCTAATAACAAGTAATAAATTGTAATAAACCCTAAAAACCCTATTAGACCACATAAAAAGAAAAAAAATACCTCAAAACCCAAATATAAAACAAAAATGCTATTAAACCATTAAAAACTCTTATATTCATAAAAAACACCTAACAAACCTGGCAAAACCAGAAAAAATCCTAAAAAACCCAAAAAACCCAAAAAACCCTAAAAAACCCTAAAAACCCTAAAAAATACTAAAAACCCTAAAAAACCCTAAAACCCCTACAAACACGAAAAAAATGAAAAAACCAAAAACACCCAAAATGAATCCTAAAAACCCAAAAAAACCTAAAAAAACCTAAAAAACTTCAAAAAATGCTAAAATCCCCAAATCCCCCTAAAAACGCTAAAAATCCTAAAGCCTAAAAATGCCTAACAAAACCCTAACCAACACTATAAAACCCTTAAAAACCCGAAAACCCCTAGTAAACCCTAATAACCTCAAATGAAACCCTAATACACCATAAAGAACCCTATAGAACCCTAAAAAACTCTAAAGAACCACTAAAGCCACCAGCAACACTTCATAAACCCTAACAATTGCTAAACAATTTAAAAAAGGATTCAAAACCCGCAAAATGTTACAAAACCCCAAAAAACACTAAAATAACACTAACAAACCATAAAAAATCCAAACACAACCATAAAACCGAAAAAACGCATAAAACCCCAAACAACTCAAACAAACTATAACAAACCCTAAAAACCCTAACAAAACCAAACAAACCCTATAAACCACTAATAACCATTAAGAACCACTAATAAACCCTAATAACACCCAAAACCCACTATTAAACCCTAAAAACCCTAATAAACCCTAATAAATCATATTAAAGAACCATATTAAACTCTAAAGAAGACTAAAAAACCCTAAAAACCAAAAAAAATTCTAAACACATTATATAAACCCTACAAACCGCTACTATACCCAAAAAAACCCTAAAACACACTAAAAACCCTAACAACCCCTATCAATCCCCAAAAAAATATAAACCCATAACCCCCCCCCCCCCAAATAAAAAGCCCATCAGATACCCTAAAAACCACAAACACCTGTTAACAACCCTTAAAACCCCTAAAAACACTACACACCATATACAACCATTAAAACCCCAAAAAGGCTTCAAATAGATACATAAACCCAAAAAATGTTATATAAACCCTAAAAAATGCAACAAAACCCCTAAAAATGCAACATAAACCCAAAAATGGTACATAAACCCTAAAAGAACTACATAAACCCTAGCAGTGTAACATAATCCCTAAAAAACACAACATAAACCCTAAAAAATGCAACATAAACATTAACAAACGCAACATAAAACATAAAAACAAAATATGAATCCTAAAAACTACATGAACCATAAAAATGTTACATAAACCCTAAAAAATGAAACATAATGCTACATCACCCCTAAAAACGCTACATAAACCTAGAAAACTCAAAATAAACCCTAAAAAATGCTACATAAAAGCTAAACCCGATACACACTACATAAACCCTAAAATTGTTACATAAACCCTAAAAATGATAAATAATACCTAAAACCTCTAACTAAACCCTAAAAATGCTATATAAACACTAAAAATGCTACATAAACTCTAACAATGCTGCAAAAACCCTAAAAAATGCTACAAACCCCCCAAAGAAGCTTCAAAACCCTAAAAAATATTAAACCATAATATACCATAATATAAAAAACTAAACCCTAACGCCACTAACAACATTACATAAACACTAACAATTTCTACAAAAAACCGAAAAATGCTTCAAAACCCACAAAACACAACAAAACCCCAAAAAATGATAAAAAACCCTAACAAATCATAAAAAAATCCAAACACACCCATAAAACTTAAAATACACATAAAACCACAAACAACTCAAACAAACCGTAACAAACCTTAAAAACCCTAAAAAACCTAACAAACCCTAACAACCACTAATAACCCCTAAAAACCACTAATAAACCCTAATAACACCTAAAACCCACTATTAGACCCTAAAAACCCTAATAAACACAAATAAATCATAATAACCTTTAATAAACCCTAACAAACCTGATTAGACACTAATAAATGCTACAAAATCCCTAAAACCCCTAATATAAAATAAAAGAACCATTAAACCATAATAAACCCTAATGATCACTAAAAACCCAAACAAACCTGAAAAAATGCTACAAAAACCTCCAAATAATAGCGTACAAAACCCTACAACCCACTAATAAACCCTAAAAACCATAATAACCCCAAAATAAATCGTAAAAAACCTTAACAACCCCAAATAAATCGTAAAAAATCCTAAAAATTCCAAATAAATCGTAACAAACTGAAACAAACCATAACAAACCCCTAATAAACCCTTACAATGGATAATAAACCCTAATAAATCGTTATAAACCCAAATACACGTTACTAAACACTAATAAATAAATTAAACCCTACTAAATCCTAAATAACCCTAAAAAAGGATGATAAACCCTAGAAAAATATATTAATGCCTACAAAATCCCAATAAAACCCTAATATACATTAAAAAATGCTAATAAACTATAAAAAATCCTAAAGAACACTAATAAAACCTAAAAACCCTATTAAACCCTAAAGAACCATATTTTTCACAACCCATCCTCGGGGCCCGTGTTGTGACTACCCCAAGCCCACCTTCCATAGGCCAGTGGCTGGCGACTAGCACCAGAGGCGTAAATCCCGATAAAAATGGAAGGATTTTCCATTATATAAGTAAAAATACACAACAGAGTACGCAAGTGAAGAAATAACTAAGTTAAAATGAGTACAAAAGTATGTGATGAAAAGTAAATGGGCTAGTATACACACCCAACTGAAAGTACAGCACGACTGAGAAAGAAATTACAACAGCAGTAAAGTAAAGCGGGAACCACTGAGTCTTTCTCCTGATATCCCTCCTGAAGGGTGGGTACAGATGGTCTCCTCAGCTCCTCAGGTCCGGTCGTCTGCTCCATGTACATCCCATCTAGTAGTCCACCTCCGGGTACCGTCTAGCTCCACAAGCCTTCACCTCGATCAGTGTTGTCTGTCATCTGCATCCAACACAACGTTGTGCGGGCATATCCCATGTAGGGGTGAGTACACGATACTCAGTAGGGACCACGAGACCCCCGAAGGTCTCCCAGATTCCACGATGGATAAACCACAAAGGAAAGATACAAACAAAAAATATCATACAACTCTACTTAGGTATATTCCCATACATATACCAAAGTCATCAATCTCAGTTCGGCTCCAACTTCCGAGCCCAAGCACAATCCAGTCCACATAGGAAAGAAGTCAATCATACCAATGATAGTGATTGAAAGACAAGACTCATCTAAACCAAGTATACTACTCACAAAGTGGGGTGGTGATGATTAGATGTAGCCTCTGAATCATCTCCTCTGCCAAACCCACATAGGATCCAAGTATAGAAGTCATCGCTGCTGAACCCACGTAGGATCCATGTACAGTAACCATCGCTATCGAACCCACGTAGGATCCATGTACAGTCTTCATCACTATCGAACCCATGGAGGATCCAAGTACAGTCATCCTCGCTGCTGAACACATGTAGGATCCTAGTACAGACGTCATCGTTGTCGAACCCACGGAGGATCCCAGCAATGTAGTCGTCGCAGTCACAACCAGCACAAGGGTTCCCACACATAACGTACTCGATTCCGGGAGGGTACGCTCCTCGAGTAAAGGGGGTTGATACATCGACTGCCATGAAGTCCAGAGTTGATGTATCCCAAAGTTATGACTCATTAAAAGGAACTCAACGTGACAGATAGCGCATCAAATGGATGCCCGGTCTGAGAGATATTGGCCTTTTCGTTCCATGGGCCTGTGGGAAATATGCTCGTTCTAAACCCGTCCATTTACCAATGTTGCCCAAAATACGCTTAGAGTATCTCAAAAGGACAGAGTCATAATAAGGGTCCTTGTGCCACAGACGGAATGTCGATCGGACACACGGTCATTACGTAATTACAGTTTAAGTGAAAAATGGTCTGGTCCGTTAGCCCCAATGGGCTGACGGGTCGGGTCGACTCGGTTTTGGCGAGTCCGACCCAGAAAGGGGTTGGACTGGCCCGGTGAGCCATGCGGTTTGGCATGAGGGGCGTGGCCTAGCTTGAAGTGGTGCAGCCCAGACCGAAGTGGCGCAGCCCGGCCCGGCGGGGCGCGGTGTGGCACGGCCCGGCGCGGCCATGCTGGCCGCGGCCCCGCTGGCTCGGCCAGCCGGCCGAGCGGTACGGGGGGGCGCATCCCGCCGGATGTCCGAACCGGCGCGGCCTTATGGCACCGCCCTCCCAAACTGGCCGACTAGGCCGGCCGGCCTTCTGGCGCAAGCGGCCCGCACGGGCGGGCCGTGGGTCCTCCAGCGCGGCGCCCTCCTGGCACCGCAGCTTTGCTCCGCTCGGCCGACCAACGAGCCGACCCGTCCTTCTGCCGAAGCGGCCCGCAATGCCGGCCACGGTTCCCGCTACACAGTCGGTGCGATGACGCTGGCTTCATCCGCCGCAGCCTGCGCTGGCCACGGCTGTGTGTCCCTGGCCCGGCACGATGGCACCGTGCTTCCTCCACCACAACCCGCTTGGCTGCAGCTTTTCATTTTGTGTGCAATGACGGCCCTTGCACCACCAGTATCTTCCACATTCAGCCTCCGATCGTCAATTCCATATAATTAAACCAGATCAAATAGAGGGTCGTCTAGCTGTGTTCGTTCGGCCCGCGCCCTCTGCGTTAAGCGATAGCAATAGGCCGAGACAATCAAGGTTATACAACGACGAACCGAGGCACACATTTAATCCATTAAAATTGAACATAACCCCTACCTCGATAATTGACGTCGCACATCGGGCATTGCGGAAGATAGCGTCTCGAGGAAAGGATTCGTATGTGACGTCTGAGTGCGTCTAAGGAGGAAGCGGCGTCTCCTCACTTGTCACGGAGAAGAGAATGGTTGGCGCGTCGTTGTTCTCCATGGAATTGGAGTTCTTCATCGAAGAAGTCACCGTTATTTGTCGGAGAAGAAAACTATTCTCTCAAGATCTCTCTCTCCCTTAACACAAAGAAAGCCCTCCCAAAATAAAATAATAATCTACCCTCATTATTTTATTAACACAAACCATTTAAAATTCAAACATTCAAACACTTAATTAGTTAAATGAAGAGGTTCCATTCATTAATTATGGTATGTTAGCAAGAGTTAATGAAATGGGGAGGGAGGGGAAATGTCCTCATAAATTAAAGGGGTTTTCATGAATTAATGGAGTGAGGGAGGTGGAGATTTTGTAAAATAAAGGGGTATTTCCAATTTAATGAAGGGGGTTTAAAGAGTTTAGGGGAAAATAAAAGGTTGGGGATCTTGTGGGCCCCACCTCTCAAACATCCACACTTGGGTAGTTAGGTGGTTGTGGGTCCCACCCTTAACTCCCCTTTGTAGGATATAACTACCTCAGACATATATAAAATTGTACACACCAATTTTATTTATTTTAATCTAATTCCCCAATTATTAACTTTCGACCCGCATAAAACACAACTGCGGTGAAGGTCCCCTTAAGAGAATATTGGAACTGAGAATTCATCAGTGTCCTCAGTTTTCAATTCCTAGAATCGTTCAAATGATAGAAAAAACCGCTCGTTCGTTTACTGAACGTACCTGAGAAAAACTTCGGAAATTGATTCCAGGCACACCGGGCCTCAGAATCAAGTGCTGTCAGAAGCCAGAGACTCGTAAAATTACAAAGTATTTATGAAAAAAAATTCCTTGAAATTTCCAGGTCTTTACATTACACCCACCTCAGGGATTTACATCCCCATAATGCCACAACATAAACTAGGGAAACAAATGAGGGTACTGAGCATGCATCTGAGCCTTCCACTCTAATGTGCTATCCTGGAGGATCTCTTGCTACCAAAAAATGCACACAAGAGGAATCGACCATCCACGTAGGACCAGATCTTGTCGATCCTCGATCTCCACTGGGACCTCCGCAAATGTCTCCCCATCATCGATGTCCAACTCCCCATGATCAATGATGTGGGTCGGGTCGTGCATGTATCTCCTCAGCTGAGATACGTGGAAGACGTCGTGCACTCGATGTAACTGAGGTGGATGGGCCAGTCGTTAATCCACCTCTCCTACCCTGCGGAGGACCTAGAATGGTCCAATTAATCATAGAGATAACTTTCCACCCCAGCCAAATCTCCGTAATCCACGTCGTGGTGAGACCCGTAATAAAACATGGTTTCCATCTTCAAACTCCAGTGGTCTCTGTCTCCTATCATAATAGGACTTCTGTCTACTATGTGCAGTCCTCATCTGCTCTTGGATGATCTGCACCTTCTCTGTCGTATCCTGAACCTTCTCTGGTCCTACAAGTGCTGACTCCCCAAGGTCAGTCCAGCACAGAGGTGATTTGCAAGTTCAGCTGTAAAATGCATCGTATGGTACCATCCCGATGGTGGAGTGTTAGATGTTGTTGTACGCAAACTCCACCAAGGGTATGTGATCCTCCCAGCTACAACCAATGTCAAGGAAACATGCATGGAACCTGTCCTTATGTGTCTGAATGGTCCTCTCCATCTGGCCATCCATCTGAGGAAGAAAGGCAGTGCTCAGGCGTAGTTGCATCCCAAATGCCTCCTATAACCTCTTCCAAAGTCAGGAAGTAAACATAGAATCTTGATCAGATACGATAGACGATGGAACACCAAGAAACCATATGATCTCCTAAACGTAGAGGTGTCCCAAACTTTCTACTGTTCCCTGCTCACTAATCAGAAGGAAGTGGGCCGACATAGTGAGTCTATAGATGATCACCCAGATGGATTTGTGTCCTCTAGAAGTATGTGGGAGCCCCGTCATGAAATACAAGGATATTCCATCCCACTTCCAATCTGAAACCTCCAAGAGATATACCAAACCTGCTAGTACCTGGTGCTCCGCCATCACTTCCTGGAAAGTGAGGCATCATGAAACGAACACTGCTACAACCTTCTTCATACCCAGCCACCAGTGTTGTCTTCTGATGTCCTGGTACATCTTCACCACTACAAGATGTACCACTAGAGGGGAAGTGAGAATATCCCTCAACACTTCCTCTTGCAGTGCAACTGGTACCATGGTACGTCCCCTGAAGAGGATGAAGTGCTCTCCCCTTTAGAAAATCCATCAGGCACCTGCCCTGTGGAAATCTGAGCACCTCACGTCTCACAATCAACTTCCCCATACTATGCCTCTCTGACCCACTCAAGTAGTGGAGGAGTGACTATGAGGGACTGTAGAAAGGCTGCCCCATCTCTATCCACGAAAGATATCTGCAAAGCAGCTAACTGCTCTGTCGCCTCTCTAAGTAGCTGAATGCCTGATCTCCTGCTGAGAGCATCAGTTACTACATTTCCCTTCCCAGAATTATAGACTATCTCAAATTTATTGTATTGGAGTAACTCGATCCATCGCCTCTATCTCAGGTTTAGGTCCTTCTGCGAGAAAATGTACCTGAAACTCTAGTGGACAGAGTAGACTGTAAAGTGCTCGCCCATCAGATAGTGCTGCCACATCTTCAGGGTGAAGACCACTACTGCTAACTCCAGGTCATGGGTAGTGTAGTTCTGCTCGTACTGCCTCAACTGTCGTGAACCATGGGCAATCACTATCCGCTCCTGTATCAGGACACACCCAAGTCTGGTCCCTGATGCATCGTAGTAAACCACATACCCAACGCCCTCCTCCAATAGCCTCAATATGGGTGCACTGGTCAATCTCTACCTCAGCTCACAGAAGCTCTACTGGCATCTATCTGACCACACGAAGGGTTTCCCCTTCTTCGTCAAAGCTGAAAGTGGCACTGCAACTCTAGAGAAGTCTGGTACAAATCTCTGATAGTACCCAGCCATGCCTAGGAAACTCCGCACCACCGGCACACTCTTGGTTGGCTCTAAAGAAAGTAAAACCTCGATCTTCACATGATCTACTGCACCTCCCACCTCCAAGATGATGTGCCCCAAGAAGTGAACCTCTCGAATCCATAACTGACACTTCGAGTGCTACCATAAAGATGGTGCTCTCAGAGTGTGTCCAATACAACCCATAAGTGGTAGGCATGCTCCTCCTCAGTAGTCGAGTAAATCAGTATGTTGTCGATGAAGAATACGACAAAACGATTGATGTAAGGATGGAAGATCTTGTTCATGAGACTCATGAACACTGCTGGTGTGTTGGTTAAGCCAAAGGGCATAACCAAGAACTCGTAGTGGCCATACAAACACCTGAAGGCCGTCTTCTGCACATCCTCGTCTCGAACTCTGAGCTGATGATAGCCTGGCCTGAGATCTATCTTTGGGAACCATCGTTCTCCCTTGAGCTGATCAAATTGGTCTTCTATCCTCAGGAGTGCATACTTGTTCTTCACGGTCACCTGATTCAGGCGACGGTAGTCAACTCATAGTCTTAAGCTCCCAACCACCTTCTTGGCGAACAAAATCAGAGAAGCCCAGGGTGAAACACTAGGTCGGATGAATCCCTTTCCCTGTAAGTCCTCCAACTGCACCCACAACTCACGAAGCTTGGCAGGAGCCATCCGATATGCTGGAGTAGATATCGGTCATGTCCCGAGGTACAGGTCTATGTAAAAGTCTAGCTCTCTGCGATGAGGTAGTCCTAGAACGTCATCAGGGAAAACGTCCGCATACTGATCCACCACAATAGGAAAACTCGGAATCCACACATCAACGGCTCAGAGGATGAGACTAGCCAACTGATGTGTGATCAGCAACCCTCTCCTCTACGTAATCCCATCCTGCACTGCAAAGGCTCCCTTCTCCCCGGTGAAGGTGAACCTGGTCCCATCCGTGTCGACACACCGCACTTTGTGCCTAATACAGTCGATCTAGGAATGGACTGTAGATAACCAATCCATACCCACGATGATGTCGTAAGGCCTCGATTTTGCTACAAGAAGATCCTAGCCGATGCTCTCGCCTCCTAGAATAAGCTCACACTACCGGCACCAGTGCGTAATCTTCGAGTCTGCTCTTGTAGGAGTCTATAGCCATTAGGATCGAGCCAACGGCTCGGTCGGAATCTACGAGCTCCGAACAAGGGAAGCAGAAAAAAAAGAATGACTTGATCCTGTGTCTATAAGAACCGCAGCAAGGGTGGAGTAGACATAGATAGTACCTCGAATATTTTCAGGTGCGCCGTGGTCGTAGGCCTCGACTGCCTGGAGTTGAGCCTGCCCCTGTCTTCTAGTTCCCTGTGGTCAGGGTGGTCCTCATGGTGGTGGTGGTGGTAGAGCCTCAAAGCGTCGTACACCACCTACTACTCAGCCAGATCCTCTACCTCATCCGCCTGCTCCCTGAGGACCATGAAGGTCAAACCTATGCCTCTTCTTGGGAGGTCCCTCTGCTGTTTGCTGCTCCTCTACATGGCGGGTTGGGTAGTAATGAGCCATGTGGCCCTGCCTTCCACTTGCATAGCACAACCTGCCCCTCGTATGGCTGGCTATGCTCTGTGTTTCCCGCACATCCGAACCAGTATCCTGAGGTCACCCACCTGATGGCCTGGTCCGCTTGGACCTCTGCGACATCTGTTTACTGCCGGCTGTAAAAGACTCCGCTACGTGTCGCCCTGCGGTGGGTCTCGCTGCTGGAGTAGGCTAATCTAGAAATCTCTCTACCAGAAGGGCTCTCTCCAGTACTCCTGCCTGCATCAGAATGATGAGGGAGATCATCGAAGCCCTGATCTCATGCCTCAGTCCCTAGTCAAAGGTCTGGGCCCCGAAGAATGGGTCTCGTACCATGTCCGTGGAGTAGCGCGAGAAGTCGGTAAATCTCGGCGAGTACTGGGCTACTGTAATGCTACCATGTCACAGCTGTAGTAACTCCTGTATGTGCAACGCCCAGAGGGTGGATGGAACAAACTTCGAGTGGAAGAGGCTCTCGATGTTTGTCCAAAGTAGAGATCCCTCGTCGTGTACCTGGAGCATCAGGCTCCACCATCTACCTGCTGCTGCATGCAGGAGACTTGCAGCAAGGATCAACATAAGGTCTTCTTGTGTCCCTACCAAACTAAAGACTTTGACGATAGCCTCCATCCAATCCTCAGCTGCCTGAGGGTCTGTATCTCCACGGAACCTGGGCGGCCTCTGTCGCTGGAATTCGTGCAATGCACTCAGGCGGCGTGCACTCTCTGCTGCTGGGGCTTGTGGCATCGGTGGCTCTGCAGGTAATGGTACCGCTGGTGCCTCCGCTATAATGGGGCCATGCACCGAGGCCTTGTCGTTCGATGGGCTGCCATCTCACACGTAGCTCAGAACCCTAATTGGCTTCCTACGTGGGGCCATCCTGAAAAGAAACAGGTGCGCCATGGTCAAACTGTATACTTGGTGAGCTGACACAAAGTAATCACAAAGAAAACTTTTTAAACACACATGCAATCAATGTTTTCATGCACTGAGTCGGAAATCAGAAGTTAGGGTTGTGTTGTATGGATACATCGGCCACCGCACTAAAACTGGACTCCCTGGACTGATAACCACACTCAATACTCTTAACAACATCACCTCACAGAGAAGAAATTATCAGAGTCCTGAGTTCTGCGGTAGAACCGACTCCTCTGATACCGATTGGTCATGACCCGTCATCGGGGCCCATGTCATGACCACCCCAAGCCCACCTTCCATAGTCCATGGGCTGGCGACTAGTACCAAAGGCGTAAATCCTGATAAAAAAGGATGGAATTTCATTTATGTAAGTAAACATACAAAACAGAGTACGGAAGTGAAGCATGCACTATGTAAAACTGAGTACAAAAGTAAGTGCTGAAAATTAAATGGGCCAGTATACAAACCCAACTGAAAGTACAGTACGACTGAGAAAGAAAGTACAACAGTATTAAAGTAAAGCGAAAACCACTGAGTCGTTCTCCGGATATCCCACATGAAGGGTTGGTACAGATGATCTCCTCAGCTCCTCGGGTCTGGTCGTCCACTCCGTGTACATCCTATCTAGTGGTCCACCTCTGTGTACTGTCCAGCTGCACAAGACTCCACCTCGATCAGTGATGTCCATCGTCTTCATCTAACACAACGTAGTGCGGCCATATCCCTTGCAGGGGTGAGTACATGATACTCAGTAGGGACCCCAGGACCCCCGATGGTCTCCCAGATTCCATGAAGGATAAACCACAAAGGAAAGATACAAAAATGAAGTATCATACAAATATACTTAGGTATATTCCCATACATATACCTAAGTCATCAATATCAGTTCGACTCCATCTTCCGAGCCCAAGAACAATCCAGTGCACACAGGAAAGAAGTCAATCATTCCAATGATAATGATTGAAAGACAAGACTCAGCTCACACAGGTATACTACACATGAGGTGGGGTGGTGATGATTATATGTATCCTCTGAATCATCTCCTCTACCGAACCCACATAGGATCAAAGTACAGAAGTCGTCGTTGCCGAACCCACATAGGATCCAAGTACATTAACCATCGCTGACGAACCCACGTAGGATCCAAGTACATTCATCATCACTATCGAACCCATGGGGGATCTAGGTACAATCATCCTCGCTGCCGAACCCATGTATGATCCAAGTACAGTCATCATCGTTGTCGAACCCACGGAGGATCCTAGCACAGTAGTCGTCGCAGTCGCAGCCAGCTCAAGGTTTCCCGCACACAGCGTACTCGATTCCGAGAGGGTACGCTCCTCGAGTAAAGGGGGTCGATACATCGAATACCACGAAGTCTAGAGTTGATGTATCCCGAAGTTATGACTCTTTAAAAGGAACTCAACGTGACAGACGGCGCGTTAATCGGACGCCCGGTCTAAGAGATATTGGCCTTTTCTTTTTAGGGGCCCGGTTGGAAATATGCTCGTTCGAAATCCATCCATTTACCAAAGTTTCCCAAAACACACTTAGAGTTTTGGAAAAGGACCGTCTCATCGTAAGGGTCCTTTTGCAACAGACGACGCGTTGATCGGACACACGGTCTTTACGTAATTCACGTTTAAGTGAAAAAGGGCCCGGTCTGTTAGGCCCAACGGGCTGATGGGTCGGGTCGACTCGGTTTTTGCGGGTCCGACCAGGAAAGGGGTCATACCATCCCAGTGAGTCATGCGGTCTGGCCCGAGGGGCGCGGCCCGGCCCAAAGTGGTGCGACCCAGCCCAAAGTGGCGCGGAGCGGCCCGGCGCGGACCGGCTGGGCGCCACCTGGCTGGCTCGGCCAGATGGCCGAGCGGTCCGAGTGAGCATGGAGCCCTGACTATTCGAACCGGCGGCCCTTTATGGCACCCCTCCCAAACCGGACGGCTATGCCGGCTGGCCTTCTGGTGCAAGCGGCCCGCACAGGCGGGTCGCTGGTCCTCCAGCACGGCGCCCTCCTGGTATAGCGGCTTTGCTCCGCTCGGCCGGCCGACGGGCCAACCGGTCCTTTTGCCATATCGGTCCACAATGTAGGCCGCGGTTCCCACTTCAAACCTGGCTCGACGGTGCCGGCATCTTTCTCCACGGCTTGTGCTGGCCGCGGCTCTGCGTCCTCGGCACAACGCGATGGCGCCGTGCATCCTCCACCATGGCCTTCTTGGCCGCGACTTCTCTTTGCGTGTGTGATGGAAGCCCTTGTGCCGTCGGTCTCTTCCGCATTCTGCCTCCGATTGTCGATTCCATGTGATTACACAAGATCAGACGGAGGGTCTTCGGGTCATGTTCGTTTGGCCCGCGCCCTCCGCATTAAGCGATTGCAACAGGCCGAGACAATCAAGGTTATACAACGACGAACCGAAGCACAAATTTAATCCATTAAAATTGAACATAACCCCTACCTCGATAATTTACATCACACATAGGGCGTCACGAAAGATGGCGTCACGAGGAATGAATTCATACGTGACGTCGGAGTGCGTCCGAGGAAGAAGCGGCGTCTCGTCACTTGTCGTAGAGAAGAGAATGGTTAGCGCGTCGTCGTTTTTCGTGGAATCGGCGTTCTTCGTCAAAGAAGTGATCGTTCTTCATTGGATAAGAAAACTATTCTCTCAAGAGCTCTCCCTCACTTAAAATAATGTAATCCCTCCCAAAATAAAATAATAAGCTACCCTCATTATTTTATTAACACAAACAATTTAAAATTCAAATATTCAAACACTTAATTAATTAAATGAAGAGGTTCCATTCATTTATTAACGTATGTTGGCATGAGTTAAAGAAAGGGAGAGGGAGATGAAATGTCCTCATAAATTAAAGGGTTTTTCCTGAATTAATGGAGTGAGGGAGGTGGAGAGTTTGGCAATTAAATGGGTGATTCCAATTTAATGAAGGGGGTTTAAGGAGTTTAGGGGAAAATGAAAGGTTGGGGCTCGTGTGGGCCCCACCTATCAGGCATCCACACTTGGGTAGTTAGGTGGTTGTGGGTCCCACCCTTAACTCCCCTTTGTAGGATATAACTACCTCAGACATAAATAAAATTGTACACACCAATTTTATTTATTTTAATCTAATTCCCCAATTATTGACTTTCGACCTGCAAAAAAACACAACTGCGGTGAAGGTCCCCTTAAGCAAATATCGGCGGTGTGAATTCATCGGTGTCCTTGGTTTTCAATTCCGAGCATCGGTTCAAAAGATATAAAAACCCGCTCGTTATTTTACTGAATGTACCTGAGCTAAACTTCAGAAATTGATTCCGGGCACAACGGGCCTCGGAATCAAATGCCGTTAGAATCCACAGACTCGTAAAATTATGAAGTATTTATGAAAAAACAATTCCTTGAAATTTCTAGGTCTTTACAGTATTAAACACTAAAGAACACTAAAAAACCCTAATGAACCCAAAAAAACACTAAAACACATTATATAAAGCCTAAAACCCGCTACAATAACTACACAAAACCAAAACACACTAAAAAAACCTAACTACCCCTATCAATCCCAAAAAAGAAATAAAAACATAATCCCCCAAAAAAACCATTAAGAAGCCATCAGATACATTAAAAAACCATAAACACCCGTTAACAACCCTTAAAAACCCTAAAAAATCTACAAATCATAAACAACCATTAAAACCATAAAAAGGCTTCAAATAGATACATAAACCCGAAAATGATACATAAACCCTTAAAAATGAATCAAAAACCCCAAATACGCAACATAAACCAAAAGACACAACATAAACCCAAAAAATGCTACATAAACCCCAGAACTGTAATATAAGCCCTAAAAACACAACATAAACCCTAAAAACCCAACATAAACATTAAAAACGTGACATAAAACCTAAAAACACAATATAACTATTAAAGCACTACATGAACCATAAAAACGTTACATAAATCCTAAAAAATGAAACATAAATTCTACATCACCCCTAAAAACACTACATAAACCCATAAAATGCAACATAAACCCGAAAAAATGCTACATAAAACCTAAACACTAAACACACAAAATAAACCCTTAAAATGTTACATAAACCCTAAAAATTATACATAAAATCTAAAACTACTAACTACACCCTAAAAACGCTACAAAAACTCTAAAAATTCAACATAAACTCTACCAACGCTACACAAACCCTAAAAAATGCCACAAAACCTTAAAGAGTCTTTAAAACCCTAAAAAATATTAAACCCTAATATACCATAATATAAAAAATTAAACCCAAATAAATCCTAGATAAAGGTTAATTATACTTAAAAACACCTTATAGTCCCTAAAAATCCTAAGAAACTCCATTCAACCCTAATAAAACCCCAAAAATACCTAATAAACCCTAATAAAAGATAATAAAAACCAACAAACCCAGAAAACATGTTAATAAAACCAAAACAACCCTAACGAACCATAATAGACACTAATAAACACTAATAAACCATAATAAACCCCAAACAAACCCTAAAAGCCCTAATAAACAATAAATAATGCCAAATAAACCCTACTCAAACCTAAAAAACCTTAACACACTATAATAACCCCTAATAAAACCCTACAAAACTCTAATAAAGAAAAAAATTATAGTATACCTTAAAAAATCCATTGAAACCCTTATAAACTCTAATATAAACTAATAAAACCTAAAAACACTCAAAAACCATATAAAATGATCACAAAAAATAAAAACGCAATATATTACCTAAAAAGACCAAAAAACACTAATGTAACCTAATAAAGACAAAAAATGCTAATATACCTTAAAAACCCTAGAAACCCAAATAAACCATAATAAAATCTAATATAACCTAAGAAACCCAAAAAACGCTCACAACAAAAACAAAAAACTCATAAACAATAAAAACATGCTATATTATCTAAAAAGACCTAAAAACACTAATATAACCTAATAAAATAATAAAAACTAATAAACCCCTAACAAACCCTAATAAACCCAAAAAAATCCTTAATAAACCCTAATAAAAACTAATAAACCCAAATAAAACCATAATAAAACCCTAAAAATACCTTCTCTACCCTAATAAACCTTGACACACAATAACAAAACCTAATAAAACCCAACCAAACACCAATACACAAAAAACGCAAACAAACCATTAAAAATCCCTAGAAACCCTAATAAACCATAATAAATTCAAATAAAAGAAAATAAACCATTAAAAATTATCACAAACACTAAAAAAATGCTAATAAACCCTAAAAAGTCATAACCACCCATCATATATATTAACAAATTCTAAAAAACACTCATATACCCTAATAAAAACACAAACAGACCCTAGTAAACCCTAAAAATACCTAACAAACCCTAATAAACCATACTCAATTCTAATAAACCCTAATATAACCTCGAAGATACTGAATCAACCCTAATAAAACCCCTAAAATTACCTACTCAACCCTAGAAAACCTTAACACGCTATAATAAACCATAATAAACCGCACTAAACACTATAAAACGCAAATATAACATTAAAAAGCCCTTAAACCCCTAATAAATGCTAATAAATCCTAACAAAGATTAAAAGCGTTAATAAACACAAATAAACACTACTAAACACTAAAAAATCCTAATATACCCTTTTGAAAATTAATAAACTATAATGAACCATAATAAACCCTAATAAATCCTAAACATACCCTAATATTCCCTAATATAGCATAATATACCCTAATAAACGAAACTCAATCATAATAAACCATAAAAATACCTAATAAACCCTAATAAACCTTAACACACCATAATAAACCCTAATAAAATCGTAATAACCCCCAAAAAACCCTAAAAATGCTAATATACTATTAAAAAACCCTAAAACCCTAACAAACCATAATAAATGTTAATGACACCTAAAAATCCTAAAAATGATAGTAAACCCTTAAAATACCGCTAATAATAATAGTAGTAATAACAAACATGCATGTGCATATGCATAAGAATGGTTTAAATAATAAATCATAACACACGTGCATGTGCATATGCTTGCGCATCTGCATGTGAATGATAATAAGTAATAAGTTATATATAATAACGCATGTGAATTGCATGTGTATGTCCATCTGCATGTGAATGATAATAAATAATAAATAACTATGTACATACAAGTGCATGTGCATGTGCCTGTGAATGTGCATGGTAATAAACAGTAAATAATAACCAAGTCCACATGAATGTGCATTTTCATTTGAATGATAATAAATAATAAATAATAACACATGTGATAATATCATAACACACGTTCATTGCGTGTGCACATGAATTAGAATAAATAATAAAAACACATGGATAATAGAATAACGCATGTACATTGCATTTTCATGTCCATTTACATGTAATGATAATGATAATGACACATGCACGTGCAAGGTAATAAATAATAAATAACAACGCATGTTCATGTGCATTTTTAATTGACTATACAAACAACAAAAACAACAACAACAACAATAGAATAACGCAAGTTCATTTCGTGTGCACGTGCATAGTAGTAAATAATAAATAAATAATAATAAATAAGAACGCACATGCATGTGCATGTGAATTTACATTTGATGATAATTTTAATAATACTAATTGTAATAATAATAATAATAACGCATGCACGTGCATGGTAATAAATAATAAATAACAATGCACTTGCATGTGCATTTTCATGTGCTAATATTAATAAAAATGATGATGATAATAATAATAATAACAACAATTGTGATAATAATAATAATAATAATAATAAAAGAATAATACAAGTGCATTTCATATGCATGTACACGGTAATAAATAATAAATAATGACGCATGTGCATCTATATTTTCATGTGATGATAGTAATAATAACAGCAGTAGTAATAATATTAGTAGTAGTGTTGATAATAGTAGTAGTACTAATGCATATGATAATAGAATATTGCATGTGCATAATGTGTGAATGTGTATGGTAATAAATAATAAATCGTGTGCATTACATTTGCATGTGATGATGATGATGATAATAATAATATTATTATTAATATTAATAATATTAATAATAAAAACTCATGTGATAATAGAATAACACACTTTCATTGAATGTTCCGGTATGTGCATTTGGATGTGCATTTTCATGTGATGATAACAACAACAACAACAACAACCACAATAATAATAATAACAACGCGTGTGATAATAAAATAACGTGTGTGCATTGCTTGTGCACGTGCATGGTAATAAAAAAATAAAAAAGCCACGTGCATGTGCATGTGCATTTTCATGATATGATGATAATATTAAAAATAATAATTATAATAATAAGTTATTGTTGTTTGAAAAAAAACAGCAGACAAGAAAAAAGTGCTAGAAATGGTGTCTCGAAAAACCTAACAAATCACAGAGTCATTAAAAAGGCATAACTTCTTCTTTAGGTGTCAATTTCTACTCCGTGAATAGTCAAACAAAATATCATGGAATGAAATACGATAAAAACAGGCACCAGAGGCAGAACAGAAACCCAGATTAGAAGTTATGACCGTTTTAAGAAAAATTCAACAGGGATCCGGACATGGAAATGGATTTTTGGAGGCCATCTAATAGGTTTTTGGGATTTCAGGGTCCCAAACATAACATTAACATTGTTCAAGTTGTAATTATATGTATATCTCTTCGCTGACTTCGATTTGATATGTGGTAGAGCTAAAAGAGACAACCTGAGTGAATGTTATGGCCGTTTGATGTTGGACTTTTTTTGGAGTGGTATAACTAATATATCTTTTGTTACTTTGATCTACTCATTGTTTCTATTATACTTGGTCCTCACATATCTCACAAGCTTCGATTTAACTATTCACAGTGCTCAAACAGACACTTGAAGGAGAATTTATGCCTATTTTAGTGAGTTGCGGGTTTCTTAGGTTTTTAGGCGCTAGGAGGGTTTCTCAATTTAAAACGACAATAACTTCTACTACATGTGTTCGTTTTTGATCTACCACTTATCAAATTGAATATTGTAAAATGATACACACACTGTTAACCACAAGAACCCTTTCTGACATTCTTCAACCCCCCAAAAGACCCAAAATCCCTTTGGATGGTCAAAGGATTGTCTTCTGGTGTCCGTTTTGCAATAACTTCTTCTATAGGTGTCTGTTTTTCCTCTACCACATATCAAATCGAAGCTTGAGACTAGACCTACACTCCTATAACCACTGAGGGACCTTCTCATATCCTTGAAGGCCCAAAAAGGTACTAAAACCCTCCAAGGAACCATAACTTCTACTCCGGGAGTCCGTTTTGCCTATACTATTTATCAAATAGAATCATTCAACTAGATATACACATCTGGGACTAATAGGAACACTTTATCACATTCTTAAAAACCAAAAGGTCCTTAAGTCCTCCAAATGATCATAAATTCTGCTCTGGGTGTCCGTTGCACCACTACCACATATCAAATTGAAGCATACGACAAGGTCTACACATCTGTGACAACCATGAATAGATAAATAACCCTAACAAACCATGAAGAACCCCATAAACACTAAAAACCATTAAAAATAATTAAAAACCCTAACAAACTCTAACAAACACTAAAAACCCCTAACATACCTGAACAAACCACAAAAAACCCAGAAAAATATAAGAAAACCTAAAAAACCCCCAAAAAACCCTAACAAGCCCTAACAAACCCCAAGAATCACTATGAAACCCTAATAAACACAAAAAACCCGAAGAAACCCTAAAACCCCCCAAGGAAACCATAATATATCCTAACATAACCCTAAAAACCCTAAAAATCCAAACAAAACCCTATTCTAGCCTAAGAAACAATAACACACCCTTAGAAAGTCTAGAACACCCTTAGAAATCCCAACAGACCCATAAAACCCTAACACAATCTTAGAAACCCTTAGACACCAAAGCACACCCTTAGAAACCCTATCCCGCCCCAAAAAACACTAAACCACCCTTAGAAACCCTAACACGCCCTTAGAAATCCTAAGAAACCCTTAGACACCCTAAATCACTCTAATAAAAACTAATAAATCCTAACAAACCCTACCAACCATGAATAAACCATAATAAATCCTAATAAACCCTAAATCCCACTACTAAACGCTATTGAACACTAATAAATCCTAATAAACCCTAAAAATTCTATTATACCTCAATAAAAGCTACAAAATTCCTAAAAACCCAAATATACAACAAAAATTCTATTAAACCATTCAAAATGCTAATATTCACAAAAAATCCCTAACAAACCCGGCAAAACTAGACAAAACCCTAAAAAACCATAAAACACAAAAAAACCCTAAAAACCAATAAAACCCTAAAACCCCTAAAAACCCTAAAAACCATAAAAAATCCTAAAAAACCCTAAATCCCCTAAAAACCTGAAAAAACTGAAAAACCTGAAAAAACCTAAAAAACCCTAATAAAACCTCAAAAAAAACCTCAACAAAACCTCAAAAAACCCTAAAAACCTAAAAACCACTAAAATGCTAAAAAACCCCAAAAAAGCTGAAAATGCCAAACAAAACCACAACCAACCCTATGAAACCCTTAAAACCCCTAAAAAAACCCTAGAAAACCCAAAAAACTTCAAAAGAACCCCTAATACACCCTAAAGAACCCTAATAACTTGAAGAACCCTAAAGAACAACTAAAGCCACTAACAGCGCTACATATACCCTATAAATAGCTTCAAAAACCCAACAAATGCTGCACAACTCACAAAACACAACAAAACCCCAAAAAATGCTAAAATAACCTTAACAAAGCATAAAAAACACAAACCACCCATAAAACCCAAAAAACGCATAAAACCCCAACAACTCAAACAAACTGTAACAAACCCTAAAACCCCTAACAAAACCTAACATACCCTAACAACCACTAATAAACCCTAAGAACCACTAATAAATGATAATAACCCATAAAACCCACTATTAAACCATAATAATCACTAATAAATTGTAATAACCTGTAACAAACCCTAACAAACTCTATTAGACCCTAATAAATGCTATAAAAGACCTTAAACACCTAATATACAATAAAAAACTGTTAATCCATAATAAACCCTAGTAATCTCTAAAAACCCTAAAAACCTGACAAAACATACAAAAAATCTCCAAATAATAGCCTACAAAACCCCACAACCCACTAATAAACCATAAAAAACCCTAATAACCCCAAAATAAATTGTAACAAACCCTAAAAACCCTAAATAAATCATAACAAATCCTAACAACACCGAATAAATAGTATAAAATTGAAACAAACCATAACAAACCACTAATAAACCCCAATAAACCCTAACAAATCATAATAAACCCTAATAAATCGAAATAAACCCAAATACACATTACTAAACCCTAATAAATAAAATAAACCCTAATAAATCATAAATAACCCTAAAAATGTTGATTAATCCTAGAAAAAGCTATTAATGCCTACAAAATCCCAATAAAACCCTAATATACAATAAAAACGCTAATAAACTATACCAAATCCTAAATAACACTAATAGACCATAAAGAACCCAAATAAACCCAAAAGAATAGTATTAAACTCTAAAGAACACTAAAAAACCCTAATGAACCCAAAAAATGCTAAAACACATTATATAATCCCTTAAAACTGCTACAATACCCAAACAAACCCTAAAAACCACTGAAAACCCCTAACAACCCCTATCAATCCCAAAAACAGATTAACCCATAAAACCCCTCGAAAACCATTAAAAATCCATCAAATTCCATAAACACCCATTAACAACCCTTAAAAACCCTAAAAAACACTACAAACCCTAAACAACCATTAAAACCCTAAAAAATGCTTCAAATAGATACATAAGCCCTAAAAACATTGCATAAACCCTAAAAAATGAAAAAAAACCCTAAAAATGCATCATAAACCAAAAAACAAAACAAAACCCAAAAAACACTATATAAACCCTAAAAGCACTACATAAGCCCTAGAACTGTAACATGAACCCCAAAAAACAAAACATAATCCCAAAAAAAATAAAACATAAACATTAAAAAACGCTACATAAAACCTAAAAAAACAATATAAACCCTAAAAACACTTCATGAACCCTAAAACGTTACATAAACCCTAAAAAATGCAACATAAATGCTACATCACCCATAAAAATGCTACATAAACCTAGAAAAGGCAACATAAACCCTAAAAAATGCTACATAAAATCTAAACCCTAAACCCAATACATAAACCCTAAAAACATTACATAAACCCTAAAAATGATACATAAAACCTAAAACCGCTAACTGAACCCTAAAATGCTACCTAAACACTAAAAATGCTACATAAACTCTAACAACGCTACAAACCCTAAAAAATTCTACAATACTCTAAAGACTCCTCAAATCCCTCAAAAATTTTAAACCATAATATACCATAATATAAAAAATTAAACCCTAATAAACCACTAATAAACCCCTAAAGAACAACTAAATCCATGAAAAATGCTACATAAAAACTAAAAATTTCTAAAAAAAACCAAAAAATGTTTCAAACCCCACAAAAGCAACAAAACCCCAAAAAATGGAAAATTACCCTAACAAAGCTTAAAAAATTCAAACACGCCAATAAAACCCAAAAAAATGCATAAAACCCCAAACAACTCAAACAAACCTTAACAAACCCTTAAAACCCTAAAAAAACCTAACAAACCCTAACAACCACTAATAACCCCTAAAACCCACTAAAAACCCTAAAACCCCATATATCCAACTATTAAACCCTAAACCCCCTAAAAAACACTAATAAATCGTAATAACCAGTAATAAACCCTAAAAAACTCAATTAGACTCTAATAAACACTAAAAAACCCCTAAAACCCCTAATATACAATAACAAACACTATTAAACCATAATAAACCCTTTTAATCACTAAAAACTCTAACAAATGAGACAAAACGCTACAAAAACCTACAAATAATATCCTACAAAACCCTACAACCCACTAATAAACCCTAACAAACCCTAATAACCCCAAAATAAATCGTAACAAACCCTAAAAACCCCAAATAAATCCTACAAAATCCTAACAATGCCAAATAAATTGTATCAAACTGAAACAAACCATAACAAACCCATAATAAATAGAAATAAACCATAACAAATCATAATAAACCCTAATAAATCGTAATAAACCCAAATACACGTTACTAAACCCAAAAAAATAAAATAATCGCTAATAAATCCTAAATAACCCTAAAAAGGTTGATAACCCTAGAAAAAGCTATTAATGCCTACAAAAGCCCAATAAAACTCTAATATACAATAAAAAAGGCTAATAAACTGTAACAAATCCTAAAGAAGACTAATAAACCCTAAAGAACCATAATAAACCCTAAAGAACCATATTAATCTCTAAAGAACACTAAAAACTCTAAAGAACCAAAAAAAACTCTAAAGCACATTATATAAAGCCTAAAAACTGCTACAATTCCCCAACAAACCCTGAAACACACTAGAAAACCCTAACAACCCCATCAATACCAAAAATAATAATAAACCCATAAAACCCCCCAAAATACCATTAAAAAGCCATCAGTTACCATAAAAAATCATAAACACCCGTTAACAACCCTTAAAATCCCTAAAAACACTACAAACAATAAACAACCATTGAAATTCTAAAAATGGATTAAAATAGATATATAAACCCTAAAAAAATTACATAAACTCTAAAAAAATACAACAAGAACCCTAAAAACGCAACATAAACCTAAAAACCAACATGAACCCAAAAAATGCTACATAAACCCTAAAAGCACTACATAAACCATATAATTGAAACATAAACACTAAAAAACACAATATAAACCCTAAAAACGCAATATAAAAATTTAAAAATGCTACATAAAACCTAAAAACAAAATATAAACCCTAAAAACACTCTATGAACCCTAGAAACGTTACATAAACCTTAACAAATGCAACATAAATGCTACATCACCCCTAAAAATGCTACATAAACCTAGAAAATGCAACATAAACCCAAAAAAATGCTACATAAAACCTAAACCCAAAACGCACTACATAAACCCTAAAAATGTTACATAAACACTAAAAATGATACATAATATCTAAAACCCCCAACTAAACCATTAAAATTCTACATAAACACTAAAAATGCTAAATAAACTCTAACAATACTAAACAAACCCTAAAAAATGCTACAAAAACCCTAAAGATGCTTTAAAACCCTAAAAAATATTAAACCCTAATATACCATAATATAAAAAATTAAACCCTAATAAACCCCTAATAAAATCTAATAATCCCAAAAAACACCTTATAATCCCCAAAATCCTAAGAAACTCTTCTAAACCTCAATAAAAACCCAAAAATACCTAATAAACCTTAATAAATGATAATAAAACTTAATAAACACTAAAAACAAGTTTAGAAAACCAAAACAACCCTAATAAACACTAATAAACACTAATAAACCCTAATAAACCCCAAAAAACCCTAAAAAGCCCTAATAAACAATTAATAAATCTAAATAAATCCTACTCGACCATAACAAACCTTAACACACCATAATAACCTCAAATAGAACCCTACAAAACCCTAATAAAGAAAAAATGCTAGTATACCCTAAAAAATCCCTAGAAACCCTGATAAAATCTAATAAACCCTAAAAATTCTCACAAACAGTAAAAAAACGATCACAAAAAATAAAAACGTGATATATTAACTAAAAAGACCTACAAACACTAATATAACCTAATAAAGATAAAAAAATTCCAATATACCATAAAAATCCTGAGAAACCATAATAAACTCTATTATAACCAAAGAAACCCTAAAATGCTCACAAACAAAAACAAAACGCTCACAAACAATAATAACATTCTATATAATCTAAAAAGATCTAAAAAACACTAATATAACATAATAAAACAAAAAATCTCATAAACCCCTATCAAACCCTAATAAACCCTAAAAATCTGTTATAAACCCTAATAAAAACGAATAAACACTAATAAAACCCTAATAAAAAACTAAAAATAACTTCCCAACCCTAATAAAACTTGACACACCATAAAAAACCTTATAAAACCCAACTAAACCCCAATAAAAAAAATGTAAACAAACAATTAAAAACTCTAGAAACCCTGATAAACCATAATAAATTCAAATAAAAGATAATAAACCATTAAAAATGCTCACAAACACTAAAAACACACTAATAAAATCTAAAAAGTCATAAAAACCCCTCATATATATTAAAAAAACTTAAATAAACTCATATACCCTAATAAAAACACTAACAAACCCTAGTAACCCCTAAAAATCACTAACAAACCCTAATAAACTGTACTCAACCCTAATAAACCCAAATAAAACCTTAAAGATACCGACTCAACCCAAATAAAACCTTAAAAAGACCTAATCAACCCTATTAAACCATAACACACTATTATAAACCATAATAAACACCACTAAACTCTGAATAATGAAAATATACCGTTAAAAAACCCTATAACCCCTAATGAATACTAATAAAACCTAACAAAGCTTAAAATTGGTAATAAACCCGAATAATCACTACTAAACACTAAAAAATCCTAATATACCCTCATAAAAATTAATAAACCATAATGAACCCTTATAAACCCTAATAAATCCTAAACATACCCAAATATACCATAATATACCATAATATAACCTAATAAACCCAACTCAATACTAATAAAACCCTAAAAATAACTAATAATCCCTAATAAACTTTGTCACACCATAATAAACCCTAATAGAATCCTAATAACCCCCACCAAACCCTAAAAATTGCTAATATACCATCAAAAACCCTAAAACCCTAACAAACCATAATAAATGTTAATAACACCTAAATATTCTAAAAATGCTAGTAAACCCAAAAAATACCTCTGATAATAATAATAGTAATAACGCACGTGCAAGTGCATATGCATGTGCATGGTTTAAATAATAAATCATAATGCACGTGCATGTGCATATGAATGTGCATTTGCATGTGAATAATAATAAATAATAAATTATAACTAATAACGCATGTGAATTGCATGTGTATGGGCTTGTGCATGTGAACGATAATAAATAATAAATAATAACCCACATCCAAGTGCATGTGACGGTGGATGTGCATGTACATGTGCATGTGTATGTGCATTTGCATGGTAATAAACAATAAATAATAACAATGTCCATGTTAATGTGCATTTTCATGTGAATGATAATAAATAATAAATAATAACACATGTGATAATAGAATAACTCAAGTACATTGGGTGTGCACGTGCATGAGAATAAATAATATTAACACATGTGATAATAGAATAACGCAAGTGCATTGCATTTTCATGTGCATGGAAATATATAATATATAATAACGCAGGTCTATGTACGTTTACATGTAATGATAATGATAATGATGCATGCACGTGCATGGTAATAAATAATAAATAACAATTCATGTGCACGTGCATTTGTATTTGATGATACAAAAAATAAGAATAATAATAATAGAATAACGCAAGTGCATTGCATGTGCACCTTCATAGTAGTAAATAATAAAAAAATAATAGTAAATAAGAATGCACATGCATGTGCCTTTACATTTGATAATAATATTAATAATACTAATTGTAATAATAATAATAATAATAACGCATGCACGTTCATGTTAATAAATAATAAATAACAACGCACATGCATGTGGATTTGATAATAATAATGATAATGATAATGATAATAATAATAATAATAAACAATAATAATAATAATAAACTGTTATAATAATAATAATAATAAAATAATAATACAAGTGCATTGCATATGCACGTGCATGGAAATAAATAATAAATAATAACGCACGTGCATCTACATTTTTATGTGAGGATAATAATAATAGTAGTAGTTGTAGTATTTGTGATAATAGTAGTAGTACCAATGCATGTGATAATAGAATAATGCATGTGCATTGCATGTGAACGTACATGGTAATAAATAATAACATGGGGGCATTGCATTTTCAAGTGATGATGATGACAATGATAATGATAACAATAATAATAATAACAACAATGCATGTTATAATAGAATAACGCACGTGCATTGAATATGTTTGTTTATGTATTTTCAAGTGCATTTTCATGTGATGATAACAATAATAACAACAAAAACAACCACCACCACCACAATAATAATAACAATAATAATAATAAAAACGTATGTGATAATAAAATAACGTGTGTGCATTGCATGTGCACGTGCATGGTAATAAAAAATAAATAATAATGCACATGCATGTGAATGTGCATGTGCATGTGCATGAGATGATGATAATAATAATAATAACAGTAATAATAATAATAATAACAACAACTCATGTGATAATAGAATAACGCACGTGCATTGCATGTGTAGTGCATGATAATAAATAATAACTCATAGCACACGTGATGATAATAATAACGATAATAGTAATATTAATAATAATAGCGCATGTGATAATAGAATATCGCACATATATTGAATGTGGTTGTGTATGGTAATAAATAATAACGCACGTGCATTTGCATTTTCATTTGATGATAATAACAATAAAAACAATAATAGTAATAATTACAATAACAATAACAATGCATGTGATAATAGAATAATGGAGGTTCATTGCGTGTGCGTATGTATGGTAATAAATAATAACGGACGTGCATGTGCATTTCCATGTGATAATAATAATAATAATAATAATAGTAGTAGTAGTAGTAGTAGTAATAATAATAATAATAACAACAACAACAACAACATATGCACGTGCACGAAAATAAATAATATATAACAAATAATAACGCACGTGCAACTGCATTTGCATGTGACGATAATAATAATAATAATAATAATAATAATAATAATAATAATAATAATAATAATAATAATAATAATAATGATGATGATGATGATAATTATAATAATGATAATGATAATAATGATTATGATTATAATGATAACAATAACATGTGTGATAATAGAATAACACAAGTCCTATTAAACCCTAACAATACCTAACAAACCCTAATAACCACTAATAACCCTTAAGAACCACTAATAAACCCAAATAACACCTGAAACCTACTATTAAACCCTAAAACCCTAATAAGCACTAATAAATCATAATAACCTATAATAAACCCAAAAAACCCTATTAGACTATAATAAATGCTACAAAATCCCTAAAACCCCTAATATAAAATAAAAATAGTATTGAACCACAATAAATCCTAATAATCACTAAAAACCCTAACTAACCTGAAAATATCCTACAAACCCCTCCAAATAATAGCCTACAAAACCCTTCAAAATAAACCCTAACAATACCCTAATAACCCCATAATAAATCATAATAATCCCTTACAACCCCAAATAAATCATAACAAATCCAAACAATGCCAAATAAATCGTAACAAACTGAAACAAACCATAACAAACCCCGAATAAACCGCAATAAACCCTAACAAATCATAATAAATCCTAATAAATCGTAATAAACCCAAATACACGTTATTAAACCCTAATAAATTAAATAAACCCTAATAAATCCTAAATAACCCTAAAAAAGGTTGATAAACCCTAGAAAAAGTTATTAATGCCTACAAAATCCCAATAAAACCCTAATATACAATTAAAAAATACTAATAAATTGTAACAAATCCTAAAGAACACTAATAAACCCTAACGAACCTTAATAAACCCTAAAGAATCATATTAAACTCTAAAGATCACTAAAAACCCTAAAGAACCCAAAAAAATGCTAAAACACATTATATAAACCCTAAAAATAGCTACAATACCCAAAAAAAACCCTAAAACACACTAAAATAAACTAACAACCCCTATCAATCCCAAAACAAAAATTAAACCCATAAATCCCACCAAAAAAATATTAAAAAGCCCTCAGATAAAATAAAACCCCATAAAAACCCATTAGCAACACATAAAAACCCTAAAAATACTACAAACCATAAACAACCATTAAAACCCTAAAAAGCCTCAAATAGATACATAAACCCTAAAAACATTACATAAACCCTTAAAAATGAAACAAAACCCCTAGAAACACAACATAAACCAAAAAATGCAACATAAACCCAAAAAACGCTACACAGACCCTAAAATCACTACATAAACACTAGAACTGTAACATAAACCCTAAAAACACAACATAAACACTAAAAAAAGAACATAAACATTAAAAAACGCTACATAAAACCTAAAAACACAATATAAACACTAAAAAACTACATGAACCCTAAAAAAATTACGTAAACCCTAACAAATGCAACATAAATGCTACATCGCCCTTAATGAAGCTACATAAACCCAGAAAACACAACATAAACCCTAAAAAATGCTACATGAAACCTAAACCCTAAACATGCTACAAAAACCGAAAAAATGTTACATAAACCCAAAAAATGATACATAAAATCTAAAACTGCTAACTAAACCCTATAAATGCCACATAAACACTAAAAATTCTAAATAAACTCTAACAATGCTACACATACCCTAAAAAATTCTACAAAAAACCTAAAGATGCTTTAAACCCCTCAAAAATACTAAACCTTGTTATACCATAATATAAAAAACTAAACACTAGTAAACCCCTAATAAACTCTAACAATCCACAAAAACACCTTATAATCCCTAAAAACCCTAAGAAACTCTACTTAACCCTAACCAACCATAATATCCACTAATAAACACTAATAAACCCCAAACAATCCCTAATATACACTAATAAACACTAATAAACCCCAAAAAACCCTAAAAAAGCCCCAATTAAACCATAAATAAATCCAAATAAACCCTACTCAACCCTAACAAACCTTAACACACCATAATAACCTCTAATAAAACCCTAAAAACCCTAACAAAGAAACAAATGCTAGTATAACATAAAAAATCCCTAGAAACCCTCATAAACTCTAATATAACCTAATAAACCCTAAAAACACTCACAAACAATAAAAAAATGATCACAAACAATAAAAACGCGCTATATTACCTAAAAAGTCCTAAAAATACTTATATATCCTAATAAAGACAAAAAAATTCTAATATTCCTTAAAAACCCTAGAAACCCTAAAAAACTATAATAAACTCTAATACAACCTAAGAAAACATAAACACGCTCAAAAACAAAAACAAAACACTCACAAAAAATAAAAACACACTATATTATCTAAAAAGACCTAACAAACACTAATATAACCTAATAAAACATAAAAAGTAATAAACCCCTAACAACCCCTTACAAACCCTAAAAATCCCTAATAAACCCTAATAAAAACTAATAAACCCTAATACAACCATAAAACACCTTCTCAACCCTAATAAACCTTGAAATACCATAACAAAACCTAATAAAACCCAAATAAACCACAATAAACAAAAAAACCCAAAAAAACCATTAAAAATCCCTAGAAACACTAATAAACCGTAATAAATTAAAATTAAATCTAATAAACCATTAAAAATGATCACAAACACTAAAAACATGCTAATAAAACCTAAAACGTCATAACAACCCCTCATATATATTAACAAAAAACTAAAAAACACTCATATACACTAATAAAAACAATAACAAACCCTTGTAAACCCTAAAAATCCTAAACAAACCCTAATAAACTGTACTCAACCCTAATACACCCTAATAAAATCTTAAAGATACCAAATCAACCTTAATAAAACCCTTAAAATACCTACTCAACCATAATAATCCTTAACACACCATAATAAACCATAATTAACCCCACTAAACCCTAAAAACAGAAATATATGATTAAATGGCCCTAAAACGCATAATAAAGGCAAATAAAACCTAACAAAGCATAAAAGTGCTAAAAAACCTGAATAAACACTACTAAACACTAAAAACCCATAATACACCCTCTTAAAAATTAATAAACCAAAATAAACCATAATAAAACCTAATAAATCCTAAACATACCCAAATATACCATAATATACCATAATATACCATAATATTCCCTAATAAACCCAACTCAATCCTAATAAAACCCTAAAAATACCTAATAAACCCTAATAAACCATGACACACCATAATAAACCCTAACAAAATCCTAATAACCCCCACAAAACCCTAAAAAATGTTAATATACCATTAAAAAACTCTAAAACCCTAACAAACCATAATAAATGTAAATAACACCTAAAAATACTAAAAATGATAGTAAACCCTAAAAATAACTCTAATAATAATAGTAGTAATAACGCACGTGCATGTGCATATGCATGTTCATGGTTTAAATAATAAATCATAACGAACGTGCATGTGCACATGTCTGCGCATTTGCATGTGAATGATAATAAATAATAAATAATAAATAATAAAGAATGCTAATTGCTTGTGTATGTTCATGTGCAAGTGGATTATAATAAATAATAAATAATTACGCACATACAAGTGCATGTGCATGTGCATGTTCATGTGCTTGGTAATAAACAATAAATAATAACCAAGTCCACATGAATGTGGATTTGCCTATGAATAATAATAAATAATAAATATTAACACATGTGATAATAGAATAACGCACGTGCATTGGCTGTGCACATGCATTAGAATAAATAATAATAACATATGTGATAATAACACAAGTGCATTGCATTTTCATGTGCATGATAATAAATAATATATAATAACGTGTGTGCATGTTCATTTACATGTAATGATAAGGATAATGACTCATGCACGTGCATGGTAATAAATAATAAATAACAACGCACATACATGTTCATTTTTATTTGATGATAGAAACGACAAAAACAACAAGAATAATAATTATAATAATAATAATAATAATAATAATAACGCAAGTGCATTTCATGTGAACGTGCATATTAGTAAATAATAAATAAATAATAATAATTAAGAATGCACATGTATGTGCATGTGCATTTACATTTGATGATAATATTAATAATACTAATTGTAATAATAATAATAATGCATGCACATGCATGGTAATAAATAATAAATAACAATGCCCATGCATGTGAATTTGCATGTGATAATGATAATAATAATGTTAATGACAATAATAATAATAATAATAATAACTGTGATAATAATATTAATAATAAAAGAATAATACAAGTGCATTGCATTTTCATATACATGGTAATAAATAATAAATAATAACACATGTGCATTTACATTTTCATGTGATGATAATAATAATAACAGCACTAGTAATAATAGTAGTAGTAGTGGTGAGAATAGTAGTAGTACTAATGCATATGATAATAGAATATTTCATCTTCATTACATGTGCATGTGGATAGTAATAAATAATAACTCTTGAGCATTGCATTATCATGTGATGATGATGATGATGATGATGATATTAATAATATTAATAATATTAATAATAACAATGCATGTGATAATACAATAACACATGTTAATTGAATGTGCGTGTATGTGCCTTAGGATGTGCGTTTTCATGTGATGATAATAACAATAACAACAACAACAACAACAAAAAAAACAAAAACAACAACAACAACAACAACCACAACCACAATTATAATAATAATAATAATAATAATAACAACGCATGAGATAATAAAATAAAGTTTGTGCATTGCATTAGCACGTGCATGGTAATAAAAATATATTAATAATGCACGTGCCTGTGCATGTGAATTTTCATGAGATGATGATAATAATAAAAATAATAACAGAAATAATAAGTTATATTTGTTTGAAAAAACTGTAGACACGATAAAAGTGCTAGAAATGGTGTCTCAAAAAACCTAACAAATAACAGAGTCATTAGAAAAGGCATAACTTCTTCTTCAGGTGTCCATTTCTACTCCGTGAATAGTCAAACTAAATCATGGAATGAACAATGATAAAAATAGGTGATGGAGGCCGAACAAACACACAGATCATATGTTATGACCATTTTAAGAAAAATTTATAGGTATTCGGAAACAGAAATGGAGTTTTGGAGGCCTTCTGATGGGTGTTTGGGATTTTAGGGTCCCAAAAATGACTTGAACATTGTTCAAGTTACCTTCTACGTATAACTAATATTTCTTATGTTTCTTTGATCTTCTCAATGTTTCGATTATACTTGGTCCTCCCTCATCTCATGAGCTTCGATTTTACTAGTCATAGTGCTCAAAAGGACACCCGAAGGAGATGTTATGCATATTTTAGTGTGTTGTGGGTTTCTTAGTTTTTAGGCGCTATGAGGGTTGCTCAATTTAAAACGACGATAACTTCTGCTACGTGTGTTCTTTTTGGCTCTACCACATATCAAATTGATGATTGTGAAAAGATACACACTCTGGTAACTATTTTAACCCTTTTTGACAATCTTCATCCCCCCAAAAGACCCAAAATCCCTTTGGATGGTAAATAGATAGTCTTCTGGTGTCTGTTTTGCAATAACTTCTTCTATGGGTGTCCGTTTTGCCTCTACCACATATCGAATTAAAGCTTGAGTCTAGACCTAAATTACTATAACCACTGAAGCACCTTATCACATCCTTGAAGGCCGAAAAATATACTTAAACCCTCCATAAACCCTAAAAACCTTACATAAAGCCTAAAAAATGCAACATAAAAGCTAAATCACGCCTAAAAACGCTACATAACCCCAAACAATGCAACCTAAACCCTAAAAAATGATACATTAAACCTAAAACCCAAGCACACTACATAAATCCTAAAAACATTACATAAACCCTAAAAAGGATACATAAAATCTAAAACTGCTATCTAAACCCTAAAAATGCAATATAAACACTAAAAATTCTACATAAACTCTAACAATGCTACACAAACCCTAAAAAATGCTACAAAAACACTAAAGATTCTTTAAAACCCCCAAAAAAATTAAACCATAATATGCCATAATATAAAAAATTAAACCGAATAAACCCCAAATAAACTCTAACAATCCCTAAAAACAACGTAAATTCCTAAAATCCTAATAAACTCTACTCAACCCTAATAAACCCCCAAAAATACCTAATAAAACCTAATAGATGATAATATAACCTAATAAACCCTAAAAACAAGTTAAGAATACCTAACCAATCCTAATAGACACTAATAGACACTAATAAACCCTAATAAACCCCAAAACCCCTAAAATTCCTAATAAACCATAAATAAATCCAAATAAACCCTACTCAACCTTAAAAAACCTTAACACATCATAATAACCCACAATAAATCCATACAAAACCCTAATAAAGAAAAAAAATGCTTGTATACCTTAAAAATTACTTCGAACTCTGATAAACTCTAATATAACCTAATAACCCTTAAAAACGCTCACAAACAATAAAAAAATGATCAAAAACAATAAAAACGTGCTATATTACCTAAAAAGACCTAAAAACACTAATATAACCTTATAAAGACAAAAAAACACTAATACACCTTAAAAATCCCTAGAAACCCTAATAAACCATAATAAACTCTAATATAACCAAAAAAACCCTAAAATGATCACAAAAAAAACAAAACACTCCCAAACAATAAAAACATGCTATATTATCTAAAAATACCTAAGAAACAATAATATAGCCTAATAAAACCAATAACTAATAAACCCCAAAAAACCCCTAATAAACCCTAAAAATCCCTAATAAACCCTAATAAAAATGAATAAAACCTAATACAACCCTAATAAAACCCTAAAAATACCTTCTCAACCCTAATAAACCTGAGAACACCATACAAAACCTAATAAAACCCAACTAAACACCAATAAACAAAAAAACGCAAACAAACAATTAAAAATCACTAAAAACACTAATAAACCATAATAAAATAAAATAATAGCTAATAAACCATTAAAAATGCTCACAAACACTATAAACATGATAATAAAACCTAAAAAGTCATAACAACCCCTCATATATATTAACAAAAACTAAAAAACACTCATATACCCTAATAAAAACACTAACAAACCCTAGTAAACCCTAACAAACCCTAACAAACCCTAATAAACCGTACTCAACCCTAATAAACCCAAATAAAACCTTAATGATACTGAATCAACCCTAATTAAACCCTAAAAATACCTACTCAACCTTAATAAAACCTTAACACGCCATAATAAACAATAATAAACCCCATTAAACCCTAAAAGAACTCAAATATACCATTAAAAAGACCCAAAATCCCTAATAAATGCAAATAAAACCTAACAAATCTTAAAAGCACTAATAAACCTGAATAAACACTACAAAACACTAAAAAACCCTAATATACCCTCTTAAAAATTAATAAACCATAATTAACCATAATTAACCCTAATAAATCCAAAACATACCCAAATATACCATAATATACCCTAATAAACCCAACAATATCCTAATAAAACCCTAAAAATACATAATAAACCCTAATAAGCCATGACACACCATAATAAACCCTAATAAAATATTAATAACCCCCACCAAACACTAAAAAAATCTAATATACCATTAAAAACCCTAAAACCCCAACAAACCATAATAAATGTTAATAACACCAAAAAATCCTAAAAAATGATAGTAAACCCTAAAAATACCTCTAATAATAATAGTAGTAATAACTCATGTGCGTGTGAATATGCATGTGAATGGTTTAAATAATAAATCATAAGGCACATGCATATGCATAGCCATGCGCATTTTCATGTGAATGATAATAAATTATAAATTATAAATAATAATGCCTGGGAATTGCATGTGTATGTGAAAGTGCATGTGAATGATAATAAATAACAAATAATAATGCACATCCAAGTGCATGTGCATGTGCTTGGTAATAAACAATAAATAACAACAAAGTCTCCATGAATGTGCATTTTCATGTGAATGATAATAAATAATAAATAACAACACATGTGATAACATAATAAGGAAAGTGAATTGTGTGTGCACGTACTTGAGAATAAATAATAATAACACATGTGATTGTAACACCCCAAGCATCCACAGTACACTTCTCTTTAAATAATACATTAACTTGTGTTGTATGGAAATTCTAGTTCTAACACACCACAACCAATCAAAATAGCCGTTATGAATATTAATACCCACTTTTTGAAGTTTTATAAACTTTATCTTTCATAATGGACTTCATTTTTGGATTCGGAGTATCGAAATTAGCTTAGGGTAAATTTTTTGTATTCTTCTGAAAAGTTTCAATTCTTGATGAATAGTGAAAAACACTGAGTTATAGTTTAAAACCGAATTTTTATTTAAATATTTATTTATTTTATTTAAATTTATTTTAGGTCAAAATAGATACATAATACCTATATAAGTTCAATGTAATTTATTGGAGTCAGTTTATAATAATTTTAGGTATATAGAAATTTTATTGAACTTTTTATCGTCTTTTAACCACCTCTTAGGAGCATTTACAAATTCACATAAAACATAATTTTACCGCTTTTGTGAGTATAATTTCAAAAATCCAAGAGAGACAGTTGATATTAGGAAGTAAAATGTGGTTCAATAAGAGTAAATTTTTTTGGTGAATAGTAACCTTTAACTTTTATTTGCCACGGTTAAAATTAAATAGGCAATTAAGGGTAAAAATGATATTATTATTACCCTAACACATGTCCTAATTCTATTTTATAAGTAAATTCAACAAAAAAAGCATAGGAATAAAATATGAACCTCTTTGTTCCATTTGGATTAGATTAGGACATTTATTATTATTTAATTCAACGAAGAGTTAAAAGAGTTAAAATCACAGTTTAATAACTAAAATATTTTTAATATAGGGTTAAACATAGGATAAATTCGAATATAAATATTCATTAGAAATACAAAAAGATTTACTACATAATGGTATTTTATTTTTATTTTTTATACATTATATAATTTAATTTATTTATGACACAATGATGATGTAGTAATTACTTAATTAATGAAATATTAAAATAATAGATATTATAAATATCCAAATAAATGTAATTTGAGACTTTTTATGAATTAAAATTTTTTTATAGGTTAATATGACATTTTATGGTTGGTTATAGGAATTATTTTTGAAGTAATAAAGCTCTTATGAATTTAGAAAAAACCAAATACTAAATAGTGTAAAAATTGACATCAAAGAGTTTTAAAAAAATATTATATTATTAATTGATATTCTATTCTTAAAAATCTATGTTTTTTCCAAAATACTTATATAATGATAGGTGTGTCATTAATGAACCACTTGGGATTCTCTTGTAAGTATATAGTACGTTTATTAACCATATAATATAAAAATACAAAGAGACATGGTAAATGTCAAACTACTTAACTAAGAGTTAAATATAAAAGATAATGTTAATATAGTGACCCAAAACTGTATAAAAACTATTGGTTGAGTTTTTTTCTACCCATAACCACATTATACTTTAAATAATTCACATTTTAGCAATTATAAATTAAAAATTAATTTATTATTAAATATAATTTCTAGCTTTTCCTAAGGTGCCCCTCACCCCTATTATAAAAGGGAACTCCCCCTTCTCTCTAGTTCACACATTCAAAGCCATTTGGCTCGGCCAACCCCTTCTCAAATACCCTCTAAACTTTCATAACATAATCCTAGAGGCCTTCCTTTTATCATAAATCCAACCTAAAAATCCCTTTTGATCAAATCAAAAGCAAGAACCCGAAGAAGAGGTAAATATTTCATCACCTCTTTCAAGTTCCTTTCTTCTTCCACTTCCTCTCTCTTTGTTGTTTCCATTATAAAATAATAACTCAAGTATATTCTATATACTCTGATGTTATTATAAATATGGTACAGCCATATTCATTATTCTATCCATCCTTTGAATGAAATTTCACCATACGTGCGTACGTACGGCCTACCGTCTCCACGTCGTGGTGTAATTGTTATTCAATACATTGTTATTTGGATGGGTATAATAATGATGTGTAATTTATTTAAATAATAAATATAACATGATAATTAATCTATATATATAATATAACATCCAATTATATATTATTTTAATATCAAAAGAATGACATTGTCGATCGTGCGTACGTACGGATTACCGTCTCCACGAACGTGATGAGATTCATTCCCCATCGTATCCATTCAAGACTAATTTTCATTAGATGATTAAAATTTATGTTTAAAGACTTGATATCATTATGTATATGAATAATATACATCCCATACATAACAAATATGACTCACATAACAAATAATATAAAGGAAAATGAATCCATTAACACCCGAAACAATGATAATAATAAGATATTATTAACAAAATAGTGTTAAAAGATCATATATGAAATCATATTAATGTATGTGATTCTTGTGTAATTTAATAACAATTATTTCACTATTATATAGGAGGTTATCCTACCCTCGACCAAGGAAAAGTACAAGGTAAGGGTTAATTTAACAATCTCTTTATTATCTGAGGTTGTTTTTATATAAGTATCTACTGGGACCTATTTATAATCCACATCCTTACTTCTTAAAAATGTATTTCAAAAAATTCTTACTATTTTATAGAATATGGGTTAAATTCATTTACACCCTTATTTGAATTTTTATAATATGTTTATAAAGGAATCGTTCCGTCATTTTCCAAACAAGGTACTTTATGGCCTTTTCGACAAAATTAAGGTAAGAATGATTTTTTAACTTATATGGTGGGTGAAAATATTTTCTGCCATTATAACATCGTTGAATCTTCCATTACAAGATTATAAGAATATTTTCGAATATAAATGTTTTATTTTATAATTACGTGACTTTTAAATAATTTCAAAATAGAAAGATATACTTCTCTAAAAAGGTTTTGATTTATTCTATGTCAACATCCTTTAATGGATTTTAAGTTGGTTTGAAGTTGATTCATTTTGATACTAAACTTCCATATTGTATTGAAGGTTTTGTGATATGTTTGACTGTGGATGTGTTATTTCATACCATTAATTCCTTATAGATATAGTGTTGACATTTAATATGCCAGTTTTCATACGAATGATTATGTTATGTTTAAGCCTTTTCATATGTGGAATGCATTGGACTTAGTATGTGATGGGTGGAGCCCGCTATAGAACCTCTATGCATTGGTAGGTCTCATGAGACAAACTAGTGTCTTGGCACAAGGCCTTGATAAAATCTTATTTGTAGTCTTGGAACAAGACCTTGACTATATGGTTATGAAAGTCTTGAATTATGTATTCCACCATTATGAAAGTGGATATTGATATTGTATGTGATTCTTCTACTAGTAGAATATCCTTGTGAATAAGTAAATGGAATTATTTGATTTTTATCATTGCCATATTATGCTGAATTTCATGTGTAAAAGGCTTTTGTTTTAGTCTTATACATTTCCTTTAATGTTTATGCTTATTTACGAATATTTCCGCTATATTTTTATCCTTTCTGGGCATATGTTCTCACCCCTTTCTATGTTTAATTTTTCCAGGATGCAAAGAAGTATATTAGGACTGACCGGCAGGGATAGTCTAGGGGATCACATTGTTGTATATGAAACAATGTTGTTGTAGTTTTCCATTTTATGATGTAATATAAACCTTATGAATGTATCAAGTACTTCCAAGGCTACTAAAATAATCAGTCTTTCGAGACATGATCTTTTTTGACCATGCCAATGATACGTAACAATGCACCGACTCTGGGTAACTGGGTCGGGGTGTTATAGTTGGTATCAGTGAAAGATTAGTACAATACTTGAAAACTAGATTTAGATAAACTCTGATTAGAGCACATAGCCCTAAGATAGACTTTGAGTATTAGTATAGAAGAACATCCTAGAATTTTTCTAATTTTGAGATTTTTTGAGTTTTCAAAGCAAATACATCCCTGTATAGAAACGAGCAGGTAGATCCTGCTCTGGCATAGATGTACCTTGGGGTAAAAACCGAAAACATTGCTTTGAGCTAGACTCGAACGGGAACTGGGGCATGACAATGGGCCTTGCTGCACTCTAGGTTACGACACTCCTGGGGGATATGCCTAGGATAATTCTCATTTTCATTACAAACCATTATGAAGGGTTTATGAGTATATAATTCCTCAAAGAAAACATTTTTTATGATTATGGATTATATCCATAAACTGTTCAATTTATGTTAAGTGTTTTACAGCATTGGAACAATTTATTTCGATTCATAAACTAATATAGTTTATGCCAGTGTTTAGAAATGGAGCCCAGTGGAAGGAAAGGAAACCATATCAATTCAAACACTCCATGTAGGGATTTCCCTCCTACTCAAGATTATTATAGTGGGGCTGGTGATACAACTAGTGCTGATCAGTTTATCACCATACTAGGACAACTCACTCAGATCATGAATAATAACATTACCCGTATGGAGCCCCCTGATCCATAGCGTGGAGGATCAATGTTAGATCACTTCATGAGGCAACAACCACCAACATTCAATGGGGATAAAAATCCATTAGTATCTGAGTGATGGATAAATTTCTTAGAGAAAATATTCCATGCCTTGGGGAGTAGTGAAAGGGAAAAAGTTGTCCTGGGAGTTTACCACCTCACTAGAGATGCTGATCAATGGTGGTCATTAATTCAAAACACAACGGAAGATGATGATGTATCAAATATGAAATGGATGTATTTTAGAGAGCTTTTCTTAGAAAAATACTTTCCTTGTGACCATCGAGCAGATATAGAAATGCAATTTCTGAGTCTGAGGTAAAATGAGGACGAGAATGTCACAATGTATGAAGATAACTTTACAAGGTTAGTAAGGAATGTTGAAGATTAAATACATAACCCAATAATTAAGATTGATCATTTCCTTGATGGGTTAAAACCATTTCTCCGTCAATAATTAGTCTCACAATCCTTCTCGTTGTATGAAGATATTGTCTCATGTGCTATCATGACAGAAAAAGAATTCTCTATGTCTTATGACATTAATGCAAAGCAAGAGATGAAGAGATCTACCAAACACTCTGGAAATAGAAATAAGGGGAGGAAGGGAAAATTTGATTATCCATCCTGTAGTAAATGTGGGAAGAAATACCCTGGTACTTTCCTGGTGGGAATGAGAGTCTGTTACAAGTGTGGTTAAAAAGGCCACCAAGCCCGTGATTACAAGGAGAATAGAGAGGTTGTCGATGTTAAATGATTCAATTGTATTGAAAGGGGGAATTATGTGAATAAATTTCATAAGTGTCAGAGGAACTTACCTCAGAAAAGGCCAGGCGATCAAGTCCAAGCTTATATTATCACTACTGCTGAGTTTGAAGCTTCGAAAGACATAGTGGTTGGTAATTTAATGGTTTCGTTAAGTTTAGAAAATGCTTTATTTGATTCTGGATCATCGCATTGTTTCATATCTTCCCAGTTTCTTATGAAAATTAGATATTTCCAATTTGATTTAACAAGGGAGTTGTTAGTCAAAACACCTATGGGAAGTATCATTGCAATAATTTTTTGTGTATTAGTACCCATTAGGGAATATAAATGTTCTTTATCTGGTGATATCATTGTCATACCCATGATCGAATTTGATATAATCCTCTGTATGGATTTGCTTTCAGGCCATGATGCAAAAATTTATTGTAAGTAGAAGGAGGTTACAATTTTTAATGATGATAAAAAGTACCTTATCTTTAGAGTAGAATCTTCACCACCTAATTCTTATCTAGATTCACCCCTCAGTATCTCTACTAAATTCAATTATTGGGGAGGAAGAAAATGAAATAACTATGGGTGAGGAAAGGAATGTTCAGATAGAGGATCTACATATTGTGAATGAATATGTTGATGAGTTTCCAGAAGCTTTACCTGGACATCCTCCAGAATGAGAAATTGAGTTTTCCATTGATTTAATTCCTAAATCAAGGCCCATATCGAAGACCCCTTATAGGATGGCCACTATGGAATTAGTGGAAATAAAGAAACAACTATAGGAATTGAATAATAAGGGATTTATTCTCCCAAGTGTTTCTCCATGGGGAGCCCCTATCCTTTTTGTTAAGAAGAATAATGTATATATGAGGTTGTGCATTTACTACAGGGAGATCAATGCTAAAAAAATAAAGAACAAGTATCCCCTACCTCAAATTGGTTATTTATTTAACCAACATCATGGATATAAATACTTTTAAAAGATTGAACTTCGATCTAGATATCATCAGTTGTGTGTGAAGAAGGATGACATTCCAAAAACAGCATTTGGAACCAGGTATAGGCATTACGAGTTTACAATAATGCATTTTGAATTGACTAATGCACCCTCTGTCTTCTTGGATCTAATAAATAGAGTTTTCAAGGAATATATTGATGACTTTGTAGTGGTATTTATTGATGATATCTTGGTATACTCCAAATGTTACCAAGATCATGAAAATCACTTGTGCATTATCCTGAAGACTCATAGTTATATGGGATATTTAGCAAGTGTGATTTCTGGCTTCAGGAGATTTATTTTCTTGGCCATATTATCTCCAAGGATGGAATCTCTATTGATCCTTATAATACCATGGTAATCAAAGAATGGCCCGCACCGATGAATATAAATGAGGTATGCAGTTTTATTGGTTTAGCATGTCATTATCGACGTTTCGTACGGAATTTTTCCCTGTTGGGTAACCCATTAACAAAGCTCACACGAAAAGGGGTTAAATTTTTTTTCGGACAAAAGACTGTGAAGAATGTTTTGAAGAATTAAAGAGAATATTAGTCAATGATCCTATCTTGACTCTACCATAGAGGAATGATGGGGTTGTTATACTAATGCATCGAAAAGATGACTTGGTTGTGTCCTTATGCAAAATTATATAGTTATTTCCTATGCATCACAACAGCTAAAAATTAATGAGAAAAACTATCGTACTCATGATATTGAGTTAGCATCTGTAATATTTTATTTGATGATTTTGACACACTATCTCCATGGTGAAAATGTGAGATATATACCAATCACAAGAGTTTCATGTATATTTTCTCACAAAAATAACTCAACATGAGGCAAAGGTGAAGTCTTGAACTACTCAAGGATTATGATTGCACTATACACTACCACCCGGGGAAGGAAAATAAGGTGGCAGATGCTTTGAGTAGAAAGGATCATGGATTTGTAAACAAGATGAGTGTTAAAAAGGATCTTATATACAGGGATCCAGTAAATATGTATATGGGAATAACCATGGAAGGTGAAAAATCAATGCTTTTTAAAATGGATTCCAAACCATCTTTACTAGAAAGGATAAAGAGTTCTCAGACTGGTGATGGAGAGTTTCAAAAGAATATTAAAGATGTGAATGATGGAAGATTGAGTTACATTGTTTATGAAGATAGAATTTTGAAATTTGGGAAGATAATTTGTGTTCCTGATATTCCTAATCTAAAAAGAAAATTTTTGGATGATGCTCATAGTTCCAATTTCTCTATACACCCTGGTAGAACTAAGATGTATAGATATTTGAAGGAACATTTTTGGTAGGACAACATGAAGAGGGAGATTGCTGATTTTGTGTCAAGAATTATGGTTTGTCAACAAGTGAAATCTAGAAGCAAACAGCCTAGAAGAGTCATGAAACCTCTTCCCATACCGAAGTGTAAATGGGATAATATTATGATGGACTCTTTTAGGGGACTACCGAAGACTCCTGGAAGGAATGATGCAATATGGGTCATTATTGATCATCTTACCAATTAAGCACATTTTCATGCTATAAGAGAAGATTTAACACTTGAACGTTTAGAAAGACTATATATTAATGAAGTTTTAAGACTTCATGGAGTACCACTATCGATTATTTCTGATCGTGATCCACATTTTACATCAAGATTCTGGAAAAGTATTCAGAAATCCTTGGATACTGATCTTTATATGAGCACTTCCTACCACCCCCAAACTGATTGACAATCAGAATGGACTATTAAACCCTTAGAAGAAATGTTGAGATCATGATCACTTGACTTTCAAGGTATGCAGGATTAATATTTACCTTTGGTAGAATTTTCCTATAAAAATAACTTCCATTCAAGTATTCAGATGACACCATATGAAGCATTATATGGAACGAGATGTCGCACACCATCCAGTTGGGATGATGTTTGTGAATGAAAACTCGTAGGCCCAGAACTTGTGGAGGAAACGATGGAAAATGTGAAGGTAATCCAAATCCACATCAAGGAAGCTCAGAGAATACAGAAGAGCTATGTTGATAACCAATGGAATGATTTGGAATTTTACGTAGTAGATCATGTTTTCTTGAAGTTATCTCTATGGAAGGGTGTTATAGATTTTGGTAAGAAGGGGAAATTGGGTCCCAGGTACATCGGACCTTTCAAAATTCTAGAATGAATTGAGGTTGTAGCTTACCGATTGGCAATGCCGCTAAGTCTCCCCAAAGTTCACGATGTGTTCCATGTATAACTGTTGAGAAAATATATGCCTGACCCAATGCATGTACTCACCTATGAGGAATTAGAACAGGAACCTAGTCTATCTTATTGTGAAGAGCCTGTCAAGATTCTTGATACAAGAGAACAAGTGCTGAGAAACCGGATGACTCGTATGGTGAAAGTTTAATGGAGAAACCATAAGATGGAAGAGGAAACGTGGGAAACCAAGGAACATATGATGAAGAACCACCCAAATCTTTTTATGTAGTAATATTATAGAAATTTTGAGGTTGAAATTATTTGAAGGAGGGGAGAATGTAACACCTCAACTTCCACGGTATGCTTCTCTTTGAATAATACAATAGCGTGTGTTGTATGCATCTTCGAGTTCTAACACACCACAACCAATCAAACTAGCTGTTATGAATAGTAATACCCACTTTTTGAAATTTTATACATTTTATCATTCAAAATGAACTTCATTTTTGGATTTCGAATATCGAATTAAGCTTAGGGGGATTTTTTGGTATTTTTGTGAAAACATTCAATTTTTGATGAATAGTGAAAAACACTGAGTTATAGTTTAAAACCGAATTTTTATTTATATAATTATTCATTTAATGTAAATTTATTTTAGGTAAAAATTGATACATAATACCTATATAATTTTGATTTAATTCATTGGAGTATTTTTATAATAATTTTAGATATATAAAAATTTTAATGATCATTTTACTGTCTTTTACCCACCTCCTAGGAGCATTAGCAAATTCACATAAAACGTAATGTTACCGCTTTTTTTAGTGGAATATCAAAAATCCGAGAGACACGGTTGATATCAGTAATTAAAATGTGGTTCAATAAGATTAAAACAATTTTTGGTGAATAGTAACATTTTACTTTTACTTGCCACGATTAAAAGTAAATAGGGTAATTAAGGGTAAAAATGATATTATTATAACCATAAAACATGTCCTAATTCTATTGGATAAGTATAATTCAAACAAAAAAAACTTTGGAATAAAATATGAACGTCTTTGGTCCGCTTTGATTAGATTAGGACATTTATTATTATTTAATTCAAAGAAGATATAAAAGAGTTAAAATCAAAGTTTAATAACTAAAATATTTTTAATTAAGGGTTACACATAAGATAAATTCGACTATAAATATTAATTTTAAATCTAAAATTATTTCCTACATAATTGTATTTTATTTATATTTTTTAGACATTAAATAATTTAATTTATTTATGACACAATGATGATGGAGTAATTATTTAATTAATGAAATATTAAAATAATTGATATTATAAATATCCAAATAAATTTAATTTGAATCTTTTTATGAATTAAACTTATTTTCTAGGTTAATATGACATATTAGGGTTTGTTAGATCAATTTTTTTCGACGTAATAATTCTATTATGAATTTATAAAAAACAAAATACCAAATAGTGTAAAAATTGACATAAAAGAGTTTTAAAAAAAATATTATATTATTAATTGATATTCTACTCCTATAAATATATGGTTCAGCAAAAAGACTTATATATTTATAGGTTTATCATTAATGAACCACTTTGGATTCTCATGGAAGTATATAGTACGTTTATTAACCATATAATATACAAATACAAATAGACATGGTAAATGTCAAACAATTTAACTAAGAGTTAAATCTAAAATATAAAGTTAATATAGTGACCCAAACCTGTATAAAACCTATTGGTTGAGTGCTTTTCAACCCATCCCCACCATATACATTAAATAATCCACTTTGGAGCCATTAAAAATCGAAAATTATTTTATTATAAAATAATATTTCTAGATTTTCCTAAGGTTCCCCTCACCCCTCTTATAAAAGGGCACTCCCCTTTGCTCTAATTCACACCTTAAAATCCATTTGGATCATCCAAAACCTGCCCAAATACCCTATAAATTTTCCTACATTCATCCTAGAGGCCTTACTTTTGTCATAAATCCAACGTAAAGAGCCTTTTTGATCAAATCAAAAGGAAGAGACCGAAGAAGAGGTAAATACTTCATCACCTCTTTCAAGTACCTTTTTTCTTCCATATCATCTTTCTTTGTTATTTCCATTATAAAATAATAAATCCAGTATATTCTATATACTATGATGTTATTATAAATATCATACAACCAAATTCATTATTTTATCCATCCTTTGAATGACATGTCACCATACATGCGTACGTATGGCTTACCGTCTCAACGTCGTGGTGTAATTGTTATTCGATACATTATTATTTAGATGGGTATAATAATGATGTGTAATTGATGTAAATAATAAATATAACATGATAATGATTCTTTATATATGATATATCATCCAATTATATATCATTTTAATATCAAAATAATGATATTGTCGCTCGTCCATACGTACGGATTACTGTCTCCACGAACGCAATGAGATTCATTCACCATCATATCCATTCAGGACTAATTTTCATTAGATGATTAAAAATAATTTTTAAATACTTGATATATCTCTGGATATGAATAAGATACATCCCATTCATAATAAATATGACTCACATAACAAAGAATATAAAGGAAAACAAATCTGTTAACACCCGAAACAACGACAATACGAAAATATTATTAACAATGCAATGTTAAAATATCATATATGATATCATATTAATGTATATGATTATTTTATAATTTAATAACAATTATTTCGCCATTATAAAAAAATTTAACCTACCCTCGACCAGTGAAATGTACATGGTAAGGGTTAATTTCACAATCTCTTTATTATCTGAGGTTGTTTTTACATATCTACTAGGAACTCTTTATAATCCACATCCATGATTCATAAAAAAAATTTCCAAAACATTATTAATATTTTATAGACTATGGGTTAAAGTCATTTATAACCTTGTTTGAATTTTTATAATATTTTTATAAAGGAATCTTTCCATCGTTTTCTAAAAAAGGCACTTTATGACATTTTCGACAAAATTACGGTAAGAATGTTTTTTTAACTTATACAGTGGGTGTGGCTATTTTACACTGTTATAACATCATCGAAGATTCCATTACAATCTTATAAGGAAATTTCAAATATAAATGTTTTCTTTTATAATTACATGACATTTAAATTATTTCAAAATGGAAAGAGATACTTCTCTAAAAAGGTTTTGATTTCATCTATGTCAACATCCTTGGATGGATTTTAAGTTTGTTTGAAGTTGATTTATTATTATAAAAAACTTCCATAATGTATTGAATGTTTTGGGATATGTTTGACTATGGATGTGATATTTCATACCATTCATGGTTTATGGATAAATTATTGACATTTCATATGCCAGTTTTGATACGAATGTTTATGTTATGTTTAAACCTTTTCATACGAGGAATGCATTGGACTTAGTATGTGATGGGTGGAGCCCGCTATAGCTTCTCGATTCATCGGTATGTCTCATGAGACAAACTAGGGTCTTTGCACAATTCCTTGACAAAATCTTATATGTAGTCTTAGCACAAGGCCTTGACTATGTGGTTATAAATGTCTGGCATTATGCATTCCATCATTATGAATGTGGTTATTGATATTGCATGTGATTATTCTACAAGTAGAATATCCATGTGAATAAGTAAATTGAATTATTTGATTTTTATCTCTGCCATATTATGCCGAAGTTCAAGTTTAAAAGGATTTTTTTAGTCTTATTCATTACCTTAAATGTTTATGCTTATTTATTAATGTTTCTGCTATATTGTTATCCTTACTGAGCATATAAGCTCACCCCATTATATGTTTTATTTTTCCAGGATGCGATGAAATATATTATGACTGACCTGCAGGGATAGTCTATGGGATCTTAGTGTTGACTATGGAAACAATGCTGTTGTAGTTTTCTATTTTATGATGTAATGTAAACCTTATGAATGTATCTATTACTTCCAAGGCTACTAAACTAATTGTTCATTCGAGACTTGATCTTTTGTGATCATGCCAATGATACATAATAATTCAACGACTCTGGGTAACTGGGGTCGGGGTGTTACAGTGATAATAGAATAACGCAAGTGCATTGCATTTTCATGTTCATGGTAATAAATAATATATAATAACACAAGTGTATGTGCATTTACATGTAATGATAATGATAATGATGCATGCACGTGCATGGTATTAAATAATAAATAACAATTCACAGGCATGTGCATTTGTATTTGATGATACAAATAATAATAATAATAATAATAATAATAATAATAGAATAACGCAAGTGCATTGCATGTGCACGTGCATAGTAGTAAATAATAAATAAATAAAAGTAAATAAGAATGCACATTCATGTGTATGTGCATTTACATTTGATAATAATATTAATAATAATAATTTTAATAATAATAATAATAACACATGCACATTAATTGTAATAAATAATAAATAACAATGCACATGCATGTGGATTTGCATGTGATAATGATAAAAATAATGATAATAATAATAATAATAATAAACTGTGATAATAATAATAATAATAAAAGAATAATACAAGTGCATTGTATATGACTGTGCATGGTAATAAATAATAAATAATAACACATGTGAATATGCATTTGCATGTGATGATAATTATAATAATAGCAGCAACAGTAGTAGTGATAATAATAGTAGTACTAATGCATGTGATAATAGAATATTGCATGTTCATTACATGTCCACATTCATGGTAATAAATAATAATGTGTGTGCATTAAATTTGTATGTGATGATGATGAGGAAGATAATAATAATAATAATATTATTATTATTAATAATAATAACAACACATGTGATAATAGAATAACGCACGTGCATTGAATGTGTGTGTTTATGTATTTGCATGTGCATTAGCATGTAATGATAATAAATATAACCACAATAACAACAACCACAATAATAATTATAAGAATAAGAATAACAACATGTGTGATAATAAAATAACACGTGTGCATTGCATGTGCATGTTCATGGTAATAAAAAATAAATAATAATGCGCGTGCATGTGCATGAGATGATGATGATAATAATAATAGTAGTAATAATAAAAATAATAATAACAATAACGCATGGGATAATAGAATAATGTACATGAATTTCATATACAGTGCATGATAATAAATAATAATTCATAGCGCACGTGATGATACTAATAACAATAATAGTAATTTTAATAACAATAGAGCATATGATAATAGAATAACACACATGTATTGAATATGCGCATGTATGGTGATAAGTAATAACGCACTTGCATTTTTATTGGCATTTGATGATAATAACAATAATAAAAATAATAGTAATAATAACAATAACAATAAAAATCCATGTGATAATAGAATAATGAAACATAAACGCTACAATAAAAATTCATGTGATAATAGAATAATGCAACTTAAATGCAATAAAAATGAAAGTGATAATAGAATAATGTAATATAAACCCTAAACAATGCAACATAAAAATTAAAAAATGTTGTATAGAACCTAAAAACATAACATAAATGCTAAAAACACTACGTGAACCCTAAAAAATTACATAACCCCTAAAAAATTCAACATAAACGCTACAACACCCACAAATAATGCAACATAAACCCAAAAAAATGCTACATAAAACCTGAACCCTAAACATGCTACATAAACCCTAAAAACATTACATGAACCCTAAAAAATGCTATATAAAACCTAAAACCGCTAACTAAACCCTAAAAGCACTTCATAGACACTAAAAATGAAACAAAAACTCAAGCAACGCTACACAAACACTAAAAATTTCTACAAAACCCCTAAAGACGCTTCAAAACCCTCAAAAATATGAAACCCTAATATACCATAATATAAAAAATTAAACCCTAATAAACCCCTAATAAACTATAATAATCCCTAAAAATTCATTATAATAACTAAAAACCCTATGAGACTCTACACAACCCAAATAAAACCGCAAAAATACCTAATAAACCCTAATAAATGATAATAAAACCTAAAAATCCCTAAAAACTCGTTAGGAAAACCTAAACAACCATAACCAACCCTAATAGACACTAATAATCACTAATAAAACGTAATAAACCCCAAAAAACCCTAAAAATACCTAATAAACCATAAATAAATCCAAATAAATCCTACTCAACCCTAACAAACCTTAACACTTCATAATGACCCCTAATAAAATGCTACAAAACCCTAATAATGATAACCAATGCTATTATACCTTAAAAAATTCCTAGAAACCCTCACAAACTCTAATATAACTTAATAATCCCTAAAAATTCTCTCAAACAATAAAACAATGATCACAAACAATAAAAACATTCTATATTACCTAAAAAGACCTAAAAACACTAATATAACCTAATAAAGACAAAAATGCTAATATACCATAAAAATCCTTAGAAACCATAATAAACCATAATAATCTCTAATATAACCGAATAAACTCTAAAAATACTCACAAACAAAAAGACAACGCTCACAAACAATAAAAAACACTATATTATCTAAAAATATTTAACAAACACTAATATAACCTAATAAAACAAAAAACTAATAAACACATAACAAACCCAAATAAACCCCAAACTTCCCTAATAAACCCTAATAAAAACTAATAAACCCTAATAAAACCATAATAAAACCCGAAAATTACCTTCTCAACCCTAATAATCCTTGACACACCATAATAAAACCTAATAAAGCCAAACTAAACCCCAATAAACAAAAAATGCAAACAAACCATTAAAAAGACCTAGAAACCGTAATAAACCATAATAAATTCTAATAAAACATAATAAACCATAAAAAATTCTCACAAACACTAAAAACATGCTAAAAACATAAAAATTCATAAAAACTCCTCATATATATAAACAAAAACTAAAAAAGACTCATTTACACTAATAAAAACACTAACAAACCCTAGTAAACACTAAAAATCCCTAACAAACCCTAATAAACACTACCCAACACTAATAAACCCAAATAAAACCCTAAAGATACCTACTCAACCCAAATAAAACCCTAAAAATACCTACTCAACCCTAATAAACCTTAACACACTATAATAAATCATAATAAAACCCACTAAACCCTAAAAAAAGTAAATATACAATTAAAAAGCCCTAAAACCCCTAATAAATGCTAATAAAACCAAACAAAGATTAAAATCACTAATAAACCCCAATAAACACTACTAAACCCTCAAAAACCATAATATACCCTCTTAAAAATTAATAAACCATAATGAACGACAGTAAACCCTAATAAATTCTAAACAGACCCAAATGTACCATCATATTCCATAATATACCCTAATAAACCCAATTCAATCCTAATAAAACCCTAAAAATACCGAATAAACCCTAATAAACCTTAACACACAATAATAAACTGTAATAAAATCCTAATAACCCCCACCAAACCCTAAAAAAAGCTAATATACCATTGAAAAACCCTAAACCCTAACAAACCATAATAAATGTTAATAACACCTAACAATTCTAAAAATTGCTAGTAAACCCTAAAAATACCTTTAATAATAATAATAGAAATAATGCACGTGCATGTGAAATTTCATGTGCATGGTTTAAATAATAAATCATAACGCACGTGCAGGTGCATATGCCTGCGCATTTGCATGTGAATGATAATAAATAATAAACTATAAATAATAACGCATGTGAATTACATGTGTATGTGCATGTGCATGTGAATGATAATAAATAATAAATAATAACGCACATATATGTGCATGTGCATGAGAATGTTCATGTGCATGGTAATAAACAATAAATAACAACCAAGTCCACGTGAATGTGCATTTTCATGGGAATGATAATAAATAATAAATAATAAAACATGTGATAATAGAATAATGCACATGCATTGAGTGTGTGCATGCATAAGAATAAATAATAATAACACATGTGATAATAGAATAACGCAAGTGAATTTCATTTTCATGTGTGTGATAATAAATAATATATAATAAGGCATGTGCATGTGCATTTACATGTAATTATAATGATAATGGCGCATGCACATGCATGGTAATAAATAATAAATAACAACGCACGTGCATGTGCATTTGTATTTGAAGATATAAACAAAAATAATAACAAAAATAATAGTAATAATACAATAATGCAAGTGCATTTCATGTTCACGTGCATAGTAGTAAATAATAAATAAATAATAATAAATAAGAACACGCATGCATGTGCATGTTCATTTACATTTGATGACAATATTAATTATAATAATTGTAACAATAATAATAATAACGCATGCACATGCATGGTAATAAATAATTAATAACAACTCACATTCATGTGCAATTGCATGTGATAATGATAATAATAATGATAATGATAATAATAAAAATAATAATAATAATAATTGTGATAACAATAATACTAATAATAAAAGAATAATACATGTTCATTGCATATGCACGTGTATGGTAATAAATAATAAATAATAACGCACATGCATCAACATTTTCATGTGATGATAGTAATAAAAACAGCAGTAGTAATAATATTTGTAGTAGTGGTGATAAGAGTTGTAGTACCAATGCATGTGATATTTGAATATTTCATGTTCATTACGTGTGCACGTGCATGGTAATAAATAATAACGCCCATGCATTTCATTTTCATGTGATGATGATGATGATAATAATAATAATAATATTATTATTATTATTTATAATAACAACGCATGTGATAATAAAATAAATCGCATGCATTTTATGTGTGTGTATGTTCATTTTCATGTGCATTTGCATGTGATGATAATAACAATAACAACAACAACAACCACAATAATAATAATAATAACAATAATAATAACAATGCATGTGATAATAAAATAACGTGTGTGCATTGTATGTGCACATGCAGGGTAATAAAAATATAATAATAACGCACAAGCATGTGCATGTGCATGTGGATGAGATGATGATAATAATAATAATAATAATAATAATAACAGTAATAATATGATATAGTAGTTTGAAAAAACAACAGATAGGGAAAAAATTCTAGAAATGGGGTCTTGAAAAACCTAACGAATCATATAGTCATTGAAAAAGGCATAACTTCTTCTTCAGGTGTCCATTTCTGCTCTGCGAATAGTCAAACTGAATCTCAGGGAACGAACTATGATAAAAACAGGTGTCGAAGGCCGAACAGACACACAGATCAGAAGTTATGGCCATTTTAAGAAAAATTTGACAGGGATCCATACATAGAAATGGAGTTTGGGAGGCCTTATGATGGGTTTCTGGGATTTTAGGGTCTCAAAAATTACATGAAATATGTTTATTTAATCCTTCTGCATATATCTCTTCTCTACTTTCGATTTGATATGTGGTAGAGCTCAAACGGACAACCAGAGCGAAAGTTATGGTCGTTTGAAGTTGGACTTTTTTTAGAGTGGTATAACTAATATATCTTGTATTTCATTGATCTTATAATAGTTTCTACAAAACATGGTCCTCACTCATCTCACGAGCTTCTATTTGACTCGTCACAATGCTCAAATGGACACCCTAAGGAGATGTTATGCCTATTTTAGTGAGTTGCGGATTTCTTAGTTTTTTAGGCGCTAGGAGAGTTACTCAATTTAAAATGACAATAACTTTTGCTACGTGTGTTCATTTTGGCTCTAGTACATATAAAATCGAAGATTGTGAAATATACACACTCTGGTAACCACTAGAACCCTTTATGACATTCTTTAGCCCCCCAAAAGTCCCAAAATCCCTTTGGATGGTCAAAATATTTTCTTCTTGTGTCCGTTTTGTAATAACTTTTTCTATGGGTGTCTGTTTTGCCTCTACCACATATCAAATCGAAGTTTTCGACTATGCCAAGACACCTATAATCACTGAAACACCTTCTCGCATCCTTGAAGGCCCAAAAGGTACTTAAAACCTCCAAAAGACCATAACTTCTTCTCCAAAAGTTCATTTTGCCTCTACCATATATCAAATCGAAAATTTCATCTATATCTACACATCTGTGACCAATAAGAACACCTTATAATGTTATTAAAGTCCCCAAAGGTCTTTAAGTCCTCCAAATTTCCATAACTTCTGCTCTGGGTGTCCGTTTCACCTCTACCACATATCAAATTGATGCTTGTGACTAGCTCTACAAAACTGTGACAACCATGAACAACTGAATAACAAGAAAAACCATGAATAACCCCACAAACACTAAAAACCATTAAAAACCATGCAAAACCCTAACAAACCCTAACAAACCCTAACAAACACTAAAAAACACAAACAAACCCTAATAAACTTTAATGAAGCCTAACAAACCCTAACAAACCCCAAAAGCCCAAAAAACCATACAAACCCTAAAACCCCTAAAAACCCTAACAAACCCTAACAAGCCGTAAAAAACCCCAAGAAGCACTAAGAAACCCCAATAAACCCAAAAAACACGAAGAAACCCTAAAACCCATAAAACCCAAAAGAAACTCTAACAAAACCCATACAAAACCCTAAGAAAACCTAAGAAACACTAACACACCCTTAGAAACATTAACACACCCTTAGAAACCCTAAAACACCCTCAGAAATCCAATAACACCCTTCCAAGCCCCAACACACCCATAGAAACCATAACACATCCTTAGAAACCCTTAAAAACAATAGCACACCCTTAGAAACCCTAACCCGCCCATAAAAACCCTAACCCACCCTTAGAAACCCTAACACAACCTTAGAAACCCTATCAAACCTTCAGACACCCTAAATCACTCTAATAAGCACTAGTAAATCCTAACAAACCCTACCAACCAATAATAAACCATAATAAACCCTAAAGCCCACTACTAAACCCTAATAAAAACTAATAAATCATAATAAACCTTAAAAACCTTATTAGACCCAAATAAAAGCTGCAAAATACCTAAAAACCAAAATATACAAAAAAATGATATTAAACCATTCAAAATTCTAATATTAAAAAAAAACCCTAACAAACCCAAAAAAACCTGACATAAACCCAAAAACCCAAAAAACCCAAAAAACCCAAAAAACCCAAAAAACCCTAAAAAACCATAAAACCCCTAAAAATTCCTAAAAACCCTAAAACCCTAAAAACCCTAAAACACCTAAAAACTCGAAAAACCAAAAATATTGATAAAAACATAAAAACCCCTAAAAAATCTCAAAAAACCTCAAAAACCCTCAAAAAATGCTAAAAACCCTAAAAACCCCTAAAAACACTAAAAACCCTAAAATGCCTAAAAATGGCTAAAAACAGTAACCAACCGTATGAAATCCATAAAAACCTAAAACCACCCTAGAAAACCCTAAAACCTCAAAAGAAACACTAATACACCATAAAAAACCCTAAATAACCCTAAAACCCCTAAAGAACCACTAATGCCAATATCAACGCTACATAAACCCGAACAATTGCTACAAAAAACTGAAAAATGCTTCAAAACCCAAAAAATGCAACAAAACCCCAAAATATGAAATAATATCCCTAACAAATCTTAAAAAATCCAAACACACCCATAAAACCCAAAAAGGCATAAAACCCCAAACAACTCAAACAAACCGTAACAAACCCTAAAACCATAAAAAAAACCTAACAAGCCCTAACAAGCACTAATAACCCCTAATAACCACTAATAAACCCTAAAAACCCCTAAAACCCACTATTAATCCCTAAAAACCCTAATAAACACTAATAAATCGTAATAACCTTTAATAAAACAAAAAAAACACTATTACTCCCTAATAGATGCTACAAAAGCACTAGAATCCCTAATATACAATGAAAAACACTATTAAACCATAATAAACCCTAATAATCTCTAAAAAACCTAGCAAACCCGACAAAACGCAACAAAAACCACCAAATAATCGCCTAAAAAACCCTACAACCCACTAATAAACCCTAAAAAACCCTAATAACCCCAAAATAAATTGTAACAAACCCTAACAACCCCAAATAAATTGTATCAAATCCTAACAATGCCAAATAAATCGTAACAAACTGAAACAAACCATAACAAACCCCAAATAAACCACAATAAAACCTAACAAATCATAATAAATGATAATAAATCGTAATAAACCCAAATACACATTACTAAACCCTAATAAATAATATAAACACTAATAATCCCTAATAAATCCCAAATAACCCTAAAAATGTTGAGAAACCGTAGAAAAAACTATTAATGCCTACAAAATCCCAATAAAACCCTAATATACAATAAAAAACTCTAATAAACTGTAACAAATCCTAAAGAACACTAATAAACCCTAAAGAACCCTAATAAACCCTAAAGAACCATATTGAACTCTAAAGAACACTAAAAAAACTAATGAACCCAAAAAATGCTAAAACACATTATATAAACCCTAAAATCCGCTACAATACCCAAACAAACCCTAAAACACACTAAAAACCCTAACAACCCCCAATCAATCCCAAAAAAATAAATAAACACATAACCCCCCCAACCATTAAAACCCCATCATATGCCATAAAAATCATGAACACCCGTTAACATCCCTTAAAATCCATTAAAAACTACCAACCATAAACAACCATTAAAACCCTAAAAAATGGTTTCAAATAGATAAATAAACCCTAAAACATTACATAAACCCTTAAAAATGCAACAAAAACCCTAAAAACGCAACATAAACAAAAAAAACAGAACATAAACCCAAAAACGCTACAGAATCCCTAAAATCGCTACATAAACCCTAGAACTGTAACATAAACCCCAAAAAACACAACATAAACCCTAAAAACGAAACATAAACATTAAAAACCGCTACATAAAACCTAAAAACACAATATAAACACTAAAAACACTACATGAACCCCCAGAAATGTGACATAAACCCTAAAAATGCAATATAAATGCTACATCACCCCTAAAAACGCTACATAAACCTAGAAAATGCAACACATACCCTAAAAATGATACATAACACCTAAACCCTAAACATGCTACATAAACCCTAAAAACATTACATAAACCCTAATAATGATACATAAAATCTAATACTGCTATATAAACACTAAAAATGCTACATAAACCCTAAAAACATTACATAAACCCTAATAATGATACATAAAATCTAATACTGCTATATAAACACTAAAAATGCAACATAAACACTAAAAATTCTACATAAAATCTAAAAACGCAACACAGTCCCTAAAAAATGCTACAAAAACCCAAAGGACGCTTAAAAACCCTCAAAAATATTAAACCCTAATATACCATAATATAAAAAATTAAACCCTAATAAACCCCTAATATACTCTAATAATCCCTAAAACCTCTTATAATCACTAAAAACCCTAAGAAACTCTACTCAGCCCTAATAAACCCCCCAAAATACCTAATAATCCCTAATAAATTATAATAAAATCTAATAAACCCTAAAAACACATTAAGAAAACATAAACAACCCTAACCAACCCTAATATCACTAATAAACACTAATAAACAATAATAAACCCCATAAAACCTTAAAAAGCCCTAATAAACCATAAATAAAGACAAATAAATTCTACTCAACCCTAACAAACCTTAACACACCATAATAACACCTAATAAAACCCTACAAAATCTTAATAAAGAAAAAAAATGCTATTATACCTTAAAATATCCCCAAAAACCTTGATAAACTCTAATATAACCTATTAAACCCAAAAAATGCTCACAAACAATAAAAAAACGATCACAAACAATAAAAACATGCAGTATTACCTAAAAAGACCAAAATACACTAATATAACATAATAAAGACAAAAAAAGGCTATTATACCTTAAAAATCCATAGAAACCATAATAAACCATAATAAACACTAATATTACCTAAGAAACCCTAAAAACACTCACAAACAAAAACAAAACACTCATAAACAATAAAAACACACTATATTATCTAAAAAGACCTAACAAACACTAATATAACCTAATAAAAAAACTAACAAACCCCTAACAAACCCTAATAAACCCTAAAAATCCCTAATAAACCCTAACAAAAACTAATAAACCCAAATAAAACCATAATAAAACCCTAAAAATACCTTCTCAACCCTAATAAACCTTGACATACCATAACAAAACCTAATAAACCCAACTAAACCCCAATAAACAAAAAAAGACAAACAAACCATTAAAAACCCTAGAAACCCTAATAATCCATAATAAATTCAAATAAAAGCTAATAAACCTTTGAAAATTCTCACAAACTCTAAAAACGGTCTAATACAACCTAAAAAGTCATAACAACCCCTCTTATATATATTATCAAAAACTAAAAAACACTCATATTACCTAATAAAGACACTAACAAACCATAGTATATCCTAAAAATCCCTAACAAACCCTAATAAATCATACTCAACCCTAATAAACCCTAATAAAACCTTAATGATACTGAATCAACCCTAATAAAACCCTAAAAATACCTACTCATCCCTAATAAACCTTAACACACCATAATAAACCATAATAAACCCCACTAAACCTTAAAAAGGAAAATATACCATTAAAAAGCCATAAAACCCCTAATAAATGCTAATAAAACCTAACAAAGATAAAAAGAGCTAATAAACCCAAATAAACACTACTAAACACTAAAAAACTCTAATATTCCCTCTTAAAAATTAATAAACCTTAATGAACCATAATCAACCCTAATAAATCCTAAACAAGCCCAAATATACCATAATATACCATAATATTCCCTAATAACCCAACTCAATCCTAATAAAACCCTGAAAAAACAAAATAAACCCTAATAAAACATAACACACCATAATAAACCCTAATAAAATTCTAATAACCCCCACCAAACCCTAAAAAATGCTAATATACCATTAAAACCCCTAAAACCCTAACAAACCATAATAAATGATAATAACTCCGAAAAATCCTAAAAAATGATAGTAAACCCTAAAAATACCGCTAAAAACAATAGTAGTAATAACACACGTGCATGTGCATATGCATGTGCATGGTTTAAATAATAAATCAAAATGCACTTCCATGTGCATATGCCTGCACATTTGCATGTGAATGATAATAAATATTAAATTAAAAATAATAACACATGTGAATTGAATGTGTGTGTGCATGTGCTTGTGAATGATAACAAATAAAATATAATTACTCACATACATGTTCATAAAACCCCAAACAACTAAAACAAAATGTAATAGACCCCAAAAACCCAAACAAAACCTAACAAACCCAAACAACCACTAATAAACCCTAATAACCCATAAAACCCACTATTAAACCCTAAAAACACAAATAAACACTAATAAATCGTAATAACCTATAATAAACCCTAACAAACTCTATTAGACCCTAATAAATTCTACAAAATCCTTAAAACACCTAATATACAATAAAAACACTATTAAACAATAATAAACCCTATTAATCATTAAAAACCCAAAAAAAACTCGAAAAAATGATACACAAACATCCAAATAATAGCCTAAAAACCCTAAAACCCACTAATAAACCCTAAAAACCCCTAATAACCCCAAAATAGATCTTAAAAAACCCTAAAAACCCCAAATAAATCCTAAAAAAATCTTAACAATGCCAAATAAATCGAAACAAACTGAAACAGACCACAACAAACCCCTAATAAACCCCAATAAACCCTAAAAATTCATAATAAACCCTAATAAATTGTATAAAAACCAAATACACATTAATAAACCCTAATAAATAATATAAACCCTAATAAACCCTAGTAAATCCTAAATAACCCTAAAAGGGTTGATAAACCCTAGAAAAAGCTATTAATGCCTACAAAAGCCCAATAAAACCATAATATACAATAAAAAACACTAATAAACTGTAACAAATCCTAAATAACTCTAATAATCCCTAAATAACCCTAATAAACCCTAAATAACCATATTAAACTCTAAAGAACCCTAAAAACCCCTAAAGAATCCAAAAAAAAACTCTAAAACACATTATATAAACCCTAAAAACCGCTACAATACCCAAAAAACCCTAAAACGCACTAAAAACCCTAATAACCCCTATCAATCCCAAAAAAACAAATAAACCCATAAATCCCCCAAAACCATTTAAAAGCCATCAGATACCATATAAACCCATAAACACCCGTTAAGAACCCTTAAAAACCCTAAAAACACTACAAACCATAAACAACTATTAAAATCTTAAAAAATCTTCAAATAGATACATAAACCCTAAAAACGTTACATTAACCCTAAAAAATGAAAAAAAGAAACCAAAAACGCAAAATACACAAAACAATGCAACATAAATCAAAAAATGCAACATAAACCTAAAAAAACTACATAAACCCTAAAATCACCATATAAACCCAAGAACTGTAACATAAACCCTAAAAAATACAATATAAACCCTAAAAATGCAACATAATCTTTAAAACACGCTACATAAAACCTAAAAACACAAGATAAATTCTAAAAAAACTACGTGAACCCTACAAAATTTACATAAACCCTAAAAAATGCAACATAAAAGCTACATCACCCCTAAAACCACTACATAAACCTAGAAAACGCAACACAAACCCTTAGAAATGCTACATGAAACATAGACCCTAAACACGCTGCATAAACCCTAAAAACGTTACATTAACCCTAAAAATGATACATAAAACCTAAAACGGCTAACTAAACCCTAAAAATGCTACATAAACATAAAAAATGCTACATAAACTCTAACAACGCTACAAAAACCCTAAAAAATGCTACAAAAACCCAAAAGACACTTCAAAACCCTCAAAAATATTAAACCCTAATATACCATAATAAAAACCCAAAAATGATTCAAAACCCAAAAAACGCAAAAAAAAAACGCCAAGAAAATGCTAAAATAACCCTAACAAAGCATAAAAAATCCAAACACACCCATAAAACCAAAAAAATTTATAAAACCCCAAACAACTCAAACAAACCGTAACAAACCCTAAAACCCCTATCAAAAAAATAAATAACAATGAACATGCATGTGGGTTTTCATGTGATAATGATAATAATAATGATAATGATAATAAAAAAATAATAATAATAATAACTGTGATAATAATAATAATAATAATAATAAAAGAATAATACAAGTGCATTGCATATGCACGTGCATGGTAATAAATAATAAATAATAACGCACATGCATCTGCATTTTCATGTGATGATAATAATAATAACAGCAGTAGTAGTAGTGATAATACTAGTAGTATGAATGCATGCGATAATAGAATATTGCATGTGCATTACGTGTGCACATGCATGGTAATAAATAATAATGCACGTACATTGCATTTGCTTGTGATGATGATGACAATGAAAATAATAACAACAACAATAATATTAATAATAATAAAAACAACAACAACGTATGTGATAATAGAATAACACACGTGCATTGAATGTGCGTGTTTATGTATTTTCATGTGCATTTTCATGTGATGATAACAACAACAACAACAACAACAACCACCACAATAATAATAACAACAATAAGAATAACAACTTATGTGATAATAAAATAACGTGTGTGCATTGCATGTGCACGTGCATGGTAATAAAAACTAAATAATAATGCATGTGCATGTGCATGTGCATGTGCAAGAGATAATAATAATAATAATAATAACAGTAGTAATAAAAAAAATAATAATAATGAAAACATCAACAACAATGCCTGTGATATTAGAAAAATGCACGTGCATTTCATGTGCAGTGCATGCTAATAAATAATAACTCATAGCGCATGTGATGATAATAATAACAATAATAGTAATATTATTAATAATAGCGCATGTGATAATAGAATAACAAACATGTATTGAATGTGCATGTGTATGGTAATAAATAATAACCCATGGTCATTTGCATTTGCATTTGATGATAATAACAATAATAACAATAGTAATAATAATAACAATAACAATAAAAATGCACGTGATAATAGAATAATGTAGGTGCATTGTGTGTGCGCGTGCATGGTAATAAATAATAACGGACGTGCATGTGCATTTTCATGTTATGATAATAATAATAATAATAATAGTAATAATAATAATAACAACAACAACAACATATGCACGTGCATGGAAATAAATAATATATAATAAATAATAAATAATAACGCATGGGAATCTACATTTGCATGTGACAATAATAATAATAATAATAATAATAGTAATCACACTAATGATAATTATAATAATGATAATGATAAAAATGATAATGATAAAAATGATAATAATAACTTGTGTGATAATAGAATAACACACGTCCTAACAAACCCTAACAAAACCTAACAAACCCTAACAACCACTAAAAACCCCTAAGAACCACTAATAAACCCAAATTACACCTGAAACCCACTATTAAACCCTAAAACCCTAATAAACACTAATAAATAATAATAAACTATAATAAACCCTAAAACCCCTATTAGACTCAAATAAACACTAAAAAAGCCCTAAAACTTCTAATATACAATAAAAACACTATTGAACAATAATAAATCCTAATAATTACTAAAAACCCTAACAAACACGACAAAACACTATAAAACCCACAAAATAATAGCCTACAAAACCCTACAACCTGCTAATAAACCCTAACAAACCCTAATAACCCCATAATAATTCATAACAAACCCTAATAACCCCATAATAATTGTAACACATCCTAAAAACGCCAAATAAATCATAAAAAACTAAAACAAACCATAACCAATGCCTAATAAACTGCAATAAACCCTAACAAATTATAATAAACCCTAATAAATCTTAATAAACCCAAATAAACGTTAATAAACCCAAAAAAATAAAATAAACCCTAAGAAACCCTAATAAAACCTAAATAACCCTAAAGAGGGTTGATAAACCAAGGAAAAGCTATTAAATCCTACAAAAGCCCAATAAAACCCTAATATACAATTAAAATGCTAATAAACCCTAACAAATCCAAAAGTGCACTAATAAACCCTAAATAATCCTAATAAACCCTAAAGAACCATAATAAACTCTAAAGAACACTAAAAACCCTAAAGAACCCAAAAAATGCTAAAACACATTATATAAACCCTAAAAACCACTACAATACCCAAACAAACCCTAAAACATGCTAAAATCCCCTAACAACCCCTATCAATCCCGAAAAATAAAATAAACACTTAAAAACCCCCAAAAACCATTGAAAACCCATCAAAATCCATTAAAACCCAAAACACCAGTTAACAACCATTAAAAACCCTAAAAACCACTACAAACCATAAAAACCCAATAAAACCCTGATAAAGTAGCAAATAGATACATAAACCCAAAAAATGTTCCATAAACCCTGAAAATGCAACATAAACCCTAAAAACACAACATAAACCCAAAAAACACAACATAAACACAAAAAACGCTACATAAATCAAACAAGCACTACATAAACCCTAGAACCATAACATAAACCCTAAACAACGCAACATAAACATTAATAAATGCTACATAAAACCAAAAAACACAACATAATCCCTAAAAACACTACATGAACCCTAATAACATTACATAATCCCTAAAAATGCAACATAAATGCTACATCACCCCTAAAAATGCTACATAAATCAAGAAAATGAAAAATAAACCATAAAAAATGCTACATAAAAGCTAAAACTACAAACTAAACCCACAAATCAAAATAGAAACACTAAAAATGATACATAAACTCAAACAATGTTATGAAAACACTAAAAAATGCTACTAAAACCCTAAAGATGCTTCAAAACCCTTAAAAATATTAAACCCTAATATACCATAATATAAAACATTAAACCCTAATAAACCCCTAATAAACTCTAATAATCCCTAAAAACTCCTTATAATCCCTAAAACCCTAAGAGACTCTACTCAACCCTAATAAAACCCCAAAAATACCTAATAAAACCTAATAAATGATAATAAAACCTAATAAACACTGAAAACAGGTTATAAAAACTTAAAAAACCCTAACCAACCCTAAAAGACACTAATAAACACTAATAAACCGTAATAAACCTCAATCAATCCCTAAAAATCCCTAATAAACCATAAATAAATCCAATTAAACCCTACTCAACCCCAACAACCCTTAACACACCATAATGACCCCTAATAAAACCCTACAAAACCCTAATAATGAAAACAAATGCAATTATACCTTAAAAAATCCCTAGAAACCCTGATAAACTCTAATATAACCTAATAAAGCCTAAAAATGTTCACAAACAATAAAAAAATGATCACAATCAGTAAAAACATGCTATATTACCTAAAAAGTCCTAAAAACACTAATATAACCTAATAAAGACAAAAAAATGCTAAAATACCTTAAAAATCCGTAGAAACCATAATAAACTCTAATATAAACTATGAAACCCTAAAACTCTCACAAACAAAAACAAAATACTCACAAACAATAAAATACGCAATATTATCTAAAAAGACATAACAAACACTAATATAACATAATAAAACAAAAAAACTAATAAACCCCTAACAAACCCTAATAAACCCTAAAACTTCTTAATAAACCCTAATAAAAACTTATAAACCCAAATAAAACCATAATAAAACCCTAAAAATACCTTCTCAACACTAATAAACCTTAACACACCATAATTAAACCTAATAAAACCTAAGTAAACCCCAATAAACAAAAAAATGCAAACAAACCTTTCAAAAGCCCCAGAAACCCTAATAAACAATTATAAATTATAACAAAACCTGAAAAACCATAAAAAATACTCACAAACTCTAAAAACACGGTAATAAAACCTAAAAAGTCCTAACAACCCCTCATATATATTAACAAAAACTATAAAACACTCATATACCCTATTAAAAACACATTCAAACCCTAGTAAACCCTAAAAATCCCTAACTAACCCTAATAAACACTACTCAATCCTAATAAACCCAAATAAAACCCTAAAGATACCTACTCAACCATAATAAAACCCTAAAAATACCTACTAAACCCTAATAATACTTAACACACTATAATATACCATAATAAACCCCACTAAACCCTAAAAAACACAAATATACAATTAAAAAGCCCTAAAACCCCTAATAACTGCTAATAAAACCTAACAAAGCATAAAAGCACTAATAAACCCTAATAAAGACTACTAAACCCTAAAAACCCTAATATACCCTCTTAAACATAAATAAACCATAATGAACGATAATAAACCCTAATAAATCCTAAACATACCCAAATATACCATAATTTACCCTAATATACCATAATATACCATAATATACCCTAATAAACCCAACTCAATCCTAATAAAACCCTAAAAATACCTAGTAAACACTAATAAACCTAAACACACTGTAATTAACCCTTATAAAATCCTAATAACCCACACCAAACCCTCGAAACGCTAATATACCATTAAAAAACCCTAAAACCCAAACAAACCAAAATAAATGTTAATAACACCTAAAAATTATAAACAATTATAGTAAACCCTAAAAATACATCTAATAATAATAATAGTAATAACGCACGTGCATGTGCATATGCATATGCATGGTTTAAATAATAAATCATAATGCACGTGCATCTGCATACGCCTAAGCATTTTCATGTGAATGATAATAAATAAGAAATTATAGTAATAAGGCATGTGAATTACATGTATGTGCATGTTAATGTGAATGATAATAAATAGAAAATAATAACGCACATCCAAGTGCATGTGCATGTGCATGGTAGTAAACAATAAATAATAACCAAGTCCACATGAATACGCATTTTCATGTGATTGATAAAAAATAATAAATAATAACACTTGTGATAATAGAATAATGCACGTGAATTGCATGTGCACATGCATGAGAATAAATAATAATAACATAGGTGATAATAGAATAACACAAGTGTATTGAATTTTCATGTGCATGATAATAAATAATATATAATAATGCATGTGCATGTTCATTTACATGTAATGATAATGATAATGACGCATGCACGTGCATGGTGATAAATAATAAATAACAACACACGTGCATGTGAATTAGCATTTGATGATACAGACAACAACAACAACAACAACAACAACAACAACAATAATAATAATAATAATAATAATAAAATAATGCAAGTGCATTTCATGTGCACGTGCATAGTAGTAAATAATAAATAAATAATAATAAATAAGAACGCACATGCATGTGCATGTGCATTTACATTTGATGATAATCTTAATAATAGTAATAATAATAATAACACAGGCACATGCATGGTAATAAATAATAAATAACAACGCACATGCATATGCATTTGTGTGTGATAATGATAATAATAATGATAATGATAATAATAATAATAATGATAATAATAATTGTGATAATAATAATAAAAATAATAAAAGAATAATACAAGTGCATTTCATATGGACGTGCATGGCAATAAATAATAAATAATAATGCATGTGCATCTACATTTGCATGTGATGATAGTAATAATAACAGCATTAGATATAATATTATTTGTAGTGGTGATAATAGTAGTAGTACTAATGCATGTGATAATTGAATATTGCATGTGCATTACGCGTGCACGTGCATGGTAACAAATAATAACACCAGTACATTGCATTGGCATGTGATGATGATGATGATGATGATGAATATAATAATAATAATAATAATAATGCATGTGATAATAGAATAATGCACGTGCATTGAATGTGTGTGTATGTGCATTCACATGTGCATTTTCATGTGATGATAATATCAATAACAACAACAACCACAACAACAACAACCACAATAATAATAATAACAATAATAATAACAAGGCATGTGATAGTAAAATAAGGTGCGTGCAATGCATGTGCACGTTCATGGTAATAAAAATATAATAATAATGCACGTACATGTGTATGTGCATGTGTATGAGATGATAATAATAATAATAATAATAATAATAGTAATAATAGGTTATATTTGTTTGAAAAAATAGCAGACTTGACAAAAATGCTAGAAATGTGGTCTCGAAAAACCTAACAAATCATAGAGTCATTGAAAAAGGAATAACTTCTTCTTCAGGTGTCCATTTCCACTCTGTGAATAGTCAAACTAAATCTCATGTAAAGAACTATGATAAAAATAGGTGTTGGAGGCCAAACAGACACCCAAATTAGAAGATATGACAACTTTATAAAAAATTTAACAGGGATCCGTACACAGAAATGATGTTTTGGGGGCCTTCTGATGAGTTTCTGGGATATTAGGGTCTCAAACATGACTAGAACTATGTTCAAGTTATCCTTCTGCATATATCTCTATGCTACTTTTTAATTGATATGTGGTAGAGCTCAAACGGACAATCGGAGTGAAAGTTAAGGCCGTTTGAAGTTGGACTTTTTTTGGAGTGGTATAACTAATATATCATATATTTCTTTAATCTTCTCATAGTTTCTACTAAACTTGGTCCCCAATCATCTCATGATCTTCGATTTGATTGGTCACAGTGCTCAAACGGACACCCAAAGGAGAAGTTATGCATATTTTAGTGAGTAGCGGGTTTCTTAGGTTTTTACGCGCTAGGAGAGTTGCTCAAATTAAAATGACAATAACTTCTACTATGTGTGTTTATTTTGGATCTACCACATGTTAATTCAAATATTGTGAAAAGATACACACTCTAGTAACCATTGCAACCCTTTCTAACATTCTTCAACCCCCCAAAAGACCCAAAATCCCTTTGGATGCTCAAAAGATTGGCTTCTAGTGTCTGTTTTTCAATAACTTCTTCTATGGGAGTCTGTTTTGCCTCTTCCACATATCAAATTGAATCTTGCGACGAGAACTACACTCCTATACCCACTGAAGCACCTTCTCACATCCTTGAGGGCCCAAAAATGTTCTTAAACCTTCCAAAAGACCACATCTTCTACTACGGGAGTCCCTTTTGCCTCTACCACATATCAAATCAAAGATTTCGACTAGATTTAACCATATGTGACTAATATGAACAACTTACCACGTTTTTAATGTCTTGAATGGTTTTTATGTCCTCTAAATGACCATAACTTCTGCCCTGGGTGTCCGTTTGACCTATACCACATATCAAATTGAAGCTTGTGACTAGCTCTACACATCTGTGACAACCATGAACAAATAAATAACCCTAAAACCCATGAATAACTTCATTAACACTAAAAGCCATTAAAAACCATGAAAACCCATATGAAACCCTAAAAACCCTATCAAACACTAACAAAACCTAACAAAACCTATCAAACCCTAACAATCCATAACAAACCCCCAAAAAATCCTAGAAAAACATAAAAAAACCTATCAAACCCTAGAAAAACCCTAACAAGCCCTAACAAACCCCAAAAGCACAAAGAAACCCCAATAAAGCCAAAAACAATCTGAAGAAACCCAAAAACCCCTAACAAAGCATAATAAACCCTAACAAAACCCTAAAAACCATAAAAAAACCCTATGAAAACCTAAGAAACACTAACACACCCTTAGAAACCCTAACACACCCTTAAAACCCCTAACACACCCTTAGAAACCCTAGCACACCCTTATAAACCCAATCTCGCCCATAAAAACACTGACCCACCCTTAGAAACCCTAACACACCCATAGAAATCGTAACAATCCCATAGACACCCTAAATCACTATAATAAGCACTAATAAATCCTAACAAATCCTACAAACCAATAATAAACCACAATAAAACATAATAAACCCTAAAGCCCAATACTAAACCCTAATAAAAACTAATAAATCATAATAAACCCTAAAAACCCTATTAGACCCCAATAAAAAATCCAAAATACCTAGAAACCCAAATATATAACAAAAATTCTATTAAACAATTAAAAACACTAATATTCACAAAAAACACTAACAAACCCGACAAAACATGACAAAACCCTAAAACCTCAAAAAACCCAAAAAACCCAAAAAACCCTAAAAAACCATAAAAAACACAAAAAACAAAAAACCTTTAAAAAATCAAAAGAAGCCTAAAAATCCCTAAAAACCCTAAATCCCCTGAAAACATGAAAAAACAGAAAAAACCTGAAAACAAACCTAAAACCCTAAAAAATGTAAAAAAAACCTCCAAAAACGCTAAAAAACCTAAAAAACACTAAAAATGATAAGGACCCTAAAAGGCCTAAAAATGACTAACAAAACCCTAACCAACCCTATAAAACCCTTAAAAACCCTAAAAACCCCCTAGAAAACCCTAAAAACATAAAAAAACCCTAATACACCATAAAGAACCCTAAAGAACCCTAAAAACCCTAAAGAACTCCTTAAGCCACTAACAACTCTACATAAACCCAAAACAACTCAAACAAACCGTAACACACCCTAAAACCCTAACAAAACCTAACAAACCCTAACAACCCCTAAGAACCACTAATAAACCCAAATAACCCTTAAAACCCACTATAAATACTAAAAACCCTAATAAACACTACTAAATCGTAATAACATGTAATAAACCCTAAAAACTCTATTAGACACTAATAAACGCTACAAAATCCCTAAAACACCTAATATACAATAAATAACACTACTAAACCATAATAAACACTAATAATCACTAAAAATACTAACAAACCCGAAAAATGCTACAAAAACCTCCAAATAATAGCCTACAAAACCGTTCAACCCACTAATAAACACTAAAAATCACTAATAACCCCCAAAATAAATCGTAACAAACCCTAACAACCCAAAATAAATCGTAACAAATCCTAAAAACTCCAAATAAATCATTACAAACTGAAACAAAGCATAAAAAACCCCTATTAAACCACAATAAATCCTAAGAAACCATAATAAACACTAATAAATTGTAATAAACCCAAATACATGTTACTAAACCCTAATAAATAAAATATACCCTAATAAATCCTATGTAACTTAAAAAAGTTTGATAAAACCTAGAAAAAGATATTAATGCCAACAAAAGCCCAATAAAACCCTAATATACAATAAAAAAGCTACTAAACTGTAACAAATCCTAAAGAACACTAATAAAACCTAAAGAACCCTAATAAACCCTAAATAACAATGTTAAACTATAAAGAACACTAAAACATCCTAAAGAACCCAAAAAATGCTAAAACACATTATATAATCCCTAAAAACAACTATAATACCGAAACAAACCCAAAAACACGCTAAATACCCTAACAACCCCTATCAATCAAAAAAAATTAAACCCATAAACCCCCCCCCCCAAAAAAAACATTAAAAAGCCATCAGATACCATAAAAGACCATAAACACCTGTTAACAACCCTTAAAACCCTAAAAAAACTACAAACCATAAACAACCAATAATACCTTAAAAACAATTCAAATAGATACATAAACCCTAAAAATTTTACATAAACCCTTACAAATGCACCAAAACCCTAAAAACGCAACATAAACAAAAAATGCAACATAATCCCAAAAAATGAAACATAAACCATAAAAACACTACATAAACTCTAGATCTATAACACAAACCCTAAAAAACACAACATAAACCATACAATACGCAACATAAACATTAAATAATGCTACATAAAACCTAAAAAAACAATATAAACCCTAAAAACACTACATGAACCCTAAAAACATTATATAAAACCTAAAAAATGGAACATAAACTCTTCATCACCCCTAAAAATGCCACATAAACCCAGAAAAATCAACATAACCCCAAAAAAATGCCACATTAAACCTAAACCCTAAGCATGCTACATAAACCCTAAAAACATTACATAAACCCTAAAAAATACATAAAATCTGAAACTGCTAGCTAAACCCTAAAAACGCTACATAAACACTAAAAATGCTACATAAACTCTAAAAATGCTACACAAACCCTAAAAAATGCTACAAAAAACTCTAAAGAAGCTTTAAACCCTCAAAAATATTAAACCCTAATATACCATAATATAAAAAATTAAACCCTAATAAACCCCTAATAAACTATAATAATCCCTAAAAACCCCTTATAATCCATAAAAACCCTAATAAACTCTACTCAACTCTAATTAAACTGCAATGATACCTAATAAACAATAATAAATGATAATAAAACCAAATAGACTCTAAAAACATGTAAAGAAAACTTAAACAACCCTAATAGACACTAATAACCACTAATATACCCTAATAAACCCAAAACAAACCCTAAAAATCCCTAATAAACCATAAATAAAGCCAAGTAAATCCTACTCAACCCTAAAAAACCTTAACACACCATAATAACCCCTAATAAAACCTTACAAAACCCCAATAAAGAAAAAAATTCTAGTATACCATAAAAAATCCCTTGAAACCATGATAAACTCTAATATAACTTGATAAACCCTAAAAATGGTCACAAATAATAAAAAATGATCACAAACATCAAAAATACACTATATTACCTAAAAAGACCTAAATACGCTAATATAACCTAATAAAGACAAAAAATGATAATATACTTAAAAATCCCAAGAAACCCTAATATACCATAATAAACACTAAAATAACCTCAGAAACCCTAAAAACGCTCACAAACAAAAACAAAACGCTCAAAAACAATAAAAAATGCTATATTATCTAAAAAGACCTAACAAACACTAATATAACCTAACAAAACAAACAATCTAATAAACCCCTAACAAACCCTAATAAACCCTAAAAATCCCTAATAATCCCTAATAAAAAATAATAAACCCTAATAAAAGCATAATAAAACCCTAAAAATACATTCTCAACCCTGAAAAACCTTGACACACCATAACAAAACCTCATAATACCCAACTAAACCCCAATAATCAAAAAAACACAATCAAACCCTTAAAAGTCCCTAAAAACCCTAATAAACCATAATAAATTAAAATAAAAGCTAATAAACCATTAAAAATGCTCACAAACACTAAAATCACACTAATAAGACCTAAAAAAGTCATAACAACCCCTCATATATATTAACAAAAACTAAAAAACACTCATATACCCTAATAAAAACACTAACAAACCCTAGTAAACCCTAAAAATCCCTAACAAACCCTAAAAAATCGTACTCAACCCTAATAAACCCTAATAAAACCATAAAGATACCGACTTAACCCTAATAAAACCCTAAAAATACTAAATCAGCCCTAATAAACCTTAACACATCATAATAAACCATAATAAACCCCACTATACCCTAAAAAAGACAAATATACCATTAATAGACCTAAAACCCCTTATAAATGCTAATAAAACAAAACAAAGTTTTAAAGCACTAATAAACTAGAATAAACACTACTAATCACTAAAAAACTCTAATATGCCCTCTTAAAAATTAATAATCCACAATGAACCATAATAAACCCTAATAAATCCTAAACATACAAAATTATACCATAATATTCCATAATATACCTTAATAAACCCAACTCAATCCTAATAAAACCCTAAAATACCTAATAAACCCTAAAAAACCTTGACACACCATAATAAACCCTAATAAAATCCTAATAACCCCAACCGAACCCAAATAAATGCTAATATACCATTAAAAACCCTAAAACCCTAGAAAACCATAATAAATGTTAATAACACCTAAAAATCCTAAAAAATGATAGTAAACCGTAAAAATATGTCTAATAATAGTAGTAGTAGTAACGCACGTGCTTGTGCGTATGCATGTGCATGTTTTAAATAATAGATCATAACGCACGTGCATGTGCAGATGCTTATGCATTACATGTGAATGATAATAAATAATAACGCATGTGAATTGCATGTGTATGTGTATGTGAATGTGAATGATAATAAATAAGAAATAATTACGCACATAAAAGTGTATGTGCATGTGCATGTGCATGTGAATGTGCATGTGCATGTGCATGGTAATAAACAATAAATAATAACCAAGTCTACATGAATGTGAATTTTCATGTGAATGATAATAAATAATAAATAATAACACATGTGATAATAGAATAACACACGTGCATTACGTGTGCACATGCATTAGAATAAATAAAAATAATACATGTGATAAAAGAATAATGCAAGTGCATTGAATTTTCATGTGCATGATAATAAATAATATATTATAACACACATGCATGTGAATTTACATGTAATGATAATGATAATGACTAATGCATGTGCAAGGTAATAAATAATAAATAACAATGCACATTTCTGTGCATTTATATTTTATGATACAAACAACAACAACAACAACAAGAATAATAATAATAATAATATTGATGACAATAATAATAAGAACAATAGAATAACGCAATTGCATTTCATGTTCACATTCATAGTTGTAAATAATAAATATATAATAATAAATAATAATGCACATGCATGTGCATGTGCATTTCCATTTGATGATAATATTAATAATACTAATTGTAAAAATAATAATAATAATAACGCATGCAGGTTCATGGTAATAAATAATAAATTAAAACACACATGCATGTGCATTTTCAGGTGATAATGATAATAATAATAATAAAAAAACAATGATAATAATAATAATAATAATAATAAAAGTATAATACAAGTGCATTGCATATGCACGTTCATGGTAATAAATAACAAATAATAATGCATGTGCATCTACATTTTCATGTGATGATAGTAAGAATAACACTAGCAGTAATAATAGTAGTAGTGGTGGTGATAATAGTAGTAGTACTAAGGAATATGATAATAGAATATTGAATGTGCATTACGTGTGCATGAGTATGGTAATAAACAATAACTCTTGTGCATTGCAATTTCATCTGATGATGATAATGATAATAATAATAATAATATTATTATTATTATTAACAGTTCATGTGATAATAGAATAATGCATGTTCATTGAATGTGTGTGTGTGTACATTTTCATGTGATGATAACAACAACAACAACAACAACAACCACAATAATTATAATAACAATAATAATAAAAATTCATGTGATAATAAAATAACACGTGTCATTGCATGTGCACGTGCATGGTAATAGAAATATAATAATAATGCATGTTCATGTGCATGTGAATTTGTAGGATATGATGATAATAATAATAACAATAACTTTAATAATAAGTTATTGTTGTTTGAAAAAACAGTAGACAAGACAAATGTGCTCGAAATGGTGTCCCAAAAAAACCTAACAAATCACAGTGTCATTGAAAAGGAATTACTTCTTCTTCAGGTGTCCATTTCTGCCCCGTGAATAGTCAAACTAAATCTCATGGAATGAACTATGATAAAGATAGGTTCTAAAGGATGAACAGACACACAGATCAGAAGTTATAACCATTTTAAAAAAAATTGACAGGGATCAGGACATAAAAATAAAGTTTTGGAGGCCTTATGATGGGTGTTTGGTATTTTAGGGTCCCAAACATGACTTGAACATTGTTCAAGTTATCATTCTGTGTAGATTTATTCATTGGCTTCGATTTGATATGTGGTAGAGCTCAAACTGACAACGGGAGTGAAGGTTATGGCCATTTGAAGTTGGACTTTTCATTGGAGTGGCATAACTAATATATCTTCTGTTTCTTTGATCTCCTCATAGGTTCGATTAGACTTTTTCCTCACTCATCTCATGAACTTCAATTTTACTAGTCACATCACTCAAATGGACACCCGAAGAAGAAGTTATGCCTATTTTAGTGAGTTGCGGGTTTCTTAGGTTTTTAGGCGCTAAAAGGGTTACTCAATTTAAAATAACAATAACTTCTTTTACTTGTGTTCATTTTGGCTCTACCACATATCAAATCGAATATTGTGAAAAAATACACACTTCGGTAACCACTGGAACCCTTTCTGACATTCTTCAACCCCCCAAAAGACCCAAAATCCCATTCGATGGTAAAGAGTTTGGCTTGTGGTGTGCGTTTTGAAATAACTTCTTCTATGGGTGTCCATTTTGCCTCTACCACATATCAAATTGATGTAGGAGACTAGACCTACACGCCTATAACCACTGAAGCACCTTCTCAATTCCTTGAAGGCCTAATAATGTACTTAAACCCTCCAAAAGACCATAACTTCTACTCCGGGAGTCTGTTTTGCCTCTACCATATATCAAAACGAAACATTCAACTAGATCTACAAATCTGTGACCAATAGGAATAGCTTATCACGTTCTTAAAGACCCAAAAGGTCCTTAATTCCTCCAAATGACCATAACTTCTACATTGGGTGTCTGTTTCACCTCTACGACATATCAAATTGAAGCTTGCGACTAGCTCTATACATCTGTTACAACCATGAACCAAATAACCCTAACAAACCATGACTAACACCATAAACACTAAAAACAATTAAGAACCATGAAAACCCATAACAAACCCTATCAGACACTAAAAAACCCTAACAAACCCTAACAAACCCTAACAAACCCTAACAAACCCTAACAAACCCTAACAAACCCTAACAAAGCCCAAAAACCCTAAAAAACATAACAAACTCTAACAAACCCTAACAAACCCTAAAAAACCTAAAAACCCCCGAGAAGCACTAAGAAACCCCAAGAAACACAAAAAACCCAAAGAAACCTAAAACCCCCCTATGAAACCATAAAAACCCTAACATAACCTTTAAACACCTAAACATTCCAACAAAACACTAAAAAACATAAGAAACACAAACACACCCTTAGAAACCCTAACACACCCTCATAAACCCTAACACATCCTTAGAAACCCTAGCACACCCTTAAAAACCCCAACGCACCCATAGGAACCCTAACACAACCTTATAAACCCTTAGAAACCCTAGCACACCCTTATAATCCCTAACTTGCCCATAAAAAACCTTACCCCACCCTTAGAAACCCTAACACACCCTTAGAAACCATAACAAACCCATAGACACCCTAAATCACTCTAATAAAAATTAATAAATCCTAACAAACCAAACCAACCAATAATAAACAATAATAAATTCTAATAAACCCTAAATCCCACTACAAAACCCTAATAAACACTAATTAAATGTATTAAACCCTAAAAACCCGCTTAGACCCCAATAAAAGCTACAAAATACCTAAAAACCCAAATATACAACAAAAACTCTATTAAACCATTTTTTAAAGCAAAAACTAATTGGAGGGGTTACAAAAACCCTATTAAACCATTCAAAATGCTAATATTCACAAAAAACCCTAAAAACTCTAAAAACCCCTAAAAACCCTAAATAATTCTAAAAAACCATAATAAAACCCTAAAATCCCTAAAAACCCGAAAAAAACAAAAAAACCTGAAAAAAACTAAAAAACCTCAAAAAAACATCAAAAACCCTAAAAACCCTAAAAAATGCTAAAAATGCTAAAAACCCTAAAAAACCTATAAATTCCAAATAAAACCCTAACCAACCCTATGATACCCATAAAAATCCTCAAAACCCTAAAGAACCATAAAGAACCACTAATTGAACTAACAATGCTACATAAACCCTATCAATTACTAAAAAAACCCGAAAAAAGCTTCAAAATCCACAAAACGCAACAAAACCGCAAAAAACTCATAAATAACCTTAACAAGGCATAAAAAATCCAAACACACCCATAAAACGCAAAAAAAACCCCAAACAACATAAACAAATCGTAACAAACCCTAGAAACCTTAACAAAACCTAACAAACACTAACAACCACTAATAACCCCTATAAACCACTAATAAACCCATAAAACCCACTATTAAACCCTACAACCCCTAATAAACACTAATAAATCGTAATAACCTGTGATAAACCCTAAAAAACTCTATTAGACCCTAATAAACACTACAAAATCCCCAAAACCCTAATATACAATATAAAACACTATTAAACCATAATAAACCCTAATAATCACTAAAAACCCTCACAAAATTGACAAAATGCTACAAAAATCTCCAAATAATAGCTTACAAAACCCTACATCCCCCTAATAAACCCTAAAAACCCTAATAACACCAAAATAAATCGTAACAAACCCTAACAACCCCAAATAAATTGTAACAATTTTTAACAATGACAAATAAATCGTAACAAACTGAAACAAACCAAAACAAACCCCTAATAAACCAAAATAAACCCTAACAAATCATCATAAACCCTAATAAACTGTAATAAACCCAAATACATGTTACTAAACCCTAATAAATAAAATAAACCATAATAAATCCTAAATAACCCTAAAAGGTTGATAAACCCTAGAAAAAGCTATTAATGCCTACAAAAGCCCAATAAAACCCTAATATACAATAAAAAATGCTAATAAACTGTAACAAATTGTAAACAACACTAATAAAGCCTAAAGAACCCTAATAAACCCTAAAGAACCATATTAAACTCTAAAGAACACTAAAAATCCCTAAAGAACCCAAATAAAATGCTAGAACACATTATATAAACCCTAAAAACTGCTACAATACCCAAACAATCTCTAAAACACACTAAAAAACCCTAACAACCCCTATAAATCTAAAGAAACAAATGAAACCCATAACCCCCCCCCCTAAACCATTAAAAAGCCATCAGATACCATAAAAAACTATACAGACCTGTTAACAAACCTTAAAAACCCTAAAAACACTACAAACCATAAACAACCATTAAAACCTTATAAACGGCTTCAAATAGATACATAAACCCTAAAAACATTACATAAACCCAAAAAATACAAAAAAAACCCTACAAAGGTAACATAAACCAAATAACGCAACATAATCCCAAATAAACACAACATAAACCCTAAAAAACGAAACATAAACATTAAAAAATGCTACATAAAACCAAAATACACAATATAATCCCTAAATACACTACATGAACCCTAAAAACATTACATAAGCCCTAAAAATGCAACATAAACGCTACATCACCCCTAAAAATGATACATAAACCAAGAAAAAGAAACATAAACCCTAAAAATTCTACATAAAACATCAACCCAAACACGCTATATAAACCCTAAAACGTTACATTAACCATAAAAATGATACATAAAAACTAAAACTGCTAACTAAACCCTAAAAATGATACATAAACTCTTAAAATGCTACATAAACTCTAAAAATGCTACACAAACCCTAGAAATTGCTATAAAAACCTTAAAGATGCTTGAAAACCTTCAAAAATATTAAACCATAATATACCATAATATAAAAAATTAAACCCTAATAAAACCCTAATGAACCACCAAAGCCACTAAAAATGCTACATAAACCCAAAAAATTACTACAAAAAACCGAAAAATGCTTCAAAACCAAAAAAATGCAACAAAACCCCCACAAACGCTAAAATTAACCTAACAAAGCATAAAAAATCCAAACACACCCCTAAATCCCAAAAAAAACGCATAAAACCCCAAACAACTCAAAAAAACTGTAACAATCCCTAAAAACTCTAAAAAAAACTAACAAACCCTAACAACCACTAATAATCCCTATGAACCACTTGTAAACCCTAATAACACCTAAAACCCACTATTAAACCCTAAAACCCCTAATAAACACCAATAAATCGTAATAACCTGTAATAAACCCTAAGAAACTCTATTAGACCCTAATAAACACTAAAAAATCCCTAAAAATCCTAATATACAATAAAAACACTATTAAACCATAATAAACCCTAATAATCACTAAAAACCCTAACAAACCCGACAAAACACTACAAAACCTCCAAATAATAGCCTACAAAACCCTACAACCCACTAATAAACCTTAACAAACCCCAATAACACCAAAATAAATCGTAACAAACCCTAACAACACCAAATAAATTGTAACAAATCCTAAAAATGCCAAATAAATCATAACAAACTGAAACAAACCACAACAAACCGCTAATAATCTTCAATAAACCCTAACAAAGCATAATAAATCCTAATATTTTGTAATAAACCCCAATACACGTTACTAAACCCTAATAAATAAAATAAACCATAATAAACCATTATAAATCCCAAATAACACTAAAAAAGGTCGATAAACCCTAGAAAAAAGTTGTTAATGCCTACAAAAGCCCAATAAAACCCTAATATACAATAAAAAACACAAATAAACTGTAACAAATCCAAAAGAACAGTAATAAACCCTAAAGAACCCTAATAAACCCAAAAGAACCATATTAAACTCTTAAAAACACTAAAAACCCTAATGAACCCAAAAAATGCTAAAACACATTATATAAACCCTACAAACCACTACAATACCCAAACGAACCCAAAAACACACAAAAAACCCTAACAACCCCTATCAATCTCGAAAAAACAAATAAACCCATAAAACCCCCAAAAAACCATTTAAAAACCATCAAATACCATAAAAACCCATAAACACCCATTAATAACCCTTAAAAACCCTAACAAACACTACAGACCATAAAAAAACATTAAAACCCTATAAAAGGCTTCAAATATATACATAAACCCTAAAAACGTTACATAAAACCTAAAAAATGCAACAAAAAACCCTAAAAACGCAACATTAACCCAAAGACTCGACCTAAACCCAAAAAACGCAACATGAACCCTAAAAGCACTACATAAACCCTAGAACTAGAACATAAACCCTAAAAAACACAACATAAACCCTAAAAATGCCACATAAACATTAACAATCGAAACATAATGCCTAAAAACACAATATGAACCCTAAAAACACTTCATGAACCCTAAAAACGTTACATAAACCATAAAAAATGCAACACAAACGCTACATCCCCCCTAAAATGCATCATAAACCCAGAAAACAAAACATAAACCCTAAAAATGCTACATAAAACCTAAACCCTAAACACGCTACATAAACCCTAAAAACGTTACTTAAACCCTAAAAATGATACATAAAATCTAAAACCGCTAACTAAACCCTAATAATGATACATAAACACTAAAAATGCTACATAAACTCTAACAATACTACACAAACCCTAATAAATGATACAAAAACCCTAAAGATGCTTTAAAACCCTCAAAAATATTAAACCCCAATATACCATAATTTAAAAAATTAAATACTAATAAACCCCTAATAAACTCTAATAATCCCTAAAAACACCTTCTAATCCCTAAAATCCAAAGAAACTCTACTCAACCCTAATAAAACTCCAAAAATACCTAATAAACCCTAATAAATGATAATAAAACCTAAGAAACCCTAAGAACACGTTAAGAAAACCCAAACAACCCTAACCTACCCTAATAGACACTAATAAACACTAATAACACTAATAAACACGAAACAAACCCTAAAAGCCCTAATAAACCATAAATTAAGAAATATAAACCCTACTCAACCCTAACAATCATTAACACACCATAAAAACCCCTAATAAAACCCTACAAAACCGTAATCAAGAAAAAAATGCTAGTATACCTTAAAAAAATCCTTATAAACCCTAATAAACTTTAATATAACCTAATAAACCCAAAAACCACTCCCAAACAACAACAAAAAAAGATCAAAAACAATAAATATGCGATATATTACCTATAAAGACCTAAAAACTAATATAACCTAATAAAGAAAAAAAATTCAAATATAACATAATAATTACTAGAAACTTTAATAAACCATAATAAACTCTAATATAACCAAAGAAACCCTAAAATGCTCACACAAAAAACCAAATGCTCACAAACAATAAAATCTCGCTATTTTATCTAAAAAGGCCTAATAGACACAAATATAACATAATAAAACAATAAAAAACTAATAACCCTAAACAAACCCAAATAAACCCAAAAAATCCCTAATAAACCCTAATAAAAATGAATAAACCCTAATAAAACCCTAAAAATACATTCTCAACCCTAATAATCCTTGACACATCGTAACAAAACCTAATAAAACCCAACTAAACCCCAATAAACAAAAATACGCAAACAATCCATTAAAAATCCCTTGAAACCATAATAAACCATTATAAATTCAAATAAGAGAAAATAAACAATTAAAAATGCTCACAAACACTAAAAACACAATAATAAAACCTAAAAAGTCATAACAGCCCCTCATATATATTAACAAAAACTAAAAAACCCTCATATACCCTAATAATAACACTAAAAACCCCAAGTAAAATCTAAAAATCCCTAACAAACCCTAATAAACCGCACTTAACCCTAATAAACCCTAATAAAACCTTGAAGATACCGACTGAACTCTAATAAAATCCTAAAAATACTTATTAAACCCTAATACACCTTAACAAACCATAATAAACCATAGTAAACCCCACTAAACCCTAAAAACGCAAATATACCATTAAAAATCCCTACAACCATTAATAAATGCTAATAAAACCTAACAAAGCATAAAAGTGCTAATAAACCTGAATAAACACAACTAAATAGTAAAAAACCCTAATATACCATCTTAAACATTAATAAACCATAAAGAACCCTAATAAACCCTAATAAATCCTAAACATACCCAAATATACCTTAATATATCATAATATACCCTAATAAACCCAACTCAGTCCTAATAAAACACTAATAATACCTAATAAAACCTAATAAACCTTGACATGCCATAATAAACCCTATTAAAATCATAATAACCCCCACCAAACCCTAAAAATGCTAATATACCATTAAAAACCCCAAAAAACCTAACAAACCATAATAAATGTTAACAACACCTAAAAATCCTAAAAATTGATAGTAAACCCTAAAAATACATCTAATAATAATAGTAGTAATAACGAACGTGCATGTGCATATGCATGTTCATGGTTTAAATAATAAATCATAATGCACGTGCATGTGCATATGCATTCCCATTTGCATGTGAATGATAATAAATAATAAATAATAAATAATAATGCATGTGTATTGCATGTGTATGTGCATGTAATAATAATGCACATCAATGTGCATGTGCATGTGCATGTGCATGTGCATGTGCATGTGCATGTGCATGTGCATGGTAATAAAAAATAAATAATAATAATGTCCACATGAATTTTCATTTCCATTTGAATGATAATAAATAATAACACATGTGATAATATAATAACACAAGTGTGTTGCGTGTGCACGTGCATGAGAATAAATAATAATAAAACATGTGATAATAGAATAATGCAAGTGCATTGCATTTTCATGTGCATGGTAATAAATAATATATAATAACGCACATGTATGTGCATTTACATGTAATGGTAGTGATAATGACGCATGCATGTGCATGGTAATAAATATTAAATAAGAACTCACATGCATGTGCATTTGTATTTGATGATACAAAATAATAATAATAATATAATAATAACGCAACACATGCATAATAGTAAATAATAAATAAATAATAGTAAATAAGAACACACATGCATGTGTGTGTGCATTTACATTTGAAAATAATATTAACAATACTAATTTTAATAATAATAATATTAATATTACATGCACGTGCATGGTAATAAATAATAAATAACAACGCACATGCATGTAGATTTGCATGTGATAATGATAATAATAATGATAATGATAATAATAATAATAATAAAACGATGATAATACTAATAATAATAAAATAATAATACAAGTGCATTGCATATGCACTTGCATGGTAATAAATAATAACGCACGTGCATTGGCATTTGCATTTGATGATAATGATAATAACAGCCGCTGTAGTTGTAGTGATAATAGTAGTAGTACCAATTCAAGTGATAATTGAATATTTCATTGCATTGCGTGTGCACGTGCATGGTAATAAATAATAACACTTGTGTGTTGCATTTTCATGTGATTATGATGACGATGATAATAATAATAATATTATTATTATTAATAATAACAACTCATGTGATAAGAGAATATTGCACATGGAATGAATGTATGTGTTTATGTATTTGCATGTGCATTTGCATGTGATGATAATAACAGTAACAAGAACAACAACAACAACAACAACAACAATAATAACTACCAAAAGAATAACAACGTATGTGATAATAAAATAACGTGTGTGCATTCCATGTGCACGTGCATGGTAAAAAAATAAATAATAATGCACGTGCATGTGCATGGGTATGTGCATGAGCTCATAATAATAATAATAATAACAGTAATAATAATAATAATAATAATAATAACAGTAACACATGTGATAATAGAATAACGAACATGCATTACATGTGCAGTGCATGATAATAAATAATAAGTCCTAGTGCACGGGATGATAATAAAAAAATTAATAGTAATATTAATAATAATAGCACATTTGATAATAGAATAACGCACATGTATTGAATGTGGACGTGTATGGTAATAAATAATAACACACATGGATTTGCATTATCATTCGATGATAATAACAATAATAACAATAATAATAATAATAATAATAATAATAAATCATGTGATAATAGAATAATTTAGGTGCATTACATGCATGTGTGCGTGGTAATAAATAATAATCGACGTGCATGTGCACTGGCAAGTGATTACAATAATAATAATAATAATAATAATAACAACAACAACAACAACAACATATGCACGGGCATTGAAATAAATAAATAATAATAAATAATAAATAATAACGCATGTGCAACTGCATTTTCATGTGACGATAATAATAATAATAATAATAGTAATAACAATAATGATAATTATAATAATGATAATGATAATAATGATAAGGATAATGATGATAATAATGATAATAATAACGTGTGTGATAATAGAATAACACACGTCCTAACAAACCCTAACAAAATCTAACAAACCCTAACAAACACTAATAAACCCTAAGAACCACTAATAAACCCAAATAACACCTGAAACCCACTATTAAACACTAAAACCCTAATAAACACTAATAAATTATAATAAACTGTAATAATACCTAAACAACCCTATTAGACTCTAATAAACGATACAAAATCGCTTAAACCCCTAATATACAATAAAAAAACACTATTGAACCATAATAAATCCTAATAATCACTAAAAAAACCTAAGAACCCAACAAAACACTAAAATACGCGCCAAATAATAGCCTATAAAACCCTAAAACCCACTAATAAACCCAAACAAACCCTAATAACCCCATAATAAATCGTAACAAACCCTAACAACCCCAAATAAATCGTAACAAATTCTAACAATTCCAAATAAATCGTAATAAACTAAAACAAACCTTAACAAACCCCTAATAAACTGCAATAAACCCTAACAAATCATAATAAACCCTTATAAATCGTTATAAACCAAAATACCAGTTAATAAACCCTAATGAATAAAATAAACCCTAAGAAACCCTAATAAATCCTAAATAACCCTAAAAAAGGTTGATAAACCCAGGAAAAAGATATTAATTTTTAAAAAAGCCCAATAAAACCCTAATATACAATAAAAATGCTAATAAACCGTAAAAAATCCTAAATAAACCTAACAAACTCTAAATAAACCTAACAAACTCTAAAGAATCATAATAAAATCTAAAGAACACTAAAAAACCCTAAAGAACCCAAAAAACACTAAAACACATTACATAAACCCTAAAACTGCTACAATAGCAAAACAAAACATAAAACACACTAAAAACCCCTAACAAACCCTATCAATCCTGAAAAAACAAATAAACGCTTAAAAATCCCCCCAAAACCCATTGAAAACCCATCAAATACCAAAAAAACCATAAACACCCGTTAATAACCATTAAACACCCTAAAACCACTACAAACCATAAACAACCATTTATACCCTAAAAAAGGAAACAAATTGAAACATAATCCCAAAAAACGTTACATAAACCCTAAAAATGAAACATTATCCCAAAAAATGTTACATAAACCGAAAAAACACAACATAAACCTAAAAAATGCTACATAAACCCAAAAAGTGGTACATAAACACTAGAACCGTAACATAAACCCTAAACAATGCAACATAAACATTAACAAACACTACATAAAAGCTAAAAACACAACATAAACCCTAAAAACACAACATGAACCCTAAAAAAGTTATATAAACCCTAAAAATGCAACATAAACGCTACATCACCACTAAAAACGCTACATAAACCCAGAAAACGCAACATAAACCCTAAAAAATGCTACATAAAACCTAAACACTAAACACACTACATAAACCCTAAAAACATTACATAAACCCTAAAAAATGCTACATAAAACCCTAAACCTCTAACTAAACCCTAATAAATGATAGTAAAACCAAATAAATTATAATAAAAATTAATAAACCCAAAAAACACGTTAAGAAAACCTAAAAATCCTAACCAACCCTAATAGACACTATTAAACACTAATAAACTTTAATAAACCCCAAAAACCCTAAAAAGTATCTAATAAACCATAAATAAATCCAAATAAATCCTACTCAACCCTAACAAACCTTAACACACCATAATTACCCCTAATAAAACCCTACAAACCCTAATAATGAAAACAAACGCTAGTATACCCTAAAAACCCCTAGAAACCCTGGTAAACTCTAATACAACCTAATAAACCTTAAAAATCCTCACAAACAATAAAAAATGATCACAAAAAATAAAAACATTCTATGTTACCTAAAAAGACCTAAAAACACTAATATAACCTAATAAAGACAAAAAACGCTAATATACCTTAAAAATCCCAAGAAACTATAATAAACCATAATAAACCCTAATATAACATAAGAAACCCTAAAAATGATCACAAACAAAAACAAAACACTCACAAACAATAAAAAAAGATATATTATAAAAAAGACTTAACAAGCATTAATATATCTTAATAAAGAAAAAAAAACTAATAAACCCCTAACAAACCCTAATAAACCCTAAAAATCAGTAATAAACCCTAATAAAAACTAATAAACCCTAATAAAACCAAAATAAAACCCTAAAAATACCTTCTCAACCCTAATAAACCTTGAAACCCCATAATAAAACCTAATAAAATCCAACTAAACCCCAATAAACAAAAAACACAAACAGACCATTAAAAAGCCCTAGACACCCTTATAAACAATAATAAATTCTAACAAAACCTAATAAACGGTAAAAAATGCTCACAAACACTAAAAACATGCAAATAAAACCTAAAAAGTCCTAACAACCTCTCATATATATTAACAAAATATAAAAAAACACACATATACCCTAATAAAAACACTAACAAACCCTAGTAAACCCTAAAAATCCCTAACAAATCGTAATAAACACTAGTCAACCCTAATAAGCCATAATAAAACCCTAATAAAACCCTAAATATACCTACTCAACCCTAATAAAACCCTAAAAATACCTAGTCAACCATAATAAACCTTAACACACTATAATAAACAATAATAAACCCCACTAAACCCTAAAATCACAAATATACCATTAAAAAGCCCTAAAACCCCTAATAAATGCTAATAAAACCTAACAAAGCTTAAAATCACTAATAAACCCTAATAAGCACTACTAAACCCTAAAAACCCTAATATACCCTCTTAAAAATTAATAAACCATAATGAATGATAATAAACCCTTACAAATCCTAAATATACCCAAATATACCACAATATACCCTAATAAACCCTACTCAATCCTAATAAAACCCTAAAAATACCTAATGAACACTAATAAACCTTAACACACCGTAATAAACCCTAATACGATCCTAATAACCCCCACCAAACCCTAAAAACAGTAATATACAATTAAAACCCCTAACTAACCATAATAAATGTTAATAACACCTAAAAATTCAAAAAAAATGCTAGTGAACCCTAAAAATTCCTCTAATAATTTTAATAATAATAACGCACGTGCATGTGCATATGCATGTTCATGGTTTAAATAATAAATCATAACGCACGTGCATGTGCATATTCCTGCGGATTTTCATGAGAATGATTATAAATAATAAATTATAAATTATAACTCATGGAACGAACTATGATAAAAATAGGTTCTGGAGGCTAAATAGACACACAGATCAGAAGTTATGACCGTTTTAAGAAAAATTTGACAGGGATCCGGACACAGAAATGGAGTTTTGGAGGCCGTCTGATGGGTTTTTGGGATTTTTGGGTCCCAAACATGACTTCAACTTTGGTCAAGTTAGCCTTCTACGTAGATCTCTTCGCTGCCTTCAATTTGATATGTGGTAGAGCTCAAACGGACAACAGGATTGAAAGTTATGGCTATTCTGGACTTTTATTTGGAGTGGTATAACTAATATATCATCGGTTTCTTTGATTTTCTCACAATTTCGATTAGACTTGGTCCCCACTCATCTCACAAACTTCGATTTTACAAGTCACTACGCACAAACGGACACATGAAGGAGATGTTATTCCTAATTTAGTGAGTTGCGGGTTTTGTAGGTTTTTAGGCGCTATGAGGGTTGCTCAATTTAAAATTATAATAACTTATGCTATGTGTGTTCATTTTGGATCTACCACATATCTAATCGAATATTATGAAACGATACACACTTTGGTAAACACTACAACCCTTTCTAACATTCTTCAACCCCCCAAAAGACCCAAAATCCTTTTAGATGGTCCAAAGATTGGATTCTGGTGTCCGTTTTGCAATAACTTCTTTGGGTGTTTGTTTTTCCTCTACCACATATCAAAACGAAACATGAGACTAGACATACACTCTTATAACCCTTTAACCAACTTATCACATCCTTGAAGGCCCAAAAGGTACTTAAACCCTCCAAAAGTCCATAACTTCTACTTAGGGAGTTCATTTTGCCTCTACCATATGTCAAATCGAAGCTTTCGACTATATCTAGACATATTCTACCAATAGGAACACATTATCACGCTCTTAAAGTCCCAAAAGTTTTTTAAGTCCTCCAAATGACCATAACTTCTGCTCTGGGTGTCTATTTCACCCCAACCGCATATCAAATTGAAGCTTGCGACTAACTCTACACATCTATGACAACCCTGAACAACTAAATAACACTAGAAAACCATTAATAACCCCATAAAATATAAAAACTATTAATAACCATGAAAACCTCAAACAGACCCTAGAAAACCCTAACAAACACTAACAAACCCTAACATACCCTAAATAACCTAACAAACCCCAAAAAACCCTAAAAACAGAACAAATCTTAACAAACACTATTAATCCCAAGAAAACCCCAATAAGCACTAAGAAACCCCAATAAACACAAAAAAACCCCCAAAGAAACACAAAAAAACCCTAAGAAACCATATGAAAACCTAACATAACCCTAAAAAACCTAAAAACCTATAAGAAAAGACTAAGCAATCCTAATAAATACTAACACACACTTAGAAACCCTAACACACCATTATAAAACCTAATAATATCTTAAAAACCCTATCACACCCTTAGAAACCCTAACACTCCCAAAGAAACCCTAACACAACCTTAGAAACCCTTAGATTCCATAGCACACCCTTAGAAACCCTAACCCGCCCATAAAAACCCTAACACACCCTTAGAAACTCTAACATGCCCTTAGAAACTCTAACACACCATTAGAAACCATAACAAACCCTTAGACACCCTAAATCACTCTAATAAGAACTAATAAATCCTAAGAAACCCTAACAAACCCTAACAACCAATAATAAACCATAATAAACCATAATAAACCATAAAGCCCACTACTAAACACTAATAAATACTAATAAATCGTAATAAACCCTAAAACCCTATTAGACCCCAATAAAAGATATAATAAACATAAAAACCCAAATATACAACAAAAACACTATTAAACCATTCAAAATGCTAATATTCACAAAAAAAACCCTAACAAACCCGACAAAACCTGACAAAACCCAAAAAAACCAGAAAAACCCAAAAAAACCAGAAAAACCCAAAAAAACCTTAAAAACCCTAAAAAACCCTGAAAACCCTAAAAACCATAAAAAATCCTAAAAACCCTAAAACCCCTAAAAACCAAAAAAACTGAAAAAACCCAAAAGCAAACTTAAAAAACCCTAAAAACCACTAAAAACACTAATAACCTGAAAAAGCCTAAAATGCCTAACAAAACCCTAACCAACCCTATGAAACCCTTAAAAAACCAAAAAACCTCATAGAAAACCCTAAAAACCTCAAAAGAAACCCTAATACACCCTAAATAACCCTAAAACCCTAAAAACACTAAAGAACCCTAATGAACAACTAATGCCACTAACAACGCTACATAAACCCCATTAACTGCTACAAAAACCCAAAAAATGATTCAAAACCCACAAAACGCAAAAAAACCCCAAAAAACGCTAAAATAACCCTAACAAAGCATAAAAAAATAAAACACACCCTTAAAACCCAAAAAAATGCTTAAAACCCCAAACGAATCAAACAGACCGTAACATGCCCTAAAAACCCTAACAAAACCTAAAACCTCTAACAACCACTAATAACTCCTAAGAACCACTAATAAACCCTAATAACCCATAAAACCCACTATTAAACCCTAAAACCCCTAACAAACACTAATAAATCGTAATAACCTATATTAAAACCTTACAAACTCTATTAGACCTTAATAAATGCTACAAAAGACCTAAACCCCCAGTATAAAATGAAAAACACTATTAAACCATAATAAACCACAATAATCACTAAAAACCCTAACCAACCCTACAAAACGCTAAAAAAATCATCATATAATAGCCTACAAAACCCTAAAACCCACTAATAAACCCTAAAAAACTCTAATAACCCCAAAATGAATCATAATAAACCCTAACAACCTAAAATAAATCTTAAAAAATCCTAACAACGCCAAATAAATCATAACAAACTGAAACAAACCATTACAAACCCCTAATAAACCCCAATAAACCCTAACAAATCATAATAAACCATAATAAATCATAATAAACCCAAATACATGTTACTAAACTCTAATAAATATAATAAACCCTAATAAACCCCAATAAATCTTAAATAACCATAAAAAAGGTTGATAAACCCTAGAAAAGGCAATTAATGACTATAAAAGCCCAATAAAACCCTAATATACAATAAAAAATGCTAATAAACTGTAACAAATCCTAAAGAACACTAATAAATCCTAAAGAACACTAATAAACCCAAAAGAACCATATTGAACTCTAAAGTGCACTAAAAAACCCTAAAGAATCCAAAATATGCTAAAAAGCATTATATAAACCCTAAAAACCGCTACCATACCGAAAAAAACCCTAAAACACACTAAAAACCCAAACAACCCCTATCTATCCCAAAACAAATAAACCCATAAAACCCCCCAAAACCATTAAAAGCCATCAGATACCATAAAAACCCTTAAACACCCGTTAATAACCATTAAAAACCCTAAAAAATACTCCAACCATAAACAACCATTAAAACCCAAAAAAGGATTCAAATTGATACATAAACCCTTAAAACGTTACATAAACCCTAAAAATGAAACAAAAACCCTAAAAACGTAACATAAACTAATAAACGCAACCCAAACCCAAAAAACACTACATAAACACTAAAATCACTACATAAACCATATAATTGTAATATAAACCCTAAAAACACAACATAAACCCTAAAAACGCAACATAAACATTAAAAAACGTAACATAAAACCTAAAAACACAATATAAACCCTAAAAAATAGCATGAACCCTAAAAACATTACATAAACCCTAAAAAATGGAACATAAACGCTACATCACCCCTAAAAATGCTACATTAACCCAGAAACGCAACATAATCCCTAAAAAATGCTACATAAAACCTAAACCCTAAACATGATATATAATCCTTAAAAATGTAACAAAACCCCTAAAAATGAAACATAAAACCTAAAACCACTAGTTAAACAATAAAAATGCTACATAAACACTAAAAATGCTACATAAACTCTAACAATCCTATAAAAACCCTAAAAATTTCTACAAAACCCTAAAGACGCTTCAAAACCCTCAAAAATATTAAACACTAATATACCATAATATAAAACATGAAACCCTAATAAACCCCTAATAAACTTTAATAATACCTAAAAACACCTTATAATCACTAAAACCCCTATGAAACTCTACTCAACCGTAAATAAATCCCCAAAATACCTAATAAATCCTAGTAAATGATAATAAAACCTAATAAATCCAAAAAACACGTCAATAAAACCTAAACAACCCTAACTAACCCTAATTGACACTAATAATCCCTAATAAACCCCAAAAAACCCTAAAAAATTCTAATAAACCATAAATAAATTCAAATAAACCCTACTCAACCCTAACAAACCCTAACACACCATAATAACCCCTAATAAAACCCTAAAAAAACCAAATAAAGGAAAAAACTCCAGTTTACCTTAAAAAATCCTTAGAACCCTGGTAAAATCTAATATAACCTAATACACCATAAAAACGCTCACAAACAATAAAAAATGATCACAAACAATAAAAATGTGCTATGTTACCTAAAAAGACCTAAAAACACTAATATAACCTAATAAAGACAAAAAATGCTAATATACCTTAAAAATCCCTAGAAACCATAATAAACCATAATAAACTCTAATATAACCTATGAAACCCTAAAAATGCTAACAAACAAAAAAAATATCACAAACAATAAAAACATGCTATATTATCTAAAAAGACCTAAAAACACTAATATAACCAAATAAAAAAAACTTATAAACCCATAACAAACCCTAATAAACCCTAAAAATCCCTAATAAACCCTAATAAAAACTAATAAACCCTAATAAAACCATAATTAAAGCCTAAAAATACCATCTTAACTCAAATAAACCTTGACACACCATAATAAAACCTAATAAAACCCAAATAAACCCCAATAAACAAAAAAACCACAAACAAACCATTAAAAAGCCCTTGAAAATTTAATAAACCATAATAAATTCTAATAAAACCGAATAAACCGTAAATAAGGCTCAAAAACACTAAAAACACATTAATAAAACATAAAAATTTCTAATAACTGCTCATATATATTAACAAAAACTGAAAAACACTCATATACCCTAATAAAAATCGTCACAAACACTAGTAAACACTAAAAATCCTTAACAAACCCTAATAAACCCTACTCAACCCTAATAACCCCAAATAAAACCATAAAAATACCTACTCAACACTAATAAACCACCAAAAATACCTATTCAACCCTAATAAAACTTAACACACCATAATAGACCATAATAAAATCCAATAAACCCTATAAAATGCAAATATACCATTAAAAATCCCTAAAACAACTAATAAATGATAATAAAACCTAACAAAGCATAAAAGAACTAATAAACCCTAATAAACACTACTAAACCATAAAACCCCCTAATATACCCTCTTAAAAATTAATAATCCATAATATACCATAATAAACCCAAATAAATCCAAAGCATACCCAAATATACCATAATATACCCTAATAAACCCAACTCAATCCAAATAAAACCCTGAAAATACCTAATAAACCCTAATAAACCTCGACACACCATAATAAACCCTAATAAAATCCATATAACCCCCACCAAACCCTAAAAAGGATAATATACCATTATAAACCCTAAAACCCTAGAAAACCATAATAAATGTTAATATCACCTAAAAATCAAAAAAAAACTAGTAAACCCTAAAAATACATCTAATAATAATAGTCGTAATAACGCACGTGCATGTTCCTATGCATGTGCATGGTTTAAATAATAAATAATAATGCACGTGCATGTGAATATGCCTGCACATTTGCATGTGAATGATAATAAATAATAAATAATAATGCATGTGAATTGCATGTGTATGTGCATGTGCATTTTAATGATAATAAATAATATATAATAACGCACATACAAGTGCATGTGCATGTGCATGTGAATGGTAATAAACAATATATAATAACCAAGTCCACATGAATGTGCCTCTGAATGTGAATGATAATAAATAATAAATAATAACACATTTGATAATAGAATAAAACATGTGCATTGCTTGTGCACACTACTACAAAAATGGACTTTTTCAGTGCTAGAAATGTGCATTAACATTCCTAAAAAAGCACTGTTAATCGAGGCGAGGATATAGGGGGGTCCGTTTTATCAGTGCTTAGAAAAGCGCAGATAAAGGCACCTTTAATCATTGCTAAAAAAACAGCTGATAAGAGACCCCTTTATCAGCGCTTTTTTTAGCGCTGATAAAAGGGGACGTTTATCAGCACTTCTAAAAAGCATTGATAAAGGTCAAAAAAATAAAAAAAAATAAAAAAAAATAAAAAAAAATTATATAATGCGGGGGGGAGCTTTTTACAGTTCTTGACCCTGCTATCAGCGCTAGGAAGACCCCCCCTCCCAATCTCACCCATGCGCTGCCCTTCCCGTGCATCCCCCACACGCGCGCACCTCCCAGCTTCCTCCCGAACTCGAACCCGTGACTTCCCCCCTTGTGTGCGTGCACCTTTACCACTAATCCATTTCGTTTTTTCTTTATTTAATGATATATCTATTTACTTATATATATAGTTATATTAATTTTTATATTAATATAGATTCATATTAATATAAATATATTTAGTTATATTAATACATATAAATTTATTCATATATTAGTATATATATTCATTCTTATATTAATATATATTTCTATTAATATGTTTTTTATCCGTATATTTATTTTTATATTAATATATATTTATAAGATTAGTTTTAAATACATTTATAACATATATTTTTTATGTGTGTTTATAAATAAATAAATGCATACATATATACAACACACACACAAATAGACACACACACACACACACACAAAAACACATATATATTTACGAATAAATACATATATATGTGTATTTGAAAAGCCATGGAATGTTAAAACAACCATAAATTCTAATCTAGAATCCCGTTTCAACTCCACAACCAGTCCAATCGAAGAAAATGAATCAATCTTCGATATGACATATGGTACAGGCCTAACGGACATCCGGATAAGAAGTTACACTTGTTTGAATGTTTAAAAATCGTGGTATCCTGACTGAAGCCACTAACAATGCTACATAAACCCTATCAATTTCTACAAAAATTCAAAAAATGCTTCAAAACCCACAAAACCCAAAAAAACCCCAATAATGCTAAAATTACCCTAACAAAGCATCAAAAATCCAAACACACCCACAAAACCCAAAACAAATTGCATAAAACCCCAAACAACTCAAAAAAACCGTAAAAAACCCTAAAACGATAACAAAACCTAACAAACCCTGAAAACCACTAATAACCCAGAAAAACCACTAAGAAAACCTAATAACCCCTAAAACCCACTATTAAACCCTAAAAACCCTAATAAACACTAATAAAATGTCATAAACTCTAATAAACCCTAACTAACTCTACTAAAACCTAATAAATTCTACAAAAGCTCTAAAACCCCCAATATACAATAAAAACAGTATTAAACCATAATAAACCCAAATAATCACTAAAAACAATAAAAAACACGACAAAACGCTACAAAAACCTCCAAATAATAGCCTACAAAACCCTAAAACCCACTAATAAGCCATAAAAAACCCTAATAACCCCTAAATAAATCATAACAAACCCTAACAACACCAAAGAAATCATAAAAAAAATCCTAAAAATGCCAAATAAATCGTAAAAACTGAAACAAACCATAACAAACCCCTAATAAACCGCAATAAACCCTAACAAAGCATAATAAACACTAATAAATCGTAATAAATACAAATACATGTTACTAAACCCAAATAAATAAAATAAACCCTTATAAACCCTAATAAATCCTAAATAACCCTAAAAAGGTTTATAAACCCTAGAAAAAGCAATTAATGCATACAAAAGCCCAATAAAATCCTAATATACAATAAAAAGTGCTAATAAACTATAAAAAATCCTAAAGAACACTAATAGACCCTAAAGAACCCTAATAAACCCTAAACAATCATATTAAACTCTAAAAAACACTAAAAACCCTAAAGAACCCAAAAAATGCTAAAACACATTATATAAACCCTAAAACTACTATAATACCCAAAAAAACCCTAAAACACTCTAATACATCCTTACAGCCCCTATCAATCGCAAAAAAACAAATCAACCCATAAAACCCCCCAAAAAACCATTAAAAAGCCATCAGATAGCATAAAAAACCATAAACACCTGTTAACAACCCCTAAAAACACTAAAAAACACTACAAACCATAAACAAGCATTAAAACCCTAAAAAGGCTTCAAATAGATATATAAACCCTAAAAACATTACATAAACCGTAAAAAATGCAACAAAAACCTTAAAAACGCAACATAAACAAAAAAACGCAACATAAACCCAAAAACCGCTATATAAACCCTAAAAGCGCTAAATAAACCCTAGAAGTGCAACATAAACCCTAAAAACACAACATAAACCCTAAAAAAGGGAACATAATCATAACAAATGATACATGAAACCTAAAAACACAATATAAACCCTAAAACACTCCATGAACCCTTAAAACATTACATAAACCGTAAAAAATGGAACATAAATGCTACATCACCCCTAAAAATGCTACATAAACCTGAAAAATGCAACATAAACCATAAAAATGCTACATAAAACATAATCCCTAAACACGCTACATAAAAACTAAAAGTATAACATAAACCCTAAAAATGATACATAAAATCTAAAACCACTAACTAAAGACTAAAAATGAAACATAAACTCTAACAACGCTACACAAACCCTAAAAAATGCTACAAAAACCCTAAAGATGTTTTAAAACACTCAAAAACATTAAACCCTAATATACCATAATATAAAATATTAAACCCTAATAAACCCCTAATAAACTCTAATATTCTCTATAAACACCTTATAATCCCTAAAATCCAAAGAAGTTCAACTCAACCCTAATAAAACCCCAAAAATACCTAATATACCCTAATAAATGACAATAAAAACTAATAAGCCCTAAAAACACGTTAAGAAAAGCTAAACAACCATAACCAACCCTAATAGACACTAATAAACACTAATAAACCATTATATACCTCAAAAAACCCTAAAAATCCCTAATAAACAATAAATAAATAATCATAAACCCTACTCAACCCTAACAAACCCTAACACACCGTAATGACCCCTAATAAAACCCTACAAACCCCTAATAACGAAAACAAACACTAGTGTACTTTAAAAAATCCCTAGAAACCCTAATAAACTCTAATATAACATAATAAATCCAAAAAACTCTCAAAACGACAAACAAATGATCAAAAACAATAAAAACGTGCTATATTACCTAAAAATACCTAAAAACACTAATATAGCCTAATAAAGACAAAAATGGTAATATACCTTAAAAATCCCTTGAAACCCTAATAAACCATAATAAAGTCTAATATGACCAAAGAAGCCCTAAAATGCTCACAAACAAAAACAAAATACTCACAAACAATAAAAACACGCTATATTATCCAAAAAGACCTAACAAACACTAATATAACCTAATAAAACAAAAAAAACTAATAAACCTCTAACAAACCCTAATAACCCCTATAAATCCCTATGAAATCCTAATAAAAATGATTAAACCCTAATAAAACCCTAAAAATACCTTCTCAACCCTAATAAAACATGACACACCATAACAAAACCTAATAAAACCCAACTAAACCCCTATAAACAAAAAAATGAAAACAAACCATTAAAAAGCCACAAAAACCCAAATAAACCATAATAAATTCAAATAAAAGCAAATAAACCATTAAAAATGCTCACAAACACTACAAACACGCTAATAAAACCTAAAATGTCATAACAACCCCTCATATACATTAAAAAAACTAAAAAACAATCATATACCCTAAAAAACACAAAAAATCCAAGTAAACCATAAAAATCCCTATCAAACCCTAATAAACCGTACTAAACCCTAATAAACCCTAGTAAAACATTAAAGATACTGAATCAACCATAATAAAACCCTAAAAATAACTACTCAACCCTAATAAAACTTAACACACCTTAATAAACCATAATAAACCCCACTAAACCCTAAAAACGCAAATATACCATTAAAATGCCCTAAAACCCCTAATAAATGCTAATAAAACCTAACAAAGCTAAAAAGTGCTTATAAACCCGAATAAACACTACTAAACACTAAAAAACTCTAATATACCCTCTTAAAAATTAATAATCCATAGTAAACCATAATAAACCCAAATAAATCCTAAACATACCCAAATATACCATAATATACCATAATATACCCTAATAAACCCAACTCAATCCTAATAAAACCCTAAAAATACCTAATAAACCCAAATAAACCATAAAACACCGTGATAAACCCTAATAAAATCCTAATAACCCCCAACAAACCCTACAAAACGCTAATATACCATTAAAAACCCTAAAACCCTAACAAACCATAATAAAAGTTAATAACACCTACAAATCCTAAAAAATGATAGTAAACCATAAAAATACGTCTAATAATAATAATAATAATAACCCAAGTGCATGTGCATATGCATGTGCATGGTTTAAATAATAAATAATAACGCGCGTGCATGCTCATGAGCCTGCGCATTTGCATGTGATTGTTAATAAATAATAAATTATAAATAATAATGCTTGTGAATTGCATGTGTATGTGCATGTTCATGTAAATAATAATAAATAATAAATAATAAAGCACATCCTAGTGCATTTGTATGTGCATGTGCATGTGCGTGTGCATGTACATGTGCATGTGCATGGTAATAAACAATAAATAATAACAAATTCCACATGAATGTGCATTTTCATGTGAATGATAATAAATAATAAATAATGACACATGTGATAATAGAATAACGCAAGTGCATTGCATGTGCACATGAATGAGAATAAATAATAATGACTTGTGTGATAATAGAATAACGCAAGTGCATTTCATTTTCATGTGCATGGTAATAAATAATATATAATAACGCAAGTGTATGTTCATTTACATTTAATGATAAAGATACTGATGCATGCACGTGCATTGTAATAAATAATAAATCACAACGCACGTGCATGTTCATTTTTATTTGATGATACAAACAACAACAACAACAACAAAAAAATAATAATAGAATAACGCAAGTGCATTGCATGTGAACATGCATAGTAATAAATAATAAATAAATAATAGTAAATATGAATGAACAATCATGTGCATGTGCATTTACATTTGATAATAATATTAATAATACTAATTGTAATAATAATAAAAATAATAATAATAACACATGCGTGTGCATGGTAATAAACAATAAATAACAACTCACATGCTTGTGGATTTGCATGTGGTAATGATAATAATAATGATAATAATAATAATAATAATAACTATGATAATAATAATAATAATAAAAGAATAATACAAGTGCACTGCATATGCATGTGCATGGTAATAAATAATAAATAAGAACGCGCGTGCATTTGCATGTGATGATAAAAAAAATAAAAGCTGTAGTAGTAGTAGTGATAATATTAGTTGTACCAATGCATGTTATAATATAATATTTCATGTTCATTACGTGTGCACGTGCATGATAATAAATAATAACACACGTGTATTGCATTTTCATGTGATGATAATGATGAAGATGATAATAATAATAATAATAATAATAATAATAATAATAATAAAAGCGCATGATATAATAGAATACCGCACGTACATTGAATGTGTGTGTTTATGTATTTTCAGGTGAATTTGTATGTGATGATAATAACAATAACCACAACAACAACAAAAACAACCACTATAATAATAATAACAATAAGAATAAGATTGTATGGGATAATAATATAACGTGTATGCATTGCATGTGCACATGCATGGTAATAAAAAATAAAAAATAAAGCATGTGCATGTGCATGTGCATGTTCATGAGATGATTATGATAATAATAATAATAAGAAGAAGAAGAATAGTAATAATAATAACAACACCAACAATGCATGTGACAATAGAATAACGCATGTGAATTGTATGTGAAATGCATGATAATAAATAATAACTCATAACACACGTGATGATAATAATAACCATAATAGTAATATTAATAATAATAGCACATGTGATAATAGAATAGCGCGCATGTATTGAATGTGTGCATGTTTGGTAACAAATAATAACACACGTGAATTTGCATTTGCATTTGATGATAATAAATATAATTGTAATAATAATAATAACAATAAAAATACATGTGATAATAGAATAATGTAGGTTCATTGCATGTGCGTGTGCATGGTAATAAATAATAACGGACGTGCATGTGAATTTTCATTTGATGTTGATAATAATAATAATAGTAACAACAATAACAACATATGCACGTGCATGGAAATAAATAACATATAATAAAAAATAAATAATAATGCATGTGCATCTGCATTTTCATGTGACGATAATAATAATAATAATAGTAATAACAATAATGATAATTATAATAATGATAATTATAATAATGATAATGATAATAATGATAATAATAACCTGTGTGATATGTAATTACACACGTCCTACCAAACCCAAACAAAACCTAACAAACCCTAACAACCACTAATAACCTCTAAGAACCACTAATAAACCCAAATAACACCTGAATCCCACTAATAAACCCTAAAACCATAATAAACACTATTAAATCACAATAATCTAGCATAAACACTAAAATCCCTATTATACTCTAATAAATGCTACAAAATCTCTAAAACCCCTAATATACAATAAAAAACACTATTGAACCATAATAAATCTTAATTATCTCTAAAACCCTAACAAATCCAACAAAACACTACAAAACCTTCCAAATAATAGTCTACAAAACCCTACAACCCGATATTAAACACTAAAAACGCTAATAAACCCATAATAAATCCTAACAAACCCTAACAACTCCAAATAAATCATAAAAAATCCTAACAATGCCAAATAAATCGTAACAAACTGAAAAAAACCATAACAAACCCCTAATAAACCGCAATAAACCATAACAAATCATAATAAACCCTAATAAATCGTAATAAACCCAAATACACGTTAATAAACCCTAATAAATAAAATAAACCCTAAGAAACCCTAAAAAATCCAAAGTAACCCTAAAAAGGGTTGATGAACCCTAGCAAAATCTATTAATGCGCACCAAAGCCATATAAAACCCTAATATACAATAAAAAAAGCAAATAAACCATAACAAATCATAAATAACACAAATAAACCCTAAAGAACCCTAATAAACCCTAAAGAACCATAATAAACTCTAAAGAACACTAAAAACCCTAAAGAACCCAAAAATGCTAAAACACATTACATAAACCCACAAAACTGCTACAATACCCAAACAAACCCTAAAACACACTAAAAACCCTAACAACCCCTATAAATCCCGTAAAAACAAATAAACCCTTAAAACCCCCAAAAAACCATTGAAAATCCATCAAATACCATAAAACCCATAATCAATCATTAACAACACTTAAAATCCCTAAAAACCACTACAAACCATAAACAACCATTAAAACCCTAAAAAAGAAAACAAATAGATACATAAACCCAAAAAACATTACATAAACCCTAAAAATGCAACATAAACACTAAAAACGCAACATAAACACAAAAACGCAACATAAACCCAAAAAACGTTACATAAACCCAAAAAGCACTACATAAACCCTAGAACTGTAACATAAACCCTAAACAATGCAACATAAACATTATAAAACATTACATAAAACCTAAAAACACAATATAAACCCTAAAAATACTACATGAACCCTAAAAACGTTACATAAACCCAAAATAATGAAACATAAATGCTACATCACCCCTAAAAACGCTACATAAACCCAGAAAACGCTACATAAACCCTAAAAAATGCTATATAAAACCTAAATCCTAAACACGCAACATAAACCCAACAAACATTACATGAACCTTAAAAAATGATACATAAAACCTAAAACCACTAACTAAACCCTAAAAGCGCTACATAAACACTAAAAATGCTACATAACCTCAAACAACACTACAAAAACACTACAAAATGCTACAAAAACCCTAAAGACGCTTCAAAACCCTCAAAACTATTAAACCCTAATATACCATAATATAAAAAATTAAACCCTAATAAAAATTAATAATCCCTAAAATGCCTTATAATCCTTAAAAACACTAAGAGACGCTACTCAACCCCAATAAAACCTCAAATATACCTAATAAACCCTAATAAATGATATTAAAACCTAATAAACCGTAAAAACATGTTAATAAAACCTAAACAACCCTAACCATCCCTAAAGACACTAATAAACACTAATAAACCGTAATAAACCCCAAAAAACCCCTACAAATCCCTAATAAACAATAAATAAATCCAAATAAACCCTACTCAACCCTAACAAACCATAACACACCATAATGACCCCTAATAAACCCGTACAAAACCCTAATAACAAAAACAAACGATAGTATACCTTAAAAAATCCCAAGAATCCCTGATAAACTTTAATATAACCAAATAAACCCTAAAAATTCTATCAAAAAATAAAAAAATGATCACTAATAATAAAAAAAAATCTATATTACCTAAAAAGACCTAAAAACAGTAATATAACCTAATAAAGACAAAAAATGCTAATATACCTTCAAAATCCCTAGAAAATTTAATAAACCATAATAAACTCTAATATAACCTATGAAACCATAAAAATGCTCACAAACAAAAAAAATGCTACAAAACAATAAAAAATTATATATTACCCAAAAAGACTTAACAAACACTAATATAACCTAATAAAACAAATAATAATAATAAACCCCAAACAAACCCTAATAAACTCTAATAATACCTAATAAACCTTAATAAAAACTAATAAACCCTAATAAAACTATAATAGAACCCTAAAAATACCTTCTCAACCCTAATAAACCTTGACACAATATAATAAAACCTAATAAAACCCAACTAAACCCCAATAAACAAATAAACACAAACAAACCATTAAAAATCCCTAGAAACCCTAATAAACCATAATAAATTCTAATAAAACCTAGTAAACAATAAAAAATTCTCACAAACACTAAAAACACGCTAAGAAAACCTAAAAGGTCCTAACAACCCCTCATATATATATAAAAAACTAAAAAACACTCATATACCCTAATAAAAACACTAACAAACCCTAGTAAACAATAAAAATCCCTAACAAACCTTAATAAACACTACTCAATACTAATAAACCCTAATAAAAACCTAAGGATAACTACTCAAACCTAATAAAACCCTAAAAATACCTACTCAACCCTAATAAACATTACCACACTATAATAAACCATAATAAACACCACTAAACCCTAAAAAACGTAAATATACAATTAAAAAGCCCCAACACCCCGAATAAATGCTATCAAAACCTAACAAAGTTTAAAATCACTAATAAAACCTAATAAAACCCAACTAAACCCCAAAAAACAAAAAAAATGCAAACAAACCATTAGAAAGCCCTATAAACCCTAATAAACCATAATTAGTTCTAATAAAACCTAATAAACCATAAAAAATGCTCACAAACACTAAAAACATGCTAATAAAACCTAAAAGTCCTAACGACCCCTCATAAATATTAACAAAAACTAAAAAAGACTCATATACCCTAATAAAAACACTAACAAATGCTAATAAACCATAAAAATCCCTAAAAAACCCTAATAAACTGTACTAAACCGTAATAAACCATAATAAAACCTTAAAGATACTAACTCTACCCGAATAAAACCCTAAAAATACCTAGTCAACCCTAATAAAACTTAACACACCATAATAAATCATAATAAACCTCACTAAACCCTAAAAAATTTAAATATACCATTAAAAATCCCTAAAACACCCAGTAAATGCTAATAAAACCTAACAAAGCTTAAAATCACAAATAAACCCCAATAAACAATACTAAACCATAAAACCCCCTAATATACCCTCATAAAAATTAATAAACCATAATGAACCATAATAAAACCTAATAAATCCTAAACAAACCCAAATATACCATAATATACCATAATATACTCTAATAAACCCAACTCAATCCAAATAAAACCCTAAAAATACCTAATAAAACATAATAAACCTCGACACACCATAATAAACCCTAATAAAATTATATTAACCCCCACCAAACCCTAAAAAGGCCAATATACCATTAAAAACCCCTAAAACCCTAACAAACCATAATAAATTTTAATATCACCTAAAAATCCTAAAAAATGCTAGTAAACCCTAAAAATAAATCTAATAATAATAGTAGTAATAGCGCACGTGCATGTGCCTACACATGTGCATGGTTTTAATAATAAATAATAACGCACATGCATGTGCATATGCTTGCGCATTTTCATGTGAATGATAATAAATAATAAATAATAACGCATGTGAATTGCATGTGTATGTGAATGTGCATTTTAATGATAATAAATAATAAATAACACATACAAGTGCATGTTCATGTTCTTGTGTATGGTAATAAACAATATATAATAACCATGTCTACATGAATGTTCATTTTAATGTGAATGATAATAAATAATAACACATGTGATAGTAGAATAACACACGTGCATTGCTTGTACACACTACTACAAAAATGGCCATTACCAGTGCTAGAAAAGTGCATTAACAGTGCTAAAAAAAGCGCTGTCAATCGAGGCGAGTATACAGGGGGGTCCGTATTATCAGATCTTGGAAAAGCACTGATAAAGGCACCATTTATCATTTCTAAAAAAATAGCTGATAAAAGACGCCTTTATCAGTGCTTTTTTATTTATTGTAGATAAAAGGGGACTTTTATTAGCGCTTCTAAAAAGCACTGATAAAGGTTAAAAAAAATAAACAAATAAAAAAATTTATATAATGCGGGGGGGATCTTTTAACAGTGCATGACCCTCTATCAGCGCTAGGCCGACCCCCCTCAATCTCACCCACGCGTTGCCCTTCCCGCGCATCCCCCACATGCTCAAACCTCCCTGCTTCCTCTTAAACTCGAACCTGTGACCTCCCCCCTTGCGTGTCTGTACCTTTACCACTAATCCATTTCATTTTTTCCCTATTTCATGATATATCTATTTATTTATATATATAGTTATATTTATTCGTGTATTAATATAGATTCATATTTATATAAAAATATTTAGTTATATTAATACATATACATTTATTCATATATTAGTATATATATTCATTCTTATATTAATATATATTTATATTAATATGTTTTTTATCTGTATATTTATTTTTATATTAATATATATTTATAATATTAGTTTTAAATACATTAATAAAATATATTTTTATGTGTGTTTATAAATAAATAAATACATACATATATACAACACACAAACAGACAGACAGACACACACACACACAAACACATATATATTTACGAATAAATACATATATATGTGTATTTGAAAATCCATAGAATGTTAAAATGACCATAAATTCTAATCTAGATTCCCTTTTCAACTCCACAACCAGTCTAATCAACGAAAATGAATCAATCTTCGATATGATATATGGTACAGGCCTAACGGACATCCGGATCAGAAGTTATACTTGCTTGAATGTTAACAAATCGTGGTATCCCGACTAAATCCACTATCAATGATACATAAAACCTATCAATTTCTACAAAATGCCGAAAAATGCTTCAAAACCCACAAAACTCAACAAATCCCCAAAAACGCTAAAATAACCCTAACAAACCATAAAAAATCCAAACACACCCATAAAAACAAAAAAAATGCATAAAACCCAAAACAACTCAAAAAACCATAACAAACCCTAAAAACCCTAACAAAACCTAAGAAACTCTATCATTTAATAATAACCCCTAATAACCACTAAGAAAACCTAATAACCCCTAAAACCCACTATTAAACCCTAAAAACCCTAAAAACCCTAATAAAACATAATAACCTCTAATAAACCCTAACAAACTCTATTAGAACCTAATAAATGCTACAAAATCTCTAAAACCATTAATATACAATAAAAACACTATTAAACCATAATAAACCCTAATAATCACTCAAAACGCTAACAAACACGACAAAACGCTACAAAAACCTCCAAATAATAGCCTACAAAACCCTGCAACCCACTAATAAGCCCTAAAACCCTAATAACCCCAAAAATAAATCATAACAAACCCTAACAACACCAAATAAATCATAAAAAATCCGAAAAATGCCAAATAAATCGTAACAAACTGAAACAAACCATAAAAAACCCTAATAAAACGCGATAAACCCTAACAAAGAATAATAAATAGTAATAAATCGTAATAAACCCAAATACACGTTACTAAACCCAAATAAATAAAACAAACCCTAATAAACCCTAATAAATCCTAAATAACCATAAAAAGGTTTATAAACCCTAGAAAAAGCAATTAATGCCTAGAAAAGCCCAATAAAACCCTAATATACAATAAAAAGTGCTAATAAACTATAAAAAATCATAAAGAACACTAATAAACCCTAAAGAACCGTAATAAACTCTAAAAAACCATATTACACTCTAAAAAACACTAAAACACCCTAAAGAACACAAACAAAATGCTAAAACACATTATATAACCCCTAAAAACCACTACAATACCCAAACAAACCCGAAAATACACTAAAACACCCTTACATCGCCTATCAATCCCAAAAAAAGCAATTTAACCCATAAAACTCCCAAAAACCCATTAAAAGCCATCAGATACCATAAAAAACCATAAACACCTGTTAACAACTCTTAAAAACCCTAAAAAACACTACAAACCATTAAAAACCATTAAAACCCTAAAAAAGGATTCAAATAGATATATAAACCCTAAAAACATTACATAAACCCTAGAAAATGCAACAAAAACCATAAAAACACAACATAAACAAAAAACTCAACATAAACCCAAAAACTGCTACATAAACCCTAAAACCACTAAATAAACCCTATAAGTGCAACATAAACCCTAAAACAACACATCATAAACCCTAAAAACGCAACATAAACATAAAAAACGCTACATAAAACCTAAAAACACAATATAAACCCTAAAAAACTCCATGAACCCTAAAAACGTTAAATAACCCTAAAAAATGCAACATAAACGCTACATCACCCCTAAAAATGCTATATAAACCTGAAAAATGCAACATAAACCATAAAAATTCTACATAAAACTTAAACCCTAAACATTGTACGTAAACCCTAAAAGCATTACATAAACCCTAAAAATAATACATAAAATCAGAAACTGCTAACTAAACACTAAAAATACTACATAAACACTAAAAATGCTACATAAACTCTAACAATGCAACACAAACCCTAAAAAATGCTATAAAAACCCTAAAGATTCTTTAAAACCCTCAAAAATATCACAACCTAATATACCATAATATAAATAATTAAACCCTAATAAAACCCTAATAAACTCTAATAATCACTAAAAACACCTTATAATCCCAAAAATCCTATGAAACTCTACTCAACTCTAATAAAACACAAAACATACCTAATAAACCCTAATAAATGATAATAAAACCTAATAAACCCTAAAAACACGTTAATAAAAACTAAACAACCCTAATAGACACTAATAAACACTAATAAACCATAATATACCCCAAAAAACACTAAATATTTCTAATAAACCATAAATAAATCCAAATAAACCCTACTCAACCCTAACAAACCCTAACACACCATAATGACCCCTAATAAAACCCTACAAAACCTTAATAATGAAAACAAATGCTAGTATACTTTAAAAAATTCTTAGAAACCCTAATAAACTCTAATATAACCTAATAAACCCTCAAAACGCTCAAAAAAATAAAAAAACGATCAAAAACAATAAAAACACGCTATATTACCTAAAAATACCTAAAAACAGTAATATAACCTAATAAAGAAAAAAACACTAATATACCTAAAGAATCCCTTGAAACCCTAATAAACCATAATAAACTGTAATATAACCAATGAAGCCCTAAAATTGTCAAAAACAAAAAAAAGGCTCACAAACAATAAAAACATGCTATATTATCTAAAAATACCTAACGAAAACTAATATAACCTAATAAAATAAAAAAACTAATAAAACCCTAACAAACACTAATAACCCCCAAAAATCCCTAAGAAATCCTAATAAAAATGATTAAACCCTAATAAAACCCTTATAAAACCCTAAAAATGCCTTCTCAACCGTAATAAAACATGACACAACATAACAAAACCTAATAAAACAAAACTAAACCCCTATAAACAAAAAAATGAAAAGAAACCATTAAAAATCTATAAAAACACAAATAAACCATAATAAATTCAAATAAAAGCAAATGAACCCTTAAAAATGATCACAAACACTAAAAACACACTAAAAAACCTAAAATGACATAATAACACCTCATATATATTAACAAAAACTGAAAAACACTCATATACCCTAAAAACACAAAAAAGCCCAAGTAAACCCTAAAAATCACTATCAAACCCTACTAAACCATACTAAACCCTAATAAACCCTAGTAAAACTTTAAAGATACCGACTCAACCCAAATAAAACCCTAAAAATAACTACTCAACCATAATAAACCTTAACACACCATAATAAACCATAATAAACCCCACTAAACCCTAAAAACAGAAATATACCATTAAAAAGCCCTAAAACCCCTAATAAATGATAATAAAACCTAACAAAGCTTAAAAGTGCTAATAAACCCGAATAAACACTACTAAACACTAAAAAACCCAAATATACGCTCTTAAAAATTAATAATCCATAATAAACCATAATAAAGCCAAATAAATCCAAAGCATACCCAAATATACCATAATATTGCACAATATTCCCTAATAAACCTAACTCAATCCTAATAAAACCATAAAAATACCTAATATACCCAAATAAACCTTGACACACCATAATAAACCCTAATAAAATCCTAATAACCCCCACTAAATCCTAAAAAACGCTAATATACCATTAAAAACCCTAAAACCCTAACAAACCATAATAAAAGTTAATAACACCTAAAAATCCTAAAAAATGATAGTAAACCATAAAAATACATCAAATGATAATTATAATAATAACGCATGTGTAGGTGCATATGCATGTGCATGGTTTAAATAATAAATAATAATGCACGTGCATGCGTATAAGCCTGCGTATTATCATGTTAATGATAATAAATAATAAATAATAAATAATAACGCTTGTGAATTGCATGTGTATGTGCATGTTCATGTGAATGATAATAAATAATAATGCACATCCAAGTGCATGTGCATGTGCATGTGCATGTGCATGGTAATAACCAATAAATAATAACAAAGTCCACATGAATGTGCATTTTCACGTGAATGATAATAAATAATAAATAATGACACATGTGATAATAGAATAACGCATGTGCATTGCATGTGCATGTGCATGAGAATAAATAATAATGACAAGTGTGATAATAGAATAACGCAAGTGCATTGAATTTTCATGTGTATGGTAATAAATAATATATAATAACTCACGTGTATGTGCATTTACATGTAATGATAATGATAATGACGCATGCACGTGCATGGAAAAAAAATAATAAATAACAACGCACATGCATGTTCATTTGTATTTGATGATACAAACAACAACAACAACAACAACAACAACAACAACAACAACAACAAAAATAATAATAATAATAATAGAATAACGCAAGTGCATTGCATGTGCACATGAATAGTAGTAAATAATAAATAAATAATAGTAAATAAGAATGCACATGCATGTGCATGTGCATTTACATTTGATAATAATATTAATAATACTAATTGTAATAATAATAATAATAATAATAATGCATGCATGTGCAGGGTAATAAACAATAAATAACAACTTACATACCTATGGATTTGCATGTGGTAATGATAATGATAATAATAATAATAATAATAACTGTGATAATAATACAAGTGCACTGCATATGCACGTGTATGGTAATAAATAATAAATAAGAACGCACGTGCATTTGCATGTGATGATAAAAATAATAACATCAGCAGTAGTAGTAGTGATAATAGTAGTAGTACCAATGCATGTGATAATATAATATTGCATGTGCATTATGTGTGCACGTGTATGGTAATAAATAATAACGCGTGTGTTTTTCATTTTCATGTGATGATGATGAAGAAGAAGATAATAATAATAATAACAATAATAACAACAACGCATGAGATAATAAAACACTGCACGTACATTGAATGTGTGTGTCTATGTATTTTCATGTGCATTTGCATGTGATGATAATAACAATAACAACAACAACAACAACAAAAACAACCACTATAATATCAATAACAATAAGAATAACAATGTATGTGATAATAATATAACATGTATGCATTGCATGTGCACGTGCATGGTAATAAAAAATAAATAATAATGCACGTGAATGTGCATGTGCATGTGCATGAGATGATGATAATAATAATAATAATAATAATAATAATAACAGTACTAATAATAACAACAACAACAACGCATGTGATAATAGAATAACACATGTGCGTTGTATGTGTAGTTCCTGATAATAAATAATAACTCATAGCACATGTGATGATAATAATAACCATAATAGTAATATTAATAATAATAGCACATGTGATAATTGAATAGCGCGCATGTATTGAATGTGAACGTGTATGATAATAAATAATAACGCATGTGAATTTGCATTTTCATTTGATGATAATAATAATAATAATTGTAATAATAATAATAATAATAAAAATGCATGTGATAATTGAATAATGTAGGTGCATTGCATGTGCACGTGCATGGTAATAAATAATAACAGATGTTCATGTGAATTTTCATGTGATAATGATAATAATAATAATAGTAATAATAATAATAATAATAACAACAACAACAACATATGCACGTGCATGGAAATAAATAATAAATAATATATAATAAATAAAAATGCATGTGCATCTCCATTTGCATGTGACGATAATAATAATAATAATAATAATAATAATAATAATTATAATAATGACAATGATAATAATGATAATGATAATAATGATATTAATAACGTGTGTGATAATAGAATAAAACACATCCTACCAAACCCTAACAAATCCTAAAAGACACTAACAACCACTAATAACCTCTATGAACCACTAATAAACCCAAATAACACCTGAAACCCACTATTAAACCCTAAAACCATAATAAACAGTATTAAATCATAATAAACTGTAATAAACCCTAAACCCACTATTAGACTCTAATAAACGATAAAAAATCTCTAAAACCCCTAATATATAATAAAAAACACTATTGAACCATAATAAATCCTTGTAATCACTAAAAACCCAAACAAACCCAACAAAACACTACAAAACCTACCAAATAATAGCCTACAATACCCGATATCCCGCTATTAAACACAAAAAAACCCTAATAACCCCATAATAAATCCAAAAAAAATCCAAAAAACTAAAAATAAATCGTAACAAATCCTCACAATGCCATATAAATCGTACGAAACTGAAACAAAACCCTAATAAACTGCAATAAACCCTAACAAATCATAATAAACCCTAATAAATTTTAATAAACCCAAATACACGTTAATAAACACAAATAAATAAAATAAACCCTAAGAAACCCTAATAAATTTAAAATAACCCTAAAAATGGTTAATAAATCCTATAAAAAGCTATTAATGCCCACAAAAGCCATATAAAACCCTAATATAAAATAAAAAGAGCTAATAAACCATAACAAATCCTAAACAACACTAATAAACCCTAAATGACCCTAATAAACCATAAATAACCCTAATAAACTCTAAAGAACACTAAAAAACCCTAAAGATTCCAAAAAATTCTAAAACACATTACTTAAACCCAAAAAACCACTACAATACCCAAACAAACCCTAAAACACACTAAAACCCTGACAACCCCTATAAATCCCGAAAAAAACAAATAAACCCTTAGAAACCCCCCAAAAACCATTTAAAACCCATCAAATACAATAAAACCCATAAACACTCGTTAACAACACTTAAAAACCCCCAAAACCACTACAAACCATAAACAACCATTAAAACCCTAAAAAAGAAAACAAATAGATACATAAACTCAAAAAATGTTACATAAACCCTAAAAATGAAACATAAACCCTAAAAACGCAACATAAACACAAAAAACGCAACATAAAACCAAAAACACGCTATATAAACCCCAAAAGCACTACATAAACCCTAGAACCGTAACATAAACCCAAAACAACGCAACATAAACATTAAAAAACACTACAAAAAACCTAAAAACACAACATAAACCCTAAAAACACTACATGGACCCTAAAAACGTTACATAAACCCCAAATAATGCAACATAAATGCTACATCAACCCTAAAAACACTACATAAACCTAGAAAATGAAAAATAAACACTAAAAAATGCTACATAAAACCTAAATGCTAAACACGCAATATAAACCCTATAACCATTACATGAACCTTAAAAAATGATACATAAAACCTAAAACTCCTCACTAAACCCTAAAATCTCTACATAAACACTAAAAATGCTATATAAACTCAAACAACGCTACACAAACACTAAAAAATGATACAAAAACACTAAAGACGGTTCAAAACCCTCAAAAATATTAAACCATAATGTACCATAATATAAAAAATTAAACACTAATAAAAAATTGTAATCCCTAAAATGCCTTATAATCCTTAAAAACACTAAGATACGCAACTCAACCCCAATAAAACCTCAAAAATACCTAATAAATCCTAATTAATGATAATAAAACCTAATAAACCCTAAAAACACATTAAGAAAACCTAAAAACCCCTAACCAACCCCAATAGACACTAATAAACACTAATAAACCGTAATAAATCCCAAACTAACAATAAAACTCCCTAATAAATCATAAATAAATCTAACCCCTACTCAACCCTAACAAACCTTAACACACCATAATGACCCATAATAAAACCCTAAAAAACCATAATAACAAATAAAAATGTTAGTATACCTTAAAAAATCCCTAGAAACCCTGATAAACTCTAATATAACCAAATAAACCCTAAAAATTCTCACAAAAAATAAAAAAAATGATCACAAATAATAAAAACACTCTATATTACCTAAAAAGACCTAAAAACACTAATAAAACCTGATAAATACAAAAATGATAATATACCTTAAAAATCCCTAGAAACATTAATAAACCATAATAAACTCTAATATAACCTATGAAACCATAAAAACGCTCAAAAAAAATCCTCACAAATAATAAAAAATGCAATACTATCTTAAAAGACATGACAAACACTAATATAATAGAATAAAACAAAAGAAAACTAATAAACCCCTAATAAACCCCAATAAACCCTAAAAATCCATAATAAACCATAATAAAAACTAATAAACTCTAATAAAACCATAATAAAACCCAAAAAATACCTTCTCAACCCCAGTAAACGTTGACACACCATAATAATACCTAATAAAACCCAACTAAACCCCAACTAAACCCCAATAAACAAAAAAACGCAAACAAACCATTAAAAATACCTAGAAAGCCTAATAAACCATAATAAATTCTAATAAAACCTAATAATCCATAAAAAACTCTCACAAACACTAAAAACACGCTAATAAAACCTAAAATGTCCTAACAACCCCTCATATATATTAAAAAAACTAAAAAACACTCATATAGCCTAATAAAAATAGTAACAAACCCTACTAAACCATAAAAATCCCTAACAAACCCTAATAAACACTACTCAATCCTAATAAACCCTAATAAAACCCTAAGGATACCTACTCAACCCTAATAAAACCCTAAAAATACATACTCTACCCTAATAAACTTTACCACACTATAATAAACCATAATAAACCCCACTAAACCCTAAAAAACGTAAATATACCCTTAAAAATCCCTAAAACACCGAATAAATTCTAATAAAACCTATCAATGTTTAAAAGCACTAATAAAATCTAATAAAACCTAAGAAAACCCCAGTAAACAAAAAAACACAAACAAACCATTAAAAATCCCTATAAACCTAAATAAACCATAATTAGTTCTAATAAAACCTAATAAACCATAAAAAATTCTCACAAACACTAAAAATGTGCTAATAAAACCTAAAAGTCCTAATAACCCCTCATATATATTAACAAAAACTAAAAAAGACTCATATACCCTAATAAAAACACTAAAAAACCCTAATAAACCATAAAAATCCCTAACAAACCCTAATAAACTGTACTCAACTGTAATAAACCCTAATAAAACCTTAACGATACCGAATCTACCCTAATAAAACCCTAAAAATACCTACTCAACCATAATAAACCTTAACACACCATAATAAACCACAATAAACCCCACTAAACCCTAAAAAATACAAATATTCCATTAAAATCCCTAAAACCCTTAATAAATGCTAATAAAACATAACAAAGCTTAAAAGCGCTAATAAGCCTGAATAAACACTACTAAACACTAAAAAACACTAATATACCCTCTTAAAAATTAATAAACCATAATGAACCATAATAAACCCTAATAAATCCTAAACATACCCAAATATAGCATAATATACCATAATATACCCTCATAAACCCAACTAAATCCAAATAAAACCCAAGAAATACCTAATAGACCCTAATAATCCTTGACACGCCATAATAAACCCTAATAAAATCCTAATAACCCCCACCAAACCCTAAAAAATGCTAATATACCAGTAAAAAACCCTAAAACCCTAACAAACCCTAAAAAATGTTAATAACACCTAAAAATTCTAAAAAATGCTAGTAAACCCTAAAAATACCTCTAATCATAATAATAGTAATAACACACGTGCATGTGCATATGCATGTGCATGGTTTAAATAATAAATCATAATGCACGTGCATGTGCATATGCCTACGCATTTTCATGTGAATGATAATAAATAATAAATTATAAATAATAACACATGTGAATTACATGTGTATGTGCATGTGCATGTGAATGATAATAAATAATAAATAATAACGCACATCAAAGTGCATGTGCATGTGCATGTGCATGGTAATAAACATTAAATAATAACCAAGTCCACCTGAATGTGCATTTTCATGTGAATGATAATAAATAATAAATAATAACAGATGTTATAATAGAATAATCCATGTGCATTGCGTGTGTACGTGAAATAGAATAAATAATAATAATACATGTGATAATAAAATAACACAAGTGCATTGTATTAGCATGTGAATGATAATACATAATATATAATAACGTACGGGTATGTGCATTTACATGTAATGATAATGATAATGACGCATGCACGTGCATAGTAATAAATAATAAATAACAGCGCACGTGCATGTGCATTTGTATTTGATGAAACAAACAATAATAATAATAATAATAATAATAATAATAGAATAACACAAGTGCATTTCTTGTGCACGTGCCTAGTAGTAAATAATAAATAAATAATAATAAATAACAACGTACATGCATGTTCATGTGCATTTACATTTGATGATAATATTAATAATACTAATTGTAAAAATAATAATAATAACGCCTTCACGTGCATGGAAATAAATAATAAATAACGACGCACATGCATGTTAATTTGCATGTGATAATGATAATTATAATGATAATGATAATGATAATAATAATAATAATAATAATAATATTGATAATAATAATAATAATAAAAGAATAATACAAGTGCATTGCATATGCATGTGCATGGTAATAAATAATAAATAATAACGCACATGAATCTAAATTTTCATTTATGATAGCAATAATAACAGTAGTAGTAGTAATAGTAGTAGTACTAATGTATGTGATAATAGAATATTTCATGCGCATTACGTGTGCACGTGCATGGTAATAAATAATAACACTCGTGCATTGAATTTACATGTGATGATGATGATAATAATAATAATTATAATAATATTTTTAATAATAACAATGCATGTGAAAATAGAATAAAGCACATTCATTGAATGTGCATGTATGTTCATTCGCATGTGCATTTTCATGTGATGATAATAACAATAATAACAACAACAACCACAATAATAATAATAACAGTAATAATAAAAATGCATGTGATAATAAAATAATATGTGTTCACTGGATGTGCACGTGCATGGTAATAAAAATATAATAATAATGCACGTTCATGTGGATGAGATGATGATGATAATAATAATAATAATAATAATAATAATAATAATAATAATAATAATAATAAGTTATAGTTGTTTGAAAAAATAGCAGATATGACAAAAATTCAAGAAATGGGGCCCCGAAAAACCTAACAAATCACAGAGTCTTTGAAAAAGGTATAACATCTTCTTCAAGTGTCCATTTCCAATTCGTGAATACTCAAACTGAATCTTACGGAACTAACTACAATAAAAACATGTGTCAGAGGCCGAACAGACACACATATCAGAAGTTAAGACCATTTTAAGAAACATTTGACAGGGATTCGTACACAGAAATGGAGTTTTGGAGGCCTTCTGATAGGTTTCTGGGATTTTAGGGTCTAAAAATGACTTGAAATGTGTTCAATTCATCCTTCTGCGTAGATCTCTTCGCTTCTTTCTATTTGATATGTGGTAGAGCTCAAACGGACAACCGGAGCGAAAGTTATGGCTGTTTGAAGTTGGAATTTTTATTGGATTGGTATAAATAACATATCTTACATTTATTTTAACTTCCCATAGTTTCAACTAAACTTGGTCCTCACTCATCTCATGAGATTCGATTTGACTGGTCACAAAGCTCAAACAGACACCCGAAGGAGAAGTTATGCCTATTTTAGTGAGTTACAGGTTTCTTAGTTTTTTTGGCGCTAGGAGGGTTGCTCAATTTAAAATGACAATAACTTCTACCACGTGTGTTCATTTTGGCTATACAACATATCAAATTGATGATTTTGAAAATATACACTCTCTGGTAACCACTGGAACCCTTTATGACATTCTTCATCCCCCCAAAAGAAACAAAATCCATTTTGATGGTCAAAAGATTGGTTTCTGGTGTACGTTTTGCAAGAACATCTTTTATGGGTGTCCGTTTGGCCTCTACCACATATCAAATCAAAGCCTGCGACTAGACCTACACTTCTATAACCACTGAAGCACCTTCTCACATCCTTGAAGGCCCAAAAATGTACTTAAACATTCCAAAAGACCATAACTTATACTCTGGGAGTCTGTTTTGCCTCAACCATATATCAAATCGAAGCTATCGACTAAATCTACATATCTATGAGAAATAGGAAAACCTTATCACATTATTAAAGTCCCAAAAGGTCTTTAAGTCCTCCAAATGACCATAACTTCTAATCTGGGTGTCCGTTTCACCTCTACCACATATCAAATTGAAGCTTGAGACTATCCCTACACATCTAGGAAAACCAATGAACAACTAAATAAACCTAAAAAACAATAAATAACCCCATAAAAACTAAAAACCACTCAAAACCATTCAAAACCATAACAAACCATAACAAACCCTAACAAACACTAACAAACCCTAACAACCCTAACAAACCCTAAAAAAACCAATCAAACCCTTACAAACCCCCAAAACCCCTAAAAACATAACAAAACCTAAAAAACCTTAAAAAACCTAACAAGCCCTAACGAACCCTAACAATCCCTAACAAACCCCAAGAATAATTAAGAAACCCCAATAAACCCAAAAAAACTGAAGAAACCCTAAAAACCCCTAGGAAACCCTAACATAACCCTAAAAACCCTAAAAACCCTAATAAAATGCAAAGAAAACCTAAGAAACACCAACACACACTTAGAAACCCTACCACACCCTTAGAAACCCTAATACACCCATATAAACCCTATAACACCCTTAGAAACCCCAACTCACCCATAGAAAATCTAGCACAACCTTAGAAACCCTTAGATACCATAGCACACCGTTAAAAACCCTATCCCTCCCATAAAAACCCTAACCCACCCTTAGAAACCCTACCACACCCTTAGAAACCCTAACAAACCCTTAGACACCCTAAATCACTCTAATAAGAACAAATAAATCCTAACAAACCCTACCAAAAAATAATAAACTATAATATACCATAATATACCCTAAAGCCCACTATTAAACCCTAATTAACAGTAATAAATTGTAATAAACCCTAAAAACCCTATTAGACCCCAATAAAATATACAAAATACCTCAAACCCCAAATATACAAAAAAATGCTATTAAACCATTCAAAATGACAGTATTCACAAAAAAACACAAACAAACCCAGCAAAACCTGACAAAACCCTAAAAAAACCCAAAAACCCCTTAAAAACTCTAAAAACCCTAAAATACTAAGAACCCTAAAAAACCCTAAAAACCCATAAAACCTCTAAAATCATGAAAAATAAAAAAAACCCAAAAAGAAACCTAAAAACCTAAAAAAACTCAAAAAAACCTCAAAAAACCACAAAAAATGCTAAAA